>KK115419.1:255422-303357 GCA_000611955.2 Stegodyphus mimosarum
CTCAATTAAAACGTACATCTTTATCCTCTAAACTGCTCATTTCTTGCTGCTTAACCTAAACCATTGGCCCGGTAATGCATGCTCAGAAATAAACAAGTCAAAAAGAACTTACCAGACGCTTCAGACGCTGATGAGACAGGTAATCCACTGAGAAAACACGAGTGCTGTACACTAAGTGCCAATATAACTCACCAGAATTCTAAAAAATTCTCCCGATTTTAAGAGAGCTGAGGTCTATGTGATCGCGGCCCAATTTTAAAAATTATTTCAAAAAAAATTAATGGATAGAGTTTAATAAAAATTTAGGAATAATTATATTTTATGTCAACTTGAAAGCACTGAAAAGGAGAAGAATAACTATATAACTTATAAGCAGTTTCGCAGTTCCAGAATATTGGCGCGATCATACAGACCTCAACTCTGTGTTTAAGGATTAAGCGGCCAAATATTTCAGTTAATTTCCGGCGTAAATTGCTTTTTTTCATTATATTCATCGAAATTCCTTACTTCTTCACTCATGTGGGGGGGAGAGGAAATGGAATGGATGAATATTTTTACTTGAAATAATGAGTAAATCAATATTTATACAATTTTTCATATCAAAATTTTCAAAATATTCTCACATTGCCGGTAAAATGCAGGTTAAGAATTCTTTAAAATCTCTAATCGAGAATTAAATCTGAAGGCATAGAACTCGTAAAATATATTTTATTTATTAAGCATATTAAAAACATATTAGTAAGTAAAACCTCTTGGATCCAAGTAAAACCTTGGAGCAAAAATCTCCGCAAATCTAGGCTTTCTTCCTCTTCTTAATGCCATACTTTACGTCGACATGTTAATTTTTTTATGTAGACTTATTTATTTATTATCAGTATGTATCTCAGAGAAAGGAGAGAAAAATCTATCTCTCGTAGTCACACGCAAGCACACAAAAAGTCTTAAATAACTGATTAAAATCATCTGACGTCAAATATCCAGGTCAAAGCAAATTTGCGTTTCACCAGTTGGTCAAGGGAAAATATTTTCCTTTTTATTTTTTCTTCATGTTACACACCTTTCAAATGGTTCTCTAAGCACGCGCTTTTATTTTTTTAACAATTAATCCAGACGTGATAAAAGTTCTTATGAAAACACTGGCTCGTGGAATCCTTGATTTAAAAAACTTTTCATATTTATTTTTTTAATTTTTATTTTTAAGCACATTGAAGTTATTGGGAGAGGGGTCCAGGAAATTTTTTAGCATAGAGGCCCAAGAGTTCTAGTTACGCCACTGTATAGCAGTCCTATATAAAAAATTTCAACGTTCTGAGGCTACTCGTTTTTGAGTTATGCGAGATACATACAATACGTACGTACATACGCACAGATGCCAAGAAAAAAATCTCTTCAGAATCCATTTTAAATGAGTTGTATAATTTTTTGGGGAAAAAGAGCCCTTTATTCTGTCCTAACATACAGATGTCACGCAAAAACATCGTAAATTGCATTCGATAGCTGTCAAAATGGATATTTTCGTTGAAATATGATACCCGAAATTTTTCACGATTACAATATTTCCTTTTTACTTCGTACAAGGAAGTAATAATTAATTTTGCTTTGTGTCGGTAACACAATGTTTAAAATGTAATATCTGTGATGGAAAACAAAACGACAATTTGATGTAGATAATTATACGTTAAAACTTTGTTTTCTATCTGAAACAAGCCTACACCATTACAGTCAGGTTGTAGTTCCCTGTATAGGCAGGACCTTCCGAGGCAATGGTGTCTTCAAGGAACTGGGGGTGGGGGGCTAAAAATCTGTTGAATTGAAAGCCCTTTGGGAAGACTGCGTGTACGGAAAGAGAAGATACGAGACTCGCGGATTCCATCGCACGAGGGTCAAAATTGGGGTGGAGCTTAGTCAGAGAATTTTCGTAGGCTTTGACTGAAATATACTACCCAATACAATTTTGTCGAAAGCTGAATTTTTATATTACATTCTAAATTCATTATTTGTGTTTCAATCAGAAAAATATTCCTTGTAAAACTACCTAGTAGTCTGCTCAATTTAGGTATATTTTACTTCGAAACTGGTCTTAAATGCTCAGTATAATCCATAATTTTTAAGATATAAGCTATTTTTTATGCAGGAAGTCGTATTTTTATCGAGGAAAAAGATTTTAATCGAATTAAAAGGATTCCAGCCACAAACCTCTTGTTATGGTTTATCACAGAAACACCATAAAATGCAATAATAGTTCTGTAACTACAAATTAAAATACGAGAGTTATGAGAGTCTGCGATAGATGACTGAACCATGTAGAGATATTAGGTTATTCTGAAGCATGAAATGTGAAAAAAGAGCAAATCACTAGCCGAGACTCGAACCTTGACCTCTCGAATACGCGCCGAGTGTGCTACCGTTACGCCTCGATGGCATAGAGAATGAAACTTATGACTCTTCGGGCATGTCAGAAGTGTTCGACCTGGCGGCCTTTACTTCCATATTTCACTTGATTGTCAGCAATCTAAAATAAAACATCTTAAGTTCAGTAAAAACAGATGAACTTCTATAAAAAATATGCGAAATTCATGATAAGCAATGGCATAGAAGAGTGCAGTCACGTGATGAGGGGTAGTCACTGAATGATGAGATAGATCGTAGCTGAAAATTTCACAAGTTCATAAATTTTTCTTGGTTAAATAAAAATATAAAAAATGCATGAAAAAATAAAAATAATAGTTTACATCACATGAAAAAATACTAAGAACGTAATAAAAGTAAAAATAAGTGGCAGAAAAATATACAATTCTCAAAAGTAGTCTTTTAAGTCCGGGGTTTAGCCAGCTCGGCTGCAGTTTGCGTGCCGGGAAGAGCGAAGAATTAGATGAAAAGCTGTAGTGCTTGCAAGGCAAATTAAATTTTGTCGATCTCGTTGTTTACAGTGCTGAATTTCTTGTAAAGGTCTTTTAATTTAAAGATGAGTGTTTTAAAGTCGTCGAAACTTCCAGTTCTTGTGAGCATATTTTGGTTATCATTTTCTTTCGGGGATTTCAATTCGTTAGCGTAATTTCTTGGGCTGTTGTCGTTGATAATATGAAATTGATTATTAAATTTTGGAAAACCTTGTTGGGATGCAGAAAGGAGGGAGAAAATGCCTTATACATTCATAACGAAAGGTAACAACGAAACACTCCCCCCCTTTTAGAGGACAGCTTGGGAATAGGGAACCCAATAGCCAAATTCTGGTGGTGAAGAATCATCATCCACGCATTTTTAGTTCGGGCGCTACTGTAGAATTGTTAGCTTATTTTGATGCTGGAGACGTAAAAAAATGAGCAATGCCCTCGCCGGGACTCGAACCTGAACCTCTCGAATATGCGACGAGTGTGCTAGTAACACGAAGGCATGCAGAAATGAGGAAGTAAATACTTTATAAGAGTAAGACAACCTAAAGAACATTAAAAAAAATTCTTACATCAAACTATTGTGCTTGCTGAGGAAAAATGGCACTTCAAGATTAAATGAACTAGAGGAAGACATATTCATAAATGAGGAAAAAAGTGGGTTTGGTATAAATTGTTTTTTAAGGCTATGCATAAAAAAAAGAAAAGAAAAATCTAAGAATTTAAAAAAGAAAATTCTAAGAGCTATTTTCTCATTCAAATTTCATTTATTCTCTAGAAATTATGGGATGATAGTGAAAAATAATTGTTGTACTTGAATTCAGCAGTGTAAAATCTGTGAGAAACGCTATGAAAAAAAAATAAGAGTGAAGAAGGGGTGAACAAAATGCAAAACTTTTATATCTTATGGAAAGATAGCTTTCCTTCTTTGAATTAAAACTTGCTCATGTATAAAATCTCCATTCCAGTGTACTGCCACGGTATTTAGCGTTAGTTTAATAAAATATTTTCCCGAGTAGTTTTCATTCCATACGTACGAGACAGTGGGTTGAATGTACAGGCATTGGGTATTATAGTTTGGAGACTTTTGAAGTGCAAAAATAAAATAGCAAACTAACGGGTAACGAATATCTAAAAATAATCGGCAGGGTAGGTGCAGAGCTTTTGGCGATATTTACAAACTCTGGTATGACTATTTTCAGTTTGCCATGAGCTACAATGTAGCGCACTGTTGGCGGTGAAAACATGTTTGCTTCCCAAATGGAACCAGTTACGAACAACAAAAGCTTTATTATTTTTTTTTATTTTACTTTAACGCGCAAAAGAATTTATGATTTTACAAGTAAAATCGCCAAATGATTTCATTCCTAAATATTTCACGATATTCTAAAAAAGTCCCTTCTTGTTAAATCTGAATAAAAATATTCTCATTTTAGCTCAGTTGGTTAGCTCTGCGAGTTCCGAGATAAAACTGCGAGATGATTTAAGAAGAGGGATTATTATAGTGATTTCTTTCTATCGATTTGAATTTACACATGCAATACTTTATGGCAGAAATAACATATTATTTTAAACGTCGAATTAAAAGCTCTTTGTTTCCTTGACAGCTGCGAAGTTTGGGTAAGCAAGTCTGAGTACGGTTTTGGAAAATGTTTTAAATTTCTTAATCAGTTATGAAAGTTAACTTTACCCTTTTACATTTTTTTTACCATTATAATTTTTACCATAAAAAATTTACCTTTATGAATAAATCTTTGTTCTTTGTTTCAAGATCATTGTTAATAAGAAATTCATTAAATATAGAAAACACATTTCCAATGACGTGATTTATAAAGTTCTTTCAAAGGTTTTTCGAAGCAATATTTCGTAAACAAGTAAAGAGTTGAATTTGGTGTGTTTTTCCTTAAGACATTACAATTCAAAACTATCACAATTCACTCAAAATGTAGCAGAATGTAGTCTTACATTTTAACTCAACTTTCAGTTATTTATTTGAAAATGGTTATTTTAAATACTGTAAATTCATTTAGTAGTATTTTTAGATATTTATTCACGCATTTACAAAATTCACATTTTACGCGTTTTTAATTATAACATAGTTGTCATCATTGTTTCAGAAATTGCACTTTTACAAACATCCATGCCTACTCCTGATTTCGGCTCCAAGCACAGCGGCAGCTAGCATCATTAACCATTATACAGATCACGGTGGAATCTGTCTAAAAAAATGTCACCAGTTTAAAACATCAAATAATATTACCTTTAATATCTTCTTCAAGAAACTACCTGCCCACCAAACAGATTAACGTAATTACGTAAAACACCGCAAATTTTACACTATTACACTTCCGGCGGATTACACAAAGATAAGAACATATATAGATAAGAAGATATATTTCAGTGAAATCATTCCAAGCATTCATTTCAAAACAAATAACAAAATAAAATTTACAAAATAACATTAGTGATAAAAAATTTAAAATATTATGATGCATTTTATTTATTTTAACACACTTATATAAGATTTTCTATAATAAGGTTAGTCAGCCTTTTCTCTTAAAAAAATACGGAAAGTTCTCATATGCAAATTTTTGAAGAATTAAAAGAACCGAATTTAAAAGAATGCATGCTTTCTATAGATAATTAGGTTTTTAACTAAGTTAATGTGAAAACCTCATTTTCGCAGGCTGCGACATAGTAGCTAAGAGTGACATAGATGAATGTTGAGAAAACACATGTGAAGAAAGCAGTCTGATGTTTTAAATACAGCAGACTTTATCAAATGTCAAATATTTAATACAAAGTGAATAAATATTTGAGTTATATCTTAATTTATATTTAGTGGAATTTCCGAAAAAAGTTAAAGTTAAAAATCTTCGTATACTCTGTAATAAAAAAGTCATACTAATAGTTTTGAATTATTGATTAAAACACGGTTAATTACGTTTAAGTAATAAATTAATTTTTCTCAGGATATCAGCTTACTTCTAGCACGTTAAACATGACGCTTGAATACAGAAAAGCGCAATGGCTTAAAGTACACTGTGCTCTTGTGCGGCATGTTAGTGTGCCATTTAGTGTGTGTTTGATGGAACCCTGTACATGAACACTCTGAAGTAATTAACGTATCCACAGCAACAACAACGTGAAGTAAAATGCACCAGGGAACTTATCTATCTATCTATCTATCTATCTCTCTCTCTATATATATATATACCCATTCTAATATGGGAAATGAAACATATGAGATGAGAGAATTATTTAAGGATTGTAAGAACTATCATCCTCTACCTATTTCCATTTTTAGGAATTTGCAAATTTTATAATGTACATTTGGAACAGAAAAAGTAAAAAAAGTTGAAAATACAAAAACAGTGCTATCTATCTATCTATCTCTCTCTCTATATATATATATACCCATTCTAATATGGGAAATGAAACATATGAGATGAGAGAATTATTTAAGGATTGTAAGAACTATCATCCTCTACCTATTTCCATTTTTAGGAATTTGCAAATTTTATAATGTACATTTGGAACAGAAAAAGTAAAAAAAGTTGAAAATACAAAAACAGTGGTGATGAAAACCAAAATTAATTTTTTTTTATTTAAAGCTCCAAACAGAACTTGCCAAGGAAAAAGTGTTCAGAAGCTTTAAACAAAGTCAATTAACTGAACAACAAGAAAGGGTTTCATTCCGATCAACTCACTGAGACCTCTGTCGTCAATTAGTATAATAGTTATTAATTATAAAAAATTTGTTACATACAATACTTAAAAAATCTATACAAATTTGAGGCCATATTAGATGGTATAAATTTTGCAGCACTACGCGCAGATTTTTCTACCAGTTTTTCTAGTTTTTTTCTCTCAACAACAAATAGAAAATTTGTCAACTTTCTCAGTATATACCCGTTCTCTTACACAGCTCGATGAGTTCTGTGTTTTTATTCCTATATATTGGTAATTTGTGCATTTCCTGCTTTAAAAGTAATTAAATTGTGTTATTCTTATGTTACGGTTAAAATTTTATGGCCTTTAGTGAATCTGCAAGCAATGGTGGCAGAATTATCAACAATTTAAAAGCGGCGTTAGGCCTAACAAAGCCGCCATGTCTTTGCATTTGAGCCTCTAAGTAGAATGGTGGAATGGTGGTAGCACCAATTTCAGTGTCTTTTTTCTCAGTGGGACCAAAAGTTAACGTTCAGTTTTGTACACCAAAAATTTGGACTTTCTTTCAATTGGCTGCTGGTTTTTTGCATAGAAACTCTAATTTTAATTGTCAAAATTGTTTTTTTTAACTGCTTTTAACCGTATTTGGTGTTTTATTTTTTCTGTATTTTTATCTTGACGCGAAGTGAGAATTGAAATGATTGGATGAGAAATATATTCCTAATGAAATTCGAGAAAGTAAATTTAAATCACGCTCAACAAAAAGTGTTTATAGTTTCAATCAGCCGTACAAGCAAGTCGTATGGTGTGCACATCAGCTTTTTTATTACTATAAAAGTACTTCCATATACAAGGTGATTAAAAAGTAAGTTTGCATATTTATAATAAATCATTTGTCTTATACGAAATCATTCGAAAGTTATAAACGAATAAGTCCATTTATTAGACATGATTTCTGAATACAAGGCGATTTTATATCTTTAATGGCAATGATTTGTTCATATCTTTAAGACATTCCATCTTTGCTTTATTAAGAAGTGGAAACTTTAAAGTAAATTTTTTAAATATGTGCAATAAAAAATTCAGAAAAAGGTTTTGCAGAGAAAAATTTAATTTAAACAATTATTTTATGATACAAAGCTGAAAATTTACAGCTATTAAGTTTAATATACATAATTATAATATTATGTTTAATCTCTTGCAAAAGATTTTAGTTCATTTTTCCCATATGGAAAAAATAGGTTTATTGTTCAACTAAACTTTTCATTAAGTGCAAGCTGACTTTAAGCCATTAAACCATTTATTATGCACAATATAATTTATACGATTTTTTAATTCATTCATTTATTTGCTTAAGTAGGATATCCTACGCAGAATGAATATTTTAACTCCTTTCTCAAGATGTTAAACAGAGTTTAATACTTAGATATTAATCTTAGATATAAGATGCTTTATGGAAGCAATGCAATATCTTTCAACTTCACTTCACATGCTTCATGTAATTGCAATCTGAGTATGTCCAAACATACTCTGTATCCTTTTAAGATGTAGACATTTATATATATATCCATTCAGTCTTCAGGGACACTAGTTGCAAATTCAATCTATGCTTGACGCTATACTTAGGGTTACATTGCCTTCGTGGAGGGAGGAGCGTCTATGACTTCGCTAGAATAAAGTAAAATGTGTGTTTTGCATTGATGCGTGTAAAGTACATGCATACTGTAGTCTATAATTTACTTGTAGACCTCGAATTAAAAAAATGAAATAAAATTATATTAATGTAAGTATTTATCTGAAGTTCTGATTCAAACCATTCTGCCGATGTCCGTATCCAGGATACGTTAACACTAGGTTTACTGACATTTTTGTGTACCTATATTCACAGACACTCGTCAGATTGACGGGATGTAGGAAACTAAATATTTTCTTGGAAAAAGTAATATACTTTAAAAACACTAAAATTATCGATAACCATAAACTGGACAAATGTGTAATGGTTTTTATCGGTGTCAAAGAAATTACTGCAGGTTTACTGCTGGCAGACTTATCAGAACAGTTTTCACTGATACTAACTATTTTCTAGCAATTCAGTATCTCTTCTTGAATTACGACTAAAGAAGACTCATGATGACTAAAGAAGGGTATTTCATTAGAATAAAGTAGAACTAGTGCTTTCCTCTAGTTCTATAATGATTTTGCTAATAATAATGTAATACTTTTTTCTCCATCTTCTGTACTGGAACTAAACGAAACTTTTTCTGAAACGTCTTGACACATTGACTGGAACTCAACGACTTCAGGTCCTTCCTGAGTCTTGAGCCTAATGCTTTATGTTTATGCTTTAGGCACGTACGATTGAAAATAATCACACACGACATATCCCTTGCTCTGGAAACCACGGTACGTTGATAATGGGCTCAAAGTTATCGAAAGATGTAGACATTAATACCTTTGAAAGCCTTTGAATTATGATTTTTATTTAGTATCTAAGTTCTACTACTTTTACATTTGTCACTGGAAAAATCTTTTCATAACAAAACGGGTTTAATATGATTAACTATGAAACTAGCTTAACCATCACATTAATGGCTGTCCTTAGAGACAGGTGTACATCATACAGAACTCTGAACTTTGGGCTGAAGGGAAAATAAATTTGGATATGCATTCAGGTTTGGTGTCCTTTTAGTCGGTAGAATTTTAGTTGCGAGGAAAATAGTGGACTTTGAGCCGAAATTTCTTTCCCCCGCACAGAAGAGGAAAATGAAACAGGTTGCGAGTAAATAAACGGTCGCCACTTAGCCAAGACCTTGCAACTTTGCCCGCCTTATTCTGGCGCTAACTTTTTCTTAAGTCCGATGACTTTAACTGGCTCAAATTTGGCGATCTTTTACCAAATTAGCATACTAATTAATAGCATTAACTACCACAGAGCAGACTACTTAACGTTTCTTTTTTTTTTCCGTCCGATCAAATTTTAAACGAAATTAGTCAGCATATAATACAATTTATTTTGATTTGATCGTGTTTAAGAACTAACTACTGAAATAAACTTGAATTGAAACGACTAAAAATGTTTCTTCTTTGTAACTCTGATTTAAAAAAAAATCCAAACAAGTTAAGGAAAACTAAAACCTAAAACACGGTGATTTAGAAATAACTCATTTCCTTAGTAAGTATAAAAAGTAATTAGTTTATTCAGCTAGATAGATATTTCTGTCTTCGACATACTATTTAAAGAAACGGTAAGACAACGGTAGGCTTTCCTATTTTATCCTTGGAAGACGGCACTTTCATTTTAATTTACGGTTATTTAATTAAATTAAATTTCATATCAGAAAATATGGGAATTGTTTCACTGATATGTGTTATGACTTCTAATTGTTATTTAAAAAGAAAATGAATCAACAAGCTTAACATATATGGCAAATAGCTGCATTCTGACCTTTTAGCTCAACCTCATGTTTGATATTTCAGCGTTAGGCACAGAAATTGCAATCAGCATTAATGAATAGTTAAAGCTTTGACGCTGAAAATAGTAAAAAAATAGAAAACTAAACTTTTTAAGATTGATTCGAAGTAATCTATCTCGGGAAAGGGAAGAAATGTAAGTGTAGGCACACGCACATACACACACACACAAAATTGTTTAATTAATTGAGAAAGACACTAAAAAAACTGTGTAGTAAATAAAGTTAAGAGAAGTATGTTTCTAAGGGATAAGATCGATTTATCTTTTGCACACTTTGCGACAGCAATGTTTCCAAAACTGCATTTCAGTTTATTAAAATTTTCATCATTTCAGAAAATGCGACGCTCTAGCTGGTTACATAGGAGTTTTCTCCATGTGTAACATGAATAAAAGCCAGTTTCCCTTGAAAGGTATCCCACAAAGGCATACTTCTTTTAGGCATGTAGTGCTTTGCCATAAGCTGGTAAACAACAAACTGAAAATGCAAAGCACTGATAAGTTTGGGTTATAATTTGTTGTGGTATAGTCGGAAAATAAAACTTGCTCCAGCAAACTGGAAAGCCGCATGCGGCTCGCTTCGTAAAAAGTAGTAGTTTTATTTATTGAATAAAATAAAACTACCTATAGTTTATATATACATAGTTTTATTTATTGAACAGATAGATATAGAATACATAGATAGTTTTATTTATTGAATAAAATAAAACTACTGCTTAAAATGAAGTAAAATGTGTTAAATTTTAGTTATATTCTTAAATAATTATATAATTATATTTAAGAATTAAAATAATTTTATTTAAGAATATAATTAAAATTTAACGAAAATATCTTCGCGTTGCGACTTTTTTTTTATTTATCCGTAACGCAACTTTTTGATAACATTATTGCGCGTATAATAGTTTCAAAATGCATACAACGCGTTAAGTAAAGTAAAAATAATAAACGAAAGACAAAAAATTTCGGTTTTTTTTCAGAATAGACATTAACTATCGAAGCAGCGTAAAAGACATATACGTTGGGAATATACTCTACCAATATATCTTACTGAATAATGTCATGGAAATATAGAAGAAAAACATCGTCTAAAAAAAGGCAATATTGTTCATGTATTCCAGACATTGTGATACCAGAAATATAAAAATATAAGAATAAATATCATACAAACATATTGCGAAGAATTTGGCAGATTTATGAAGAATCGTCTTCCAGATTATTTGATAGAGATTTGGATTTCAAATCAGAAGTTATACAATGCCAAGCTGTAAATAGAAATCGTCGTAAAGCTTTAGATATTTCCTTATCACTCAATAGAGAAGATTTAATTATTTCTAACGCATACAAAAATAATTTTTTATACACGAAGAAGGTGTAGTACAGGAAAAAGATCGAGTTCCTTGTGATGTTCCTTGAAAAAAAAATGCGGCTAAAATTCTGAAAGGTATATTTAAAATTTCTATTTTCAGTATATAACTTATCGAGATAAAGTGTATTAATAGTTTAAGTATAATATATTTATATAATATTTATAACTATTTGTAACTGAAGTCTTAGGCAAAATAGGAAATGTTCATATCCCATTTTTTATTCATAAAGAAAACGCAATAGATGCAAGAAAAGAACACTGTCGAGCAAGATTTCATATTTCATTCATATATGGATTTTATAAATGGAGATTTATTTATTGAAAAACAGGAAGGGAGAAAAAAGACTTTTTTTGGAACCTATTATCCTTTTTTGTATGTATTTAGTTTTATAGATAGTTCGATTTTAAATAGTCTGGGTAAATAGTGCAACGATTAGCTAGGCTATGCAAGGTTATTGCTGTATCTCAATTTTAAGTGAATCTGTGTGAAGGATTTTTGCTTACAATTTAAATTACATTTTATTGTTAATCAATTTCAAATCTATGTGAATTTTATTTCACCATTATCGGGTAATTTCTTTGCTTGAAAGAGTAGAGCAAAACCTTTTTCTTACCTTCCTTTTTAATTTAAAATTATAATTAATTTTAAACATGATTAAAATCATATAAATTGTATTTCACCATTGTTCGACTGCTCTATAGAAGCCATGTTCAGCAAGATATCACCAAATGTGCAGTTCTGCGTATGGATAACTTGGAGTAGAGGTAAATGTTCAGTTACGGCTGATAAGGGTCGGGTTACTTGCACAGGTTCCTTAAGTTGATTGGCAGAATTTAAGGCTAAATATCCACTATTTTCCTTTTCGACTCAAAATCCACGACTAAAAGTTGATATCAACCTGTGTTCGTCCCATTACATCGCTCATTGTCAGCATAAATTAGGAAACTATAAAAATAATTGTTATTGTAGTCCAAAATCCGCCAGAATGACGAGTGCCGTAATTCTGAATATGTTAAGAAAAATAAATTTCAGTGATTAGAAAGCCCACTACGTGTAGGTTACACAGCCTGTTATGACGAATAGAAGTTTGTATCAGAAGGAAGAAAAAGAAATAAAAGGAATAAAAGGGAATTATACAGCGCTGACGAAAAAAATATTCAAGATATTAAAAGGCAGACTGCCTACATTTTAAAGAATTTTTGCTCATAAGATGATGTTGATAACTGGGATTCTTATTTTTCTCCCACTCTTGTTCATTTCTCACTAGCTAATATTTTCATTAGGAATCAAATGTCATTCGTCGTTAAGCAATTTTTTTATGCTACAGCTAATGTACTTGATAATGAAACTGATTAGCTAGATATTCAGTAAGTCTCATTTAAAAATCCCGAGCATTTTTTAGTACCGGATAGAACCTCAGATACAGCTATAAATCCTGCTTTGTCCGGGTTAATACTCGTACGTCTGTTAACCTTAGGGATATTTTATCTGAGATAGTAAATCATTTCTAGTACTTATTACCTAGTACAGTTTCTTAGGTTTTTCGAAGCAGGAAACACGATAATTAGCATTGCTCTATCCGGGATTCAAACTAATCGATCTTTCGCTTGCAATTATACCACGAAGGCAGGAGACAAGGGAGGAGAAAATTCCTTACATTCTTTCCCACTTTTCATCCAACTGCCAAATCCAGACGGCGAAGAATTACTGTCTATCACATTTTAGTTAGGGGGCCACTTTCTTTCGATTGTCAGCCGAACGTACTTCCAATTACTTCACGAAGGCATGCGATAAAGCAGGAAAAAACTTCTTATAACCTTCGACACTGTGTAGCTCAAAGTGAGATTCATAACATTTTACGTGTCTAACTTCTTTAACACTTTTGAGGATAATGATAACTCTAGTTGCCACGAGCATTCAATTTCTCATTAATTATGACAATTTTGTTGAAAACTCATGAATGATTTTCCGTAAACTGATTTGCAAAATGTTAATTTCAAATAGCTTAAAAGGTGCTAATTTGAAAACAAATTATTATTTCGAATATTGTTAGAAATTAACTATCAAGCATCACGGAAAAAAATAAGAGACAGAATAGATCTTTAAAATTTTCATTATATTAAATATGAAATGAAATGATAATAATATCTAAAAAGATTTGGAATGAATTTTTAAGAAGCATTTTTTCCCATTGATTTACATTTTTGAATGCATTTCGGAAAATGGGAACGTGTTGCTAAAACATTTTCAAGATATCAAAATAATCGGAGATTTTGTAAATTTAATATTTAAACTTTAGATGTGAAGATAGATTCAACATCTAGCCCATGTGCCTCAGAAATGGCTCAGTGGTTAACACTGCTGCACACTGGGAATTTGTCCTGCGTTCAGTCTTAAGCGAACATAGTACTAGTTACATGGTTGATTTCTGTAGTTTTTCCTAGTATTACATGATTCCTAAACGAAAGCACAAAACCCTCATATGCTTTGTCATATTCCACTACCCTAATGTATAAGCTGTGTAATGAAGATTTTGAGTTCATAACAATTCCAGTCAGAATTGCAAATTACAACGAGCTGAATACAAGATCAAATTTAGTTTCAGTGTCATTATTCAGCTTAAAAGTCACACTCTAAAAATGAAAATGAAAATAATAAACAGACAGGTTTTAGTATTATGACATTTTAACTATTATCAAGTGAATATTTTAAAAATCAAATTTAGAACATTTTTTATTAAATGTTTGAGAAAATGCTGTAAAAAATCTTAAATAATTCATTTCATGATCAATACTTATAAAATACACCTACAGGTCTCTAAGATTCTGATATAAATATGAAACTTTAAATAATATAATCTAATAAATTCAAACTCTAAAGATTTTCCAAACTTTGAAAATTCAGATTTCTAAAAGTTGAATACAGAAAATCGATACCATTTTGAACCTCACAAATATTTTGACTTATATTACTGGATGTTCTTTGACTTATATTATTGGATTACATTTTGGATGTCCTTGTGATCCGAGACGAAAGCTATTACTCCATTTCTGTATAATATGTTTCAAGCTGTTAATTTTTACAAAAAATTAAAATTTAGTAAATTTAGAAATATAAAAAGTTGCATATACTTAACATAATAAATTAAATTAGCTACCTACGGCAAAGCTCAGATAAACATAAAATTTATAAAAAATAAAATTCTGTAAGTTTTCAGAGATTATATTACGCTCAAAGGGACTTTTTTTTCATTTAGAGACACATACACGTTTCGAGAATGTCTGAGATAACACCACTTTGCGCTAAAAATATTTAAAAACAGCATATCTTTAGAATTTCCAATAGACAATCTCACGTACTGGAGATAAAATTTTTTTCCCATACTGTGTTGCCAATGCTCGCTTTGAAATCTCTGAGTTTATTAATAAAAAATTTCTTAACGTTTTACAAAATATGAAACTGACAACAGAACAAATTCCAAATTCGGGCTTTCAGGTGTTTATAGTCGGAAAGTTTCTATTCCAAAGCAAAATTTTATGGAAAATAAATTTTTTTTTCTGACAGGAAATTTTACCTTTCATTTCATTAACTCTATAAATCTTAGAATGAAATCTATGATTAACACTTTATTTTTAATTAACTTAGATTTCATTAATTTTAATTATTCACACAGTATTTGCATACTTTCTATGCATGCATATAATTAGCTTATTATTTGACAGATGTTCAAGTTTTAACACAAGATGTATAGTAATTATAAACAAAAGTTATAAGGTATTCCTTCCGCCTTCTTCGCATGTTTTCGTAGTGTAGTGGTCAGCACACTCGGCTCGGCGTGTATTCGAGAGGTCGTTGGTTCGAGTCCCAGCGAGGGCATTGCTCTTTTTTTCATCTCTCCTGCTTTCAAAAAATACCTAATGTCCCTACAAAGTCACCATATTCTAGTTATATCTATGAAATATTGTCTTACAACTGTAAATAAAACACTGTTTTGTAATCATATATAAAGGTTCTGATGTAAGTAATATACTTATACTAAAATTAGGCAATCTATAATTTTAGATTGACACTGATTTTACAGAAAAATGCTATAGAACTTTAGAAATCTGTGTTAAAATTCATTGAAATAGTATAATATATAATTTTTCTGAGAGTCATTACCATTCTAAGCTCGTATTTGACCTAATTTTAAAATTCAAAGTATCATGTTCATTTCTCATATCGTACATATTTTAATCTAAGGTTAAAATAACCAGCTTTTTTTAGCCAAACTTGACTGTTAAACAAACAAAATTGAAATTCTTTAGTCGGTTATCTGAATAGTCTTCTTTTGACCATCATCATTGAAGAGCTTACGCCATTCACAACACAGTATACGACTTAACCAATGATCACCATAAATTTGTTTCAATATCTCATGGGTCTATTTTGCGTTAAATTTCGAAAGAAATTTAACGCCAAATGTAATGTTAAAACGTTGTTCATGAAACTGATCTAATTTGAAAATCGCAAAAATGACGAGACTGATACTTAAACAAAGCCACGGCTAATCAAAACTTTGCTGATGAATTGAATGAATGAATCTTGCTAAGTTCATTGATATGCAGTACCACCCATGAGACATCGCATTAGCTCTCTGTTAAAAATCTGATGTATACACCACATAACTTCCCTGTACGGAATATTAAATTATATGTAATTTTTTATGCGTTTCATTTAAACTTATTGAATTGAATTAAATCTACTTCGCCTATAGCGCATAAACCACAATGGAATAAATGCGCTTTTTAAAATTCACTATATTTATTTACCATAGCGACCCTCTGGCGCTAGAATCACTTAACATCGTTACATCCTACTCATTTTGTAACTTAGAATGCACAAAAATTATATTATGTGAAGAATTATCTAATCGTTGCCACATGTTCTATTCAAATACTGTAACAAATCTAAAACGATGTGTTGAAGAAATTAAGCAAATAAACAATAAAAAAAATTTCACAGACGATTTAGCGCTGCTTACTAATGCGCATGTGCTACTCGTAAACATTCTCCTCTGTAAGAAACTGACTGGCGACAGTATTTTCTGTTAATAAGAAACACTTATTTCTTCGAATTTCATTAGAGATATATTTCTCATTGAATTAATTCAGTTCTCACTTCGCGGCAAGGCAAAAATAATGAATACTCAAAATATCTTCATTAAAAATTGAAAGATATAGAAGAACATAAAAAACCAAATACAGTCAAAAAAAAAAAAACAATTTTTACAAATTAACTTACAGCTTCTATGCAAAAGCAAGCAATTTGGCCAGCGGGCAAGAAGATAGATTTTTTGGTGCAGAAACCTGAAAGTTTAATTTCGGTCTCATTCTGAAAAAAGACACTGAAGGCGTAGAAGCTGATTTAATTTGTTGTAAAAGCTATGCTGAGTCAATATATGGGATAACTTAATAACATAAAGATAATTTCAGAATGGATTCAGCATAATTTAATTCGCAATAATGAAAGAAGACGTTACTTTATTTCTGAAAAGCTTAGTTTCTCTAGATTGGCAACAAATCCACTATTCTGCTAAGTTTCAAATGTAAACAAATATGGATGCTATAGTAAAATAATTAATCTTAGCCGCACTTAAACGACTTTTAAATTGTTATAATTCTACAACTACAACAGGTAGGTTAACTAAATGCATAAAAACCTTAACCGGAAGGTAAGAACAGCATAATTCAATCATTTATAAAGCAAAAAATGCAAAATTTACAAATAGATAAGAATGAAGAAACTGAGCTCACTGTGCTGAGTAACAGAGTATATATATATACATGTATACTCTGAGAGCCGAGTAACAGAGTGTCTCTCTCTCTCTATATATATATACTTTTCGTGCCGTCGATTGCAACTAAAAAGGGAGGTGCACATCTACATGTTATAGCAGTCCCACGTACAAAATTTTAACGTTCTGAGACTATTCATTTTTGAGTTATGCGAGATAAATACATACATATGTACGTACAGACACCACGAAAAAATCTCTTCTCAATCCATTTTAGTCAGTTTTACATTTTGTTTGGGAAAAAGATTCTTTTATTTTTTCCTTACGTACAGATGTCAAGCAAAAACATCGTTAAATTGCATTTAATAGCGATCAAAATGGATATTTTCGTTGAAATATGGTACCCTGAATTTTTAGTGATTAGAATGCTTCCTTTCGTACGAGGAAGTGAAAATGTTCAGAAATTTATTGACCAAAATTTATTGTTTTGCATGTTACAGAAAGGGAAATTAACAAGTCTTTCTGCGTAGTTTTCAATTGAGTGCTCTGGTCACAGTGAATAATATCTGACATTAGGTATGCTTCATTTATTTTACATTTATATAGTATATAAACATAAAATTATTACATTACTTTGGCATAACTTTTCCAGTAAAAGTTAGCTTTTCCTTTAAAAGCATAACTTTTCCTGGCATGATGTTTCCTTTAAAAAGTCATCGTTTTTAAAAGATTTTTATCGCGAAATTCACGTAAAGAATACTCAAGCTCAAAATCTGGCATATTCTGCGGTTGCAGTTACGAGACTCACGAGGAAAAGATTTTAATTCGTTAGAGATAAGTACGAGAAGAATATTTTGCTTCACGTTTCTTTAACGCAGCTTAGTATAAATAAAACCTTTTTTAAATATTCAGTTATTTTTTAAAGCAACATGAGCGTTAGGGCTAGTGAATGTAACATTTATAAATATTTCTAACAAGAAATAACATAAAGCAACGTTGTTTGATTTTCCAAACGAATGAAAGTAGTTACAAGAAAGCCAAAAATTAAACAAGATGCATCTGTTTTTGAATATTTTCTTTAGGCAGACAACAGATTATTAAAAAATATAGAAATTCATAACCACGCTTCATAGGAGAGTTTAAGATGGTTTATGCAGTTACAGGTTATTTAAGGAAAAGGCATGTTAGAATCATTCTCTGGAAAAGATTATTTCTTCCAAGAGGATTTCCTAACAGGATAAGATTCATACTTAAATTTATATGTGAAGCTATCTTCGTGCAATTAAAACACAAGCAATTTCATCAGGTGCTCAATACATAAAACGCCTACGAAGCTTTAGGACTACTTTATTTAACAACCAGCGGAAGTACCTAATGCTAAGTTAAGTTAGATTGAGAGTAATGCATCTAACAACAGAGAAAACGATACCCTTGTAATCCTTCTCTAATAACGATGCAAAAAATACGATTCATAGTCATAAATGTTTCAGTCTGATGCGATATGGAACCCACATAAAACATTTAGATGGAAAAAATAAGCTAATTCTCTCTCATTGTATCAGTAACAATGACACGCAGTTTTTAGTGATTTTCGTTTTTCTGATCAAATGATCGTAAAAGCTCAAGTTCCATCCAATATTTCAACTATATTCAATTTTAGTCGGCTAAATGCGGCAAAAAAAAATTATCATAATTGATCAGAAATCAATAACGCCAGCAAAAAAAAACAAACAAACAAACAAACACACAGACATTCTTCTTTATAGGTATAGATTTTGTAAAACTCACAAATTTTTAAATAACAAATTCTGAGATTTGAAAGCGAGCAGTAGCAACGCTTTTCGAAATAAAGCAGATTTTTATCTCCAGCGTGAGAGACTGTTGCCACTCGGAAAAATGAGGTTGCAAACTAGCGTTTTCAGAGCTTTTAATTAATATTTCGGCTCATTAAAGTCGTATGAAGATAGGAAGAGTCGAAATGGCTTCCCACAAATTTTTGGAATCAGGAATAATGTATTTAATGTTTGACAATGCTATTTTTATTTCACTGTAAATCTTAGAACTTTTTTGTTAACAAACTCTACGATTTGAAAGCGAGCAGTGGCAACACTTCTCGAAATAAAGCAGATTATTATCTCCAGCGTGAGAGACTGTTGCCACTCGAAAAAATGAGGTCGCAAAATAGCGTTTTCAGAGCTTTTAATTAATATCTCTGATTTTAGCTATTTGGTTTTTAGAAAAAAGTGGATGTCGACCTTTCCCAGGACCCAGAAAAGAATTCTAGAAAGTTTGATGACGATAGCTATAGTAGTGAATGAGTTAACCTCGAACAAACACACAGACATTCTTCATTATATATATATAGATTATTGTAATGGACAGCTTTGAAATTTTGTTTCTTTTAATAAATATTTGCTCATATAACAATGCAAATGAAAAAAACTATTTGTATCAATAAATAAACACTGTAAATATGCATATGCAGTTTTTCTTTATGATGTCCTTATATCCCTTTCAAATCAATGTTTATAAGAGTAGAAATAATGAATTTTATTATTTTAAAATCCATTTATCTTTTACTTTACCTAGCATAAAAATCATATGTTCTGTTTACGTGACATTAGTGAATTTCTTAAGCACCTGAAATGTTTAGAAATGTATCCAGTGTTGGCTTCACAAAATTATGGACCCTCGGACTTACGTAATATTTTTGGATCCTTCACGACATCATGTCTTTCAGAATGATATGAAAACAACATCTACCTAGATATTTATTAGAA
Organism: Stegodyphus mimosarum; assembly: GCA_000611955.2. Classification (NCBI taxonomy): domain Eukaryota; kingdom Metazoa; phylum Arthropoda; class Arachnida; order Araneae; family Eresidae; genus Stegodyphus; species Stegodyphus mimosarum. The sequence goes on from KK115419.1 coordinate 275,378, forward strand.
CTTTAGAAACATAAATATGCAAATTTTGATGAGGAAAATAACTGAAAAGACGATGGCAAAAAAATTTGATTAGTTAAAAAGTGAGCGAAACATGCAAGAAAGATAATTTATACATTTATTTTAAGAAAATTTTGTCAGTTAAAAATTTGAATGATTGGAATGTCTGGAAAGAAAAAAATTGTGTTTAGAGAACTGTGACAAAATAGTCAACTTAAGGAGAACTAGTTTTTGCTATCTCAGATATCAAAATCTTAAATTCAATCACATCAGTTGTATTCTACATAATTAAGAAGTACGAATCACATGGAAAAATGGGAAACAGCATGCGATTTGGTCGACCTAAATCAATTTTCAGCAAGAGATTGTAGGTTCGCTGAACGTTCTGTTATAATAAATCCCTTTATAAATAGCAATGAAATTAGAAATGGCGTTGTATCATGCTCTAATGTTCTTGTGATACAAGGTGTTGTAAGAAATTATATACATAGACTTGGTTATAAAGGTAGAAGAGGAATGAAGATTCACTTCATTAGTGGAACAAATTGGAGAAAAAGCTATAGTTTGCAAAACTGTATGTTAAAAACTCTGACATGTACACCACATGACTTCCATGTAAGTAATATTAAATTATACGCACTTTTTCTCGCATTTCAATTAAACTTATTGGATTGAATTAAATCTACTTTGTCAAAAGCGCATAAAGCCTAATAGTATAAAAGCATTCTTTAAAATCCACTATGTTTGTTTACCACAGCGACACTCTGGCGTTAGGTTCACTTAACAGAGTTACATCTCATTCATTTTATAACTCAGAATGCACAAAAATTATGTATATCATATGAAGAATTATCTACTTTTTGCCATACTGTTCTATTCAAATGCTATAATAAATTTAAACCGATATATCAAAGAAATTAAACAAACAAAAAAAAAAAAAAAAAAAGAATTTTTCACAGACGATTCAATTTTCTCGTTTAATTAATTCAGTTCTAACTTCGCGACAAGACAAAAACGCATAAAAACTCAAAATATCTATATTAAAAATTACGAAGTAAATCTTAACACTTATTTCCTCGAATAAATTCCAGAATGGATTAAGCATGATTTAACTCACATTAATAAAAGAAGGTGTTACCTTTGTTGTTGCGAAGCTTAGTTTCTCTAGATTGGCAACAAATCCACTATTCTATTAAGTTTCAAATGTAAACAACTGTGGCTTCTACGGTAAAAATAATTAGGCTTAGCCGAACTTAAACAACTTTTAAATTTTTGATAATTCTACAAATATTGCATTTCAAAAAGTGTATATATATATATACTTTTGGTGCGGCCGATTGCAATCAAAAAGGGAGGTGCACATCTATGTGTTATAGCAGACCTATATACAAAATTTCAACGTTCTGAGGCTATTCGTTTTTGAGTTTTGCGAGATACATACACACATACGCAAGTACGTACAGACACCGTGCAAAAATCTCTTTTAAATCCATTTTAAATCAGTTTTATAATTCGTTTTGGAAAATAGGGTCCTTTATTCTGTCCTTACGTACAGATGTCATGCAAAAACATCATTAAATTGCTTTCGACAGTGGTCAAAATGGATATTTTCTTTGAAATATGGTACCCGGAATTTTTCGTGATTACAATACTTCCTTTTCTTCGTACAAAGAAGTAAAAAAAAACCTTTGGAATTTCGAGAAACTATAGTATTCAGTGATGAGAGTAGGTTTAACGTATTGTTACGGAATATGTATTTATTTAGAATTGTAATTGAAGTCGTTTTATTTTCCCGTGCAACGCAGCGCGTGACGAATTTGAAGAGAAAGCCAAGTCGGAAAAATTAAAAAAAAAAAAAAAAAACAAGAGCGTGTTATGAATTTCTAAAGCTAAGCTTGGAACAGTAGGAAAGTTTTGCTGTAAAGCTTCTGCAATGCGTAAGTAGGCATAATGTTTAAAGCATATAGTGATCAAACATTAACACGGTGTAATATTTTTCATTGATGTGAACGATTTCGTAAGAGACACAAAGATGTTGGTGATGAATTCAGAAATGATCGTTATTCATGGTCTCGAATGGATGAGAACATGGAAGAAATTTGACAGATGTCGCTGATAAAAAAATCCCTTTGAATGATAGCTGATGAGCTTAACATAAGAAAATCGAAAAAGATAAACCCGTGGAAAATCGTAAGAAAAGAAAACTTTGTTCATTCAAATGACTATTTCCTTCAATTATTGAATGCAGAACAGAGAGAAGATCGGATTTCTGGGTGTTATGATTTGGTCCAAATGCAACTATATTTGCGAGGTCATTATTGTTACAGCCTCATTAAGGACATATTAGAAGTAAATGCGAGGGTTGACGCATTAGCGTTTTGGCCTCATTGATAGAATTCTTAAAATTTCCAGTGATTTCGGCAGATGACTAGAATTTGCATACGATTTATTAAAGAATGTTCTATCCTCGAATTTGACGAAGCAATTGTTATGGGACGTTTTGTTACGGAGAGATGCTTGTTAAAAAAACGCTAATTCACTTTTTCAATCATTAGACTTCATTTCGACTTGATTCGGATTCAGAATGAACCAGAAATGATTTAAGATACAGCGGTTAGTGGGTAAAAGAAGCAGCACGTATAGTCACGTGATATATAAACTATCGCGGGAAGGTTTTATTTTAATTAGCTAGTTATCTTACTATTTTAGCTTGTCTCAAATTTCTACTTCATTACCTTCCACCAGAATGCAGAGTAGTTTAAGGTACAAATATGTTTCAAATTTCAAAATTTATCAGAAATGATTAAGCAAGCGTTGGTTAATCCTCATTCGCTTTATATTTTTGCTGTTGCATTTTGCTTGACGCAATATCTTGACATATTTGTACCTTAAACTACTCTTCATTCAGGTAGAAAATGATGAAAGTATAAATTAGAGAAAGACAAAAAAACCTGAAAGCATTCAGATTTTACATTACGTCCAAAGGGGCATTTTTTTAACGTTTTGTGTGTTACCTTTACTCATTAAATATCATGTTCTCCGCAATTAAACCATTAAATTCAGTTCAACGGCAATATCGCAAAATAATTTTAAAATGAACATATCTTTCGAATTTCCGATACACAGTCGCACGCGCTGGAGATTAAAATGTTTTTTTCTCGTACAGTGTTGCCATTGCTCGCTTTGAAATCGTTGAGTTTGTTAATAAAAAATTCATTTAAATTTGACAAAATATGAAATAGATACTAAAACAAATTCCAAATTTGGGCTTCTAGATGCCCATTTTCGGATGGAAACGTACGTTATTCCACATTTGATGGCTATAGGTACCGTTGTGTTATCACAATGCGAGAAACATATATACATTTATGCAGATTCTTCATTATTGAATTTTTTTAAATATAATACAGGGCTCTGATATTTGGTGGCAATAGTTTGAAAAGTGAATCAACGTTTATAGTGAATCGACGCGAAATGCCAAAACGAAATTAATAGTCCTTCTGGGCAAATTGCCCCTTTGGACTAATAATAAGATAACTAGCTAATTAAAATGAAACCCTAGACTGCCGCTTCTTAGTCTTTATTTTACTTAGCATAAAGTCAAAACTATAAACATAAAATTATTTGAATATGTATTAACTGATTTGCATTATTATTCTTTTCTTGTTACGAATGTTTTAAACAATTGCTTGAGACTGAAGGCATAACGACTGTCAGTTTCTTCGGTATCGTATGTCAGTTTCAGCAATAATCATAACTTTATTCGAAAAAAGTTATGGTTATTGCTTAAATTTAATATCACTGCTAGTTATTTGCTAGAAACAAATCCCAATCTAGTTTCATTTACTCTTAAAACTAGTGTAGTGTTTTATGAATTTTAATTTTCACACGATAAATCCCAGATTCGAGAGTAAAGAAAAAAAAATAATGTTCTTCACTCGAATGACTGCAGAAGTACAACTTAGTGAATGTAACTAATAGAATTTTAAAACAGAACTTTGCAAACTCTTAATATATTTTCTTATTTGCATAAATTTAAAATAAAGTGATGGCAAAATTGTCAGGAATGGTAGTATGTCATTTGAAAAACCATTGCAAATGTGTAGGAAGTACATTTCGGCATGAAAAAAATTTAAATGCTGGCGTGTTAAAAACAAATTTAGACATGATTTTGCTTTTTCTTAATTGTTATGTTGTTTCTATGAAGCAATAAAATAAAGTGTTTAATATCATTTTTGGGAAAAAATAATTAAAACTACTTGAAAAACTAAGATAAATCTCCTTAATTAAGATAAGTAAGATAATCTCCTTGAGTAAGATAAGTCCTTAATTAAGATAAGTAAGATAATCTCCTTGAGTAACATAAATCTCCTTAATTAAGATAAGTAAGATAATCTCCTTGAGTAAGATAAATCTCCTTAATTAAGATAAGTAAGATAATCTCCTTGAGTAAGATAAATCTCCTTAATTAAGATAAGTAAGATAATCTCCTTGAGTAAGATAAGTCCTTAATTAAACTAAGATAAATCTCCTTAATTCCCAAGTAACTAATAATAAATGAGCTTATATTAAAAAGTTCAGTTGAATCCGCTACTTTAAGATAATTAATATAAAAGAGCATATTTTACAGTTTCATTCCATTGATATTAAAGTAAGCTCCCCCTCCGCCAATGGCGGGCACTTGCGTCACCACTGGAATTTATTAGCTTTTGCTGAATTCAGTTTTTTGTTTAATCGGTTTCAAAAGTATCAAATGCTGTACACAAACATTATTCACAACACATCGCTTACTATTATATTGCTAACCTATTTTTACTTAAATTTCACGTAACTGACTAAAAACTTGTTACTTTAGTTATTCTATACAGCAATGTGAATAAAATATTGAGTAAGTGTAAATATACATCAAAATTTATATTTATTAAATTTTATACAGTTTTCTAATTTTCATTACGGCATCATTTTGAATATGTTTTAATATTTAAGAAAAATGTCATAATTAAATCAATATAATATATTTTTGTTACTCTGTATAATATTTCATATAAGAAAATGCTCAAATTTTAGTCATTAAAAATATAGCTAATTAAATATCTGAGCTTTCCTTGTCATCACCACCATAATGTAAAACTTCCTTTAGATGATCTATTGTTTGCAGTTTTTTCTTCTTATGATTATGTCGAAGGATATGAGTTGGTTTCATCTATATGCATATTTTGATTTAGATTTAACCATAGATTTTAAACATACAGCAAACGAACTACGTTACGGCGCTATTATAAACAAAGTTGAAAGCAGATGCTCTTGTCATTCAGAGAGAAAATAATGTATATATTGCCGTTCTTACAGTAAAAACAAAATTAATTTGTTGGCGTGGCGAAAAAATGCATGAAAACCATAATGTGTCAGTCCTTTAAATGCCCTTGAAATATTCATGCATACAGCAAAAATTCATCTGAATTTAATTTTTTTTAAGTATTTTATTTTGGGAAATAAAAAATGAAATTTCTAATTTTTGAAGAAAATTCGCGCTGCCTAGAAGCTGCGAGCCCGTTTATTCTTTTACCCTCTACTAGTGACGTCACGTTCGCAGTGACGAGGCCTTGTTATACCGGTGGTGACGGCATTTACCACTACTAAAGTCAAAGTGGTGACTATTTTATTGTGGAGGCAGCTAATAGGCAGCCACCGCTAGCTCTTACGAAGTGCCTAGAAATATCATTATGAACTGAAAGGTATCTAAGACCGGCTAGAGAGCTAGTTCTGAAACGCGCAGCATAAACTCGAAACTTAGTCCGCTACTCTTTTCGAACTCTTGATACGCAGCTTAAACACTGCTCTGAAACACGTTTAGAATTTGCAATTAAGTCACAACAAATTTACATTTCGGCAGGAAACTCAAATCAGGAAGGAAAGGAAAGGGAAACTAAAAATTATTGGTTAGAATAAAATAAGTCCTTTCATTACAACCAGATGTAGCTCCAAGTGATTAATACTTGTTTCCCAGACTGCAATCTGATTTTCAGAAAAAGAGATTTAATCATGACCATTGGCTTGAAAAGGGCTGTTATAGAGCATTTTGAGGACGAAACTTTAAGTCACTTTTTCAAAGACATACAGTTGCTCGTTAAACAGATCAGGCCGGAAACTTTCGGGTTTTCCTACGATTCGATCGCTGAACGTGAAGCGCAAGTTTAGATCAATATTTAAGGAAAAACAAATTATAGTCACATTTTCCGAAACGTCCTGCCTAAGTAAACTCAAACTGATACATAAGGATAAAACTGCGTTAAATTCTATTTATAAATTTACAAAATTATAACTTGCGAATTAACGTTGAAAATTAAAGAAATGTCTTATCACCGTGTACGTCCTTTTTTACAGGAACATGAAGACAAAGGAAGTACTTTCGAAGCTTAAAAAAGCATTTTCTGTTTTTTTTTTAGCCCAGAGATCTGTTAGTCTCGAAACATAAACGCATTAGTTTACTTTTGAAATTTTTGTCACCAAATATTATCGCCCTGTATTTAAAGAAATTAAATAATGAAGAATCTGCATGAATGTAGTACGTATGTCTGTCGCCTTGTGAAAAAACAGCGGTAACTAGAGTCAGCAAATTTTGAATAACGTAGTCATCCACCTGAATATGGGCACCTAGAAACCCGAATTTTGAATTCCGAGATTTTCTATTTTATATTTTGTAAAACGTTAACGAATTTTTAATTAAAAACTTAACGATTTCAAAGCAAACAGTGGCAAAACTCTACGGTATAAAACATATTTATCTTCAGCGCGCGAGATTGTCTATCGGTAATTCTAAAGATATGCTTTTTTTTAAATATTTTTAGCCCAAATGCTCTCGAAATGTGTATGTAAATGAAAAAGAAAATAACGTTAAACGTAATATAAAATCTAAAAGCTTTCAGACTTTTTAAAAAATTTTTATTATTTATTTATTTATCTTTTTAACGCCAGAGGTCTTGAAAGTCTCAAACACACTTCGTCTGTATCACTTTTGTGTCCAAATCACTTTTCAAACTGTTGCCACCAAATGTTACCACGATGCATTATTTAAAAAAATCTGATATGAACACCACATGGCTTGTACCGCCCATTAAATGTTTAAATATTTAACAAATAAACCTAAAGCAAATATTGAATATTTTGCACCGCAAGATCAAAATTAACATTTGTAACCATTATACATTTAAAGAATACTTCTTTTCAGGAGAAAAGTAAATTGATATTTAAGAAATGATTTGGCATTCCCTCAAACAGAATAACATTTTCTCTACGTATCAGCGTGAGGCCATTCAGAAAAACGTAAGATGTTCAACTTTCCAATTTAATCTTTCTATTACTGAGTAGCAAGCGAAGTTATTCAAAACAGTTAAACGCTATTATTAAAAATACTTTTTCTGCTATTTTATTTAATTGACTTTAATAAAAATGCATTGAAGTCATGAGATGTATAAGTAGAAGTATTAAATATTTTTATAAAATGACACTAGTTGGACTCATTAAAATCATTATATACTTTTTTCTTTTCTTTTTTTTTTAAGATGACTTCTTTAGGCAGCTGGCGGCTTGAGCGCTAGTTTTCAAAGAAATAATATATATATATATATATATATATATATATATTGTTGCGTTTAGACGGGTTCGTAGATTTGAGAGTATCCGATGAAAACACGATGCAGAACAATAAAAAGCACAATTTATTTACAGGAATCACTATTTACAGCACAGTTCCAAAATCACCTTTAAAAAAAAGAAAATCTACAATAAATACGCTGAAACAAATCACAAACCAGCTTCAGGCTGTAACTGTAAAGGTAGCTTCACGGCAACACTAAACTTATAATAAACACCGTGGAACAATCACCAATACACTGACAAGCTATACTGTAAAGATAGCTTCACGGCAAAGCACTATCTCGATTGCTTTCCGTTCACAAAACTCTCGCGTAGCAGTAAGCTATTCTCACAATAATCACAACGCTCACACTACTTCACAATACTTCGCAACTAACTCAACTCCGGCTCTCCGAAACGCAAGGGTTTATATAGGTTTTCTTTAAGTTCGACACGTTTCGAGAAATATCTCGACAGGAAGTTATTCTAGAAGCTTCCCGATTGGACCATGGGATATCGCCAATTTGGTCGCCAAATGGGCGATAAAGTCGCCAATCTGGCAACCCTACCATACACTATTTTATGGCAACCCTAGTGCTATGCCGGAAAGCTTACATACAGGCGCAATCGCCGAATTTTTCGTAACAATATATATATATATATATATAATGTACGGCAATCCTTGACATTCTATTGGGAATTCTAAAGGTGCGCTATTTTAAAACATTTTGTGATTTTACTCTTAAACTTTATGTGGTGTAAGTGCAAAAAAAGTGGTGCTTAATACTAAAGCTTAAAACAAAAATCTGATGTGGACACCACATGACTTCCTCGTATGACCTATTAAATTATACGCATTTTTCGCTTTGTTTCATTTAAACTTATTTCTTCGAATTTCATTACTACACTTCTCATTCAACTTCATTAAAAATTGTAAAATACAGAAAACACGAAACACAGTTAAAACTGTTAAAAACAATTACAATTAAAATAACGGTTTCTACGAAAAAAGAAAAAAAAAAGAAGCAATTCGGCCAGTGGCAAGAAGGCAGATCTTTCAGTGCACAAAACTGAGAGTTTAATTTTGATCCCACTTGGCAAAAAGACATTGAAGGTGCAGACACTGACTTAATTCACTATTCTGCTAAATTTCAGTTGTAAACAAATGGCGGTTCGTTAATCTTAACTTGTCATTTAAACTTTTAAATTGCTGATAATTCTGCATTTATTGCACGCAGATTAACTGAAGGCATAAAAACAACAACCGGTAATTCAATCACTTTTAAAGCAAAAAATGCTCAATTTACCAAAATATAAGTATAAAAATGCTAAGCTCACCCATCCAGGTAACAGAGTGGGATATATATATATATATATACATTATATACTTTTTTCTTTTCTTTTCTTTTTTTTTTTTAAGATGACTTCTTTAGGCAGCTGGCAGCTTGAGCGCTAGTCATATATATATATATATGGTGCAGCCGATTGCAACGAAACAAGGAGATGCACAACTACATGTTACAACTGTCCCATATACAAAATTTCGACGCTCTGCGGCTACTCGTTCTTGAGTTATGGTTATACAGGTTCTTGAATTCTTACGTACGCATACGTACGTAGTTATACGTACGCACATATGTCAAGAAAGAAAAAAAAACTCTGCTGAATCCATTTAAAATCCAATTTACACTCCCTTTTCGCAAAAGCAGTCCTGTATTCTGTCCGTATGAACAGATATCACCAAAAACATCGTTCAAATGGTTTCAAGAGCGGTCGAAATGGATATTTTCGGTGAAATGTGATACCTGTGATCTTCGTACAAGGAAGTAAAAAGGAAGGAAAGGAAATTTATGAGATATGGTTTATAAGCGCGTTTTGATAGCGAGAATTCGATTTGAATGTATGTAGATGGTACAAGAAAATTTATTGTAAAATACAAAATATTATAAATACAAAAATAAAAGTAAAGTTAAATGAAATAAATAAATATGTTAACGAGAGTGAACCCAAGAACAGATGATTAGCAAGAACATAAAAAAAAAAAAAAAAACTTACCTCTTGCGCAAAGTTTAAAATTTGAATTATTTAATTTTTTTTGTTTGTGTGTGCATGTTTAGCTTTTTTATTATTATATGCAAATATCTATGTAATTTGCATGATTTGAAGTATTTTACTTACCATCTTCAGAGCAGACAACTATGGATTCTACTCAATGAATTACATAATTCCCTCACTGCCTCATAGTACTATATTCGAGAAATTTTTGTTGACCCCTTCCCCCCCAAAAAAAATGCAACCTCTGGTGTTCTGTCTAATTGAAAAGAGTTTTAGACATTAATGAATGAGGAAGCTACAGATTAGAACATTTTCTGTAATCTTTTAAAAATATGTGTCATGAGATATATGTCGATAATATGATAAATGCCTCATCGGAAAACAAAAATAGCGAGTGTAATTTTTTAGAAGCTGGAACTGCCTCACTAAGATGACATTTGGATAGTATCAGTATTCCCGTGTAAGACAAAGAGGAGGGAAGATGAAAAGACTGGAAATTCCCCTCTTCAAAGTTTAGGATAGGCGCAACTTGGCGAGGTTGGGGAGCGGAATTCTTTGGCAACCCTGGAAGGGTTCCAGACATTGCAGTCGGGAGAAGTTGTCATCCAGATGGAGGGGGCAGGGATACATGTTTAGAACTGTTTTGGAGTATTTCTGGGTTTGGATTGCCCCCGCTTCCTAAGTGTTCCGTAAGCCGACATGGCTGAGGCCGAAGGAGGTTCGGAACAGGATGATGTATCGTTCTTGCGGACGGTAAGTCCATTTGTTTAATAATTTTCAAAAGACGGGTTAATGAGGGAAATTTGTGCGTGGAGACCAACACACCCGAAACAAATACCTTAACAGTGACAAATATCGAAATGATCAATCAAATTTAGCTGTATAAATTCAGTTTTAAAATATTTTCTTTTATTTTTTCTCCGAAATTTTGGTAAAATATTGTGTGCGTTCTCAAAATAAAATTATCCAAATTAACATATAAATTAATACTAATACTGCAGCTGTTTTCGTAAAAAGTATAAGTTTTTCAACTATTTAACAAGAAAAATCTTCAAACTCGCCGCACATAAATGTAACGATACTGAGCATTTTGTACTGGAACTGAATACTGAAACATTTGGTATAATCCTTTAGTATCAGTATCTACCAATAAAACTTCTACAATGTATCTGATGTTAACTTTGTATAATATATTTCTCTATTGGATGAGCGAAGATTTATCTGAGAATTTACAGCTTCTTAAAAGTATTAACTCGAAAATTGACTTTGAGATTTGTATGCGATTTTAATATTGACGAAATTTAGCATATTTTCAAATGGCGCAATCAGTGGCGTAATTAGAAGGGGGTGGAGGGGGAGGTATGCCCCGGGCGGGGCGTTTTTAGTAGTGGCATTTTTTCCAGTGAAACATCATTTTATAGGGATTTTTCGGGTTGCTTGTTGAGGCAGCTGAAGAATCATAAAATTTTGAATGGCCATAAGGAATTAAATTGAGAAGAAGAAAATTTGTTTTATATTAGGTACAATGCTCATAGAAATTAACACGTGATTTCAAGAGCTACATGTTTTTGTTACACTATCTTTACCCCGAAATTTTTAAAAGCGAAGTGTTTGAATGAAATACTCGAATATTAAATAAATGATCGCAGTAACATTAATTAACATTAATTTGGGATAATTCCTTATTAAAAGAGAAATAATTTAGAGTTTTATTTCCGTGATTGCTAGGGAAACGGAACATGGACGTAGGTTTTGCAGTTTTGATTTAAAATAGAATCTGAAGAAAAAGTTCCAAATATTGCAGTACAGCAATTTTCTTCATATTTGTCTTTATGTAAGAAATATGCAAGGTCCACAACCGTATAATTTACATGTAAGGAATCTCTATATATCGCCGTCATAATAGCAGTTGGAACAATCAAATAGACCTCTTACAATGTCATCGATGATTTTGAAAACAACAATAATAATAGTAATGAACAAAAAACTGAAGGCTTACAAATTTTATATTATGCCCAAAGGAGCTTTTTTATTTAACTTTTCATGCGTTACCTTTCTTTATTAAATATCACGTTCTTCGCATTAAACTATAAAATTTAGTTCAACAGCAATATCACATACACAAAATAATTTAAGAAGCGCTCATCTTTAGAATTTCCGTTACACAGTCTCTCGCGCTGGAGATAATTTTTTTTTTGCGTATAGTGTTGCCACTCCTCGCTTTGAATTCATTGAATTTGTTAATACAAAATTCGTTGAAGTTTTACAAAATTTCAAAATAGATAATAAAACAAATTCCGAATTCCAAATTTTCGCTTCCAGATGCCCATATTCGAGTGAAGGACTACTTTATTCAAAATTTGATGTCTCTAGGTACCGTTGTTTTTTCATAGCGCGAGAAACATACATACATTCATGCAGGTTCTTTATTATATAATTTCTTTAAATATAATGTAGGGCTGTAATATTTGGTGGCAACAATTTGAAAACTTAAAAGCCGTTTATAGTGAACCAATGCAAAATGCCAACCGAAACTAATAGCCCTTCTGGGCAAATTGCCCTTTTCAGCTAATAATAATAATAATAATAATTTTTAAATGTTGGGATTAAAGTTTTACTTCAAAAATAAACGCAATCATAAATTTTAATTATTTAAGTTAATTAAGTTAGTAATTTAATTAAGTTATTTTTATTTTAATTATTGAGTTTTAATTATTTCTCTATATGTCATTTTGACAATTTTTAGTTTGTTTGTGTATCGAGAAGGGCGGAAAACTCAGGGATCGCTTCGGGCGGCAAAAACTCTGGTTAAGCTTATGTGAATACATACAAGCATAGATAGCGCTAATTTAATGAAGTATTCATAAGAAACGATCTGAAAAATATGAGATTCAAACACTTTTGAAATTATAGTAGCAATTTACTTCTGAATAAAACGAGTATGTTGGTTAGCTACAACAATTTTCTTGGCAGAATTTCAACATTTTTCTTTGGCGCAGCTACTGTCGCTAACTGGTCTTTCACCAGAAAAGAATTAGGAAAGCGTGGCTTTACATGGGCAACTAAAATAGAATTGGTTGGGAATTAAAGATCTGCTGCTAACGTTTTGAGCGGATTGTTTCGAGAAGTTTTCATTAAAGTATAATTACTTAACAAATAATTCTTTACCAGTTTAAAAATCGAATTGCTGATAATTCACGTTAGTAAATATATTGTAGTTGACGACTTACGTAATATATTTTAGTATTTAAATCCTGACTACGTATTTTGCGATGAAAAATCATGAAGGTTAAAACAGCAATAAGGTGACATCTATAGCTGGTAAAGAATATTTGAAAAAAAAAATAATAATAATTAAAAAAAATCTGAAAGTTACCATATTTTATATTACACCCAAAGGAGCTTTTTTATTTAACTTTTTGTGTGTTACCTTTATTTATTAAGTATCATGTTCTTCCAACTTAAACCATAAAATTCAATTCAACAGCAACGTCACAAAGTAATTTAAAAAGAGCATATCTCTAAAATTTTCGACAAATAGTCTCGCGCGCTGGAGGTAATTTTTTTTTCCGTACAGTGTTGCCATGATTAGCTTTGCAATCGTTGAGTTTCTCGATCAAAAACTCCTAAGTGGTGGAGACGTACGTTATTCAAAATTTGATAGCTCTAGGTACCGTTGTTTTGTCACAGTACGAGAAACATATATACATTTATGCAGATTCTTCATTGTTTAATTTCTTTAAATATAATAGAGAGCGATAATATTTAGTGGCAACAGCTTGAAAAAGGAAACGGACATTTATAGTTTTCAACGCAAAATACCAAAACGAAATTAATAGCCCATCTGGGCTAACGGCCCTTTGGGCTAAAAAAAAAAAATTTGAAAGCTTTCATATTTTGTATTACGCCCAAACGGGCCATTTTTTAACGTTTTATGTGTTACCTTTATTTATTAAATATCATGTTCTTCGCACTTAAACCACATAAAATTCAATTCAACAGCAACATCACAAAATATTTAAAAACAGAAACATCATATTGTTAGAATTTCTGATACACAGTCTCGCGCGCCAGGAATAAAAATGTTTTTTTTTTCCTTAGCTTCTTAATCAAAAATTCGTTAAAGTTTTACAAACTATCAAAATAGATAGTAAAACAAATTCAAAATTCAGAATTCGAGCTGCCCATGTTGAGTTGGAAGACTATGTTATTCAAAATTTAATGTCCCTAGACACCATTGTTTTTTCACAATGCAGGTTCTTCATTATTTAGTTTCTTTAAAATACATGGCCATAATATTTAGCGGCAACAGTTTGAAAAGTGAACCAACGAAGAAAGTGAAGCAACGCAAAATGCCGGTTTAAGACTAATAGCTCGAACGCTGCTTTGGGCTAAAAAAAAGTCTTTAAATTTACTCAGTTTTATCCACATAGTATAAAATTAGAGAATGATAGACGATATAACATTTTTTAAATTTTCGTACCAACACTGTGAAAACATTAGCTTTACTCATTTTTGTTTCTGCTTAGTCTCATCCTTACTCAAATCTTATTAACGTCTACTCTAACTGTAAAATTACTATCATTTATGATTGTAACCTTTGAGCTACATCCTTTGTGTAACTTAGCGCATAAGCATATACCGATTTAATATCGAAACTGTATAGGAAATTGCAATACGGGTATTTACATTTCGCAGCTTTTATTTCTTATAGAAAGCTTTTAACTTTTGGTAGAAGCAAATATTTGCAAAAACAGAAGCACAGTTTTCGGAAACAAGCATGGCTTTTTAAATGACACACTAATTCAATTCCTTCTTGTTTTTTCTGTGGAAAATTTCAATCTTTCAAAATTATAAAATTCTCAAATATTAGTAGCAAATTAATAGAAAAATAATTTTTTTAACAAAGAATTCTAATAATTATTTTACTTTTGAACAATAAATAAATGAAATTTGTAGTCAGGATCAGAATTCCAGCGAAAAGTTTCTTCTATGAATTCTGAAATTACAGCTTATGTTAAAAGTAATGAATGTTTGAGGATTTACCTTTCTTTACGTATTTATTAATCTTGCTTATAAGCATTTTCTTTATAATGTTCTTCCGAAAGGAATCAAATAATTATGCCAATTTTTGACAGCCTTTTCCTTGCTGAATAATGATTTTAATTTTTTTTAATAAATTGGATATTTCCATGTATTCTAGTTTTCAGGTGTTAGATTGCATTTCATATGGATAATTTATATAATGTATTTGGATTTTCATAGAAATCAGGAGTTGAGGGAAATTAGCCTAAGGAAATTTAATAGGAAATATTTTATTCCAATTTACTTACAATCAAGAAAAAACCCATAGTTTAAAATAAAATTTTAGCTGAATTATTTTCAACCAATTTTTTATTAATTGTTTTTATTTGTTATGAAGTTTTTCAGAATTATAAATATGATTACAAATTAATGCTGACTAATTATTAACAGTACAAAGAGATAAAGACAGCTTTTGTATTGCACGCAGATGGAATTTAAAAGTTGTCCCTATTTTAAACTTGCAGTTAACTTTCGTCCAGAAAAAGTAACAGGAAACCTTACTTTGTCTACCGGTCATTAAAAATAAATAAAAAAAAAACATTTAATTGCTTAGGAAAACAAAACTTAAAAAACTTCACTTATTTTACCTGAATATACTGTTGTTGTATCTTAGGTTTAAAAATTACAATAAATACTTTTTCATAAATGTATTACCACTGACGGATTGTCAGATTTAAAATGTGAAAACATTTTACGAATACGATGGAAGAAGACAGATTTTGATTTTAAATTACAGATATTATGCGATTTAGGAAGCACAGAACGCTATCATTGCAGCACTAAAGTAAAAGAATATTTAACATATGTAATTATACATTATTCCCCCCGCGTGTAATTTTAATTATATGTAAATAAATGTTAAATTTTTTAACACTGTATACAAATGACTTTATTGGTTTTCATTCCGCGGTTGTTTCTTTTCTATCTGCCTAACAATGTACATTTTTAGCCCAAGGGGGCGTTAGGACGGAATGGGATATTAGTCTCGAAACGGCATTTTGCGTTGAATGGCTATTAACGGTGTATCACTTTTCAGATTGTTGTCACCAAGTATTATCACCTCTTATTATCTCTAAGCGATTTTTTCGAAATTCGAATCAGAATTTTTTTTATTTTATGTTTTGTGACCAAATCGCGTCATTTTGAAACATAATGGGCTACAGGAAAGCGAGATTTCCCTCTATACATTTCATTTTTACATCGTCGTGAAGCGTAGACACTTAGCTATTTTATGAACTTAAAATAAATTTCGTATTTCAATAAATCGATTAAATACGAATTTATTTAGGAAGGTGAGCTTAACACCTTTTCGGCGGAATTTTTTTAAAAAAACTTATTTTAAAAAATGTGCCGTTTATTTTACTTTGATTTTTAGACACGTTGAACTTTAATCCTTTCGACTCCTTTTAAAAAAAGAATTTTCGAAAAATAATAATATTTTGTATTTTTTTAAAATTTTTTAAATGAAGCTTCCGAATACACTTCTCACATCTCGGATATTTTAAAATGTAGTTTTGGCAACAATTTTCCTTTCTTATTGTTGTTGATAGATTTTTGATGAAATTGCATCATTTTGAATAGTTTCATTCTTTTAAAAATTTCGGTTTGGCAACAATTTTTCATCGTATTTCTTATGTTACTGTTTTTAAGAGACTGAAAAGTTTAAGAAATTAAAAAGTCGTTTCTTTTTGCAACGGTAAATTGTTTAATTACTTTATTAGGATAATTAACATTTGTATCAAGGGATATTGCTCATTTCATTGTAATATTATGTTTTAATTATATATAATATTAATTATAAAAAAGTTTCGCATGATATTCTTTAATCTGTTTAAGTTCTTAATCTGTTTATACCATTTGAGTTCTTAAGATTTTGCAAACAGAAGTTGTTTAATTTATTTATTAGGATAATTAATATTTGTATTAAGGGATATTGCTTATTTCGTTGTATGTTCAGTTAAAAATTCAGTTAAAAATGCATTACATATAAAAAATATGTAATGCATTTTTAACTGAATTTTTTTTCCGTTGTTGTTTGTTTCTTTTTCGATAAAATTGTTCTGCAGAGTAAAATTCTGTGCAGTTTTCAAATTTAATGTTTGGTGTTTTCTGTAGGCATTTTTCTGGTACACTTAAAAGCCAGACGAAGGCTGGCCGCGCAGCGGCTAGTACTAAATAAAATTAAATAATGAAGAATCTGCATAAATGTTCGTCGTATTGTGAAAAACAACGGTACCTAAAGCCATCAAATTTTGAATAACATAGTCCTCCACCAGAACATGCGGACCTGGATCCCCGAATTTTGAATTTCGAATTTGTGTATTACCTATTTCATATTCTGTAAAACTTTAAGGAATTTTTGATTAACAGATTAACGATTTCAAAGCGAGCAGCGACAACACTGTACGTAAAAACAAACAAACAAACAAACAAAAAAAAAATTTTATCTCCAGCGCGCGCGATTATATGAAGCTACTTATTATGGGTAATGACGGGGATGCTTTCGACATATAGGCATATAAAAGAATTGTTATTCGTAAAATCCAGGATTTCTCTTATGATTTCTCTAAAGACAAATGGCACATTTCGGGAGAAAGGAGCGATTATCTGTTGAACTTTCAAGTTTCTAAAAATATGAGGATGATATGTAAAATTACATAATAAAATAAATCAAAATTGATTACAATCAAATAGTTACTGGACACGGGCGCTTCCCAACGTACCTGAAAAGACTTAATTTGTAAAATAATAGTATTTGTAGTTTTTGTATTGCTGAAGGCAATGCACGACATTTCATCGAAGACTGCGTAACATTGCAACATGTTAGGGAAAAACATGGTAACATAAAAGAATTCTGTTGCCGCATTAAAGAGTTTAGATTATGAACTTTAAATGGTAATAGAACAAACAAAACTGGGAATTTTGCTTTGATATTTTTAACCATATTTTTGTGTTAATCTCTATTGAGTCTGCTGCGTTAATCATGAGGCCGATTATTATTGCCCTGGAGGATTGCAGCACACTGGTATATTACATTACATTATATATGTCACGCAAAAAATCGTTCAAATGGTTTTGAGAGCGTGAAAATGAATATTTTCGTTGAAATGATACCAGAAATTTTCGCGATTACAGTACTTCCTTTATTTCGTACAAGGAAGAAACAAAAAATTAAGCGATGATAAGACATTGCATAAACATACATAGCTGCTGTGCTTATCTTTCAGAACAAAAGACGAGATTCCGAAACAAAAATTTCTCCCTAATAAGCAGAAATTTTAACCCTAGTTTTTCTTTTCTTATCGGAGCCATGGTATGTACCATTAAAAGCTTCAGTAACCCAGCCGCGTGAGTAGAAACACGTGCGTAGTCAGGGTGATGAGAAAGATCATAACAGCAGCAATTTTTAGTAGCTTTCGAGGACAACTGGAGGTCTTAGAATTGAGCAAGCCCCTTTCGTTCTTACTGATACTGCGGAGAAGGCAACAAAAATAGCTCTTTGTTTCTTTCCAGAAATATAATACGGAATATTTTAAATGTAAATAATTAATAGTGGAGTTATTATTTGAATTTTACCATTTTCATGATGTGTAAAATTCTTTGTAGATGATTTCTTTTACAGTTATCAGTGGAAAGATAACAATTTAGAGCTTTACTAAACAAGAGAAGAAGTTTACAGAAGTTTACAGCGAAGAAGTTTCTAACAGAATGAATATACTTGCATCTAGTATCTTTCTTTATATATGTACGTGCGTTCGATCTAACTCTTGTTGTTGTTGCTAATGCTCACTTGTCTGATCGATAGTCAACCCAAGCCCACGGAGTTCTTCGTCGCAAGGAACGCAAGTATACGCCTGCCTTTGGCAATAGCCTTGAGCACCTTACAGGTGATAGTGCGATTTAGCTCAAATTTCGCCCTCAATTTTGATGGAGAGTACCCCAGGGGCGACGCGTCGGAGGATCTACCACCCCTCTTTCCTTACCCCTAACTTTCGGCTCGCCGCATATTTCGAGTGCCCCCATGTCGCGCGGACACTATACATTTACAAACATCCGTGCCTTCTCCCGGATTCGAATCCGGGCCTTCGTCATGGCAGTCAGCAACGCTAATCACTATACCGGTTGGGCGGCTTGATCTAACTAAAATGAATTATATACTGTAAGGTCATTGAATACTAAAAATTAAATACGAAGCTGAGTCGTGTTACTCGGCTCAGTGAGCTCAGTTTTTTTCTTATATGTTAGTAAAATATGCATTTTTTGGTTTAAAAATGTTAAAATTATGTTGTTCTTATCTTCTTAAATAAATCTGCATGCAAGATTTGTAGAATTATCAACAATTTAAAATTTGTTTAAGTGCGGCTAAGTCTAATCATTTTTCATATGGCAGTCATATTTGTTTACATTTGAAACGTAGGAGAATAGTGGATTTGTTACCAATCTAGAGAAGCTAAGCTTCGCAACAACAAAGATAACGCCTTTTTTTGTTATTGCAAATTAAATCATGCTTAATCCATTCTGGAATTTATTCGAGGAAATAAGTGTTAATATTTATTTACTTCGTAATTTTTAATATAGATATTTTGAGTTTTTATGCATTTTTGCCTTGTCGCGAAGTCAGAACTGAATTAATTAAAGGAGAAAATTGAACCGTCTGTGAAAAACTCTTTCTTTTTTGGTTTGTTTAATTTCTTTGATACATCATTTTAGATTTATTATATAGCATTTGAATAGAACATATAGCAAAAAGTAGATAATTCTTCATATGATATACATAATTTTTCTGCATTCTGAGTTATAAAATGAATGCGATGTAACTCTGTTAAGTGAACCTAGCGCCAGATTGTAGTTATGGTAAACAAGTATAGTGAATTTTAAAGAGTGCATTTATTCTATCGTGGCTTATGCACTATCGACGAAGTAGATTTAATTCAATCCAATAAGTTTAAATGAAATGCAAAACGCGTATAATTTAATATTCCGTACAAGGAAATCATATGGTGCACACATCAGATTTTTATTTTTATTATTGTTTTGGCTTGTCAAACAAATAGATGGTTATCACATATATAAATTTAACATTCAATATTGATAATATGGCAGATATGAATCGTTTAGCAAGCAACATTAAGAAGGAATCTTCTGCCATATGTGCAGGAACACTGATTAGAAACAAAAACCTTTTTAAAGTGATTTGACTTTTGTTCTTATAAATCCTTTCTTACATGATGCTAAAATGCTAAAAGCACAAAAAAACATTTATTTTAAACATTTTTAAAATTTTACTTTTAAATGATTCTTGGGAAAATTATCCAAAAAACCATTCAGGTTATTGCAATGAAACTTCAAATTCAGCTTTTCCTTGCAAACAATGTATTATGAAACATTTCACTATTCTCTCAGTAAATAATACAATTTTAAAGTGATAAAAACGAATTTAAAGTAAATAAGCGATGTCAAAGAGGATTTTATCTTTTCATTAAAGCCCAGAAATTGTTCAATAAATACAAGTTAAGTTAATATGCGAATCATAAGCAGTTACTGCAACAGGAGACAGTTATGCTACGCTACTCTACTATTATATTTGTTATCAGTTTGCCTTGGGAAGTATTGGCTACTTCGCAAAACGTAAGGTTTTTATCTTTCCCGCAACCTTCCGTATAACTAGTCTTCAAAGCTCATTCAGCAGAATTTGAGATTTTTAGTTTATCTTTCAAATTTAATCAAATTATCCGACAAACCGAGCGATTAAAAAATAGTAAATCCATTTCTTAGCAATTTAATTTTTATTTACTATACTATTTGTTGATAATACCTAATATTGAAATTTGTTTTATTTATCATATAGTTAACTGATAAAATCTATGCACATTTGTAGCCTGATGTAATTCATAAAAACATGTCTGTAATGTGATATATTATGCACTTGATATAGAAGAGTTTATTCTTTATTTTAATAAAATCCTTTGCACAGTTTCATTGAATTCCTTGTACCAAGTAAAGGAAGTATTGTAATCGTGAAAAATTTCGAGTATCATATTTCAACGAAAATACCCATTTTGACCCCTCTTGAATCTATTTCAACGACGTTTTGGCGTGACATCTGCATATATGGATAGAACAAATGATTCTGTTTTCCAAAACGGATTGAAAAAATTGATTTAAAATGGATTTAGAAGAGAGTTTTGTTTCATGACGTACCTGTGTACGTATCTCGCAACACTCAAAAATGAATAGCCTTAGAACGTTGATATTTTGTGTATGGGATGGTAAATTGTGCATTTATTCTTTAAAGGGATTGAATGATGATGTTCCTAAGTTCCGGTTAAGGTTTCTATGCTGTTAGTTAATCTGCTTGCAATAGTTGTAGAATTAACAACAATTTAAGTGGCGCTAAGTCTAACGAGGCCACCATTTCTTTATATTTGAAATTCTTAGTAGAATAGTGCCTTAAGTCAGTATGTGCACAAACTTCAGTGTTTTTTGCCGAGTGGAACAAAAATTAAACTTTCAATTTTATGCGCCGAAAAATCTGTCTTCCTGTCGCTGGTCGAATTGCTTGTTTTTGCGTAGAAAATCTAATTTTAACTGTAAAAATTGTTTTTAACTGTTTTAAACTGTATTTGATGTTTTATGGTTTTCTGCCTTTTACAATTTTCGAGCTTTTATATATTTTTGCGTTGTCGCGAACTGAAAACTGAATTCATTAAACGAGAAATATATTTTTAATGAAATTCGAGGAAATAAGTTTAAATGATGCAAATGCAGCAAAACATGTGTATGATTTAATAGGCCGTACAAGAATATCAAAGAATATCATGCAAGAAATTTTTTTTTTTTAGTTTTCATGTAAAAGGAAAAAAGAAACTAAATACTTTTTAAATTAAATTCTTCTCACAAGCAAACGCGATAAACGTATTACCATGAAATTAAACAATGCTGTAAATTCAGATGCTTTTCAACTGTTGTTACTAAAGGAAGTTTCAGCCAAAGTATTCAGTCTAGAATAGACAAAATGATGTTTATCGTACTAAAACCGGTGTCTTTCAGTTGAACTGAAAATATTCTCAGACATACGTGCATCACAAGTACTTACATAGTTACTCACAGGTTCTTTTCAGATTTTGAAATAAATTTATAATTGGCGTTTGTTGCTATTCATTTTGTTACAATTTCATCGTTTGAGTGAACTTCATTCTCTCTTGTCCGTTTGACTTATCATTTGTCTCTCCAGCGACCGACAGGTGAAGTCGCTGAATATTGTTAATGCGACCTGGACGGAGCTAGTTTCCCTCAGAAAGTTCCCTACGGAGGTATCCCTTCCCTTAGGCACAGAGCCCTCGTGTACTGTGCCATAATGAAACAAAATAGTCTCTCTGCTGAGCTTTTTTAACGTTGACAGACGAAACTGCTAAAAATTTTAT
Organism: Stegodyphus mimosarum; assembly: GCA_000611955.2. Lineage (NCBI taxonomy): Eukaryota > Metazoa > Arthropoda > Arachnida > Araneae > Eresidae > Stegodyphus > Stegodyphus mimosarum. The sequence continues at coordinate 297,574 of KK115419.1, forward strand.
TTTTTAGTGCAGCTCATTTCTGTTCTAGAAATTCATCTTTTGTTCGGCATAAAATTTTTTTAAAGTTTTGTATGAAATATTACTGTTTACGAATATTTGCCGTACTCTCTCAGAATTTTCTCTGTAAAATAATTAACAATTTGCTTAAAGGTAAATACTCTTAAATACTCTTGGGAAAATACTCTTAATATAGACAGATGAGATTTTCCTGGCAGGCATGCATAATATTCGTTGAAGTTAAAGCGCTATTTTGAACGCTAACTAATTTAGAAAGGAAGTTTTTCCGCAGTTATTAAAAAAAGCAAATAAGAATGAATTTAGTCTTCTGTTCGGACATTCGAATATTAAACACGTCTGTATTTAAGGTTAATCAGTGATTACTTTGTTATATTTTTTAGAAAAGATGATTAATGGTATAATTTAAATTCTACACTTCCATTAGTCAAAAAATTGCGAAGAAATATTTTTGGTTGTTTTCGGAACGAAAATATGTAACAGTTCATGCAGCAAGCGGTTGGTTAATTGATTAAGATAATTGTTAACCTAAGGGAAGGCATACTTACGTGGAGGAATTTATAATGGCTCGTATTAACGTTATATATGTGGAACTGAGTCCGCTTGCTTAGCAAGTATCGATATGAAGACGAACTAACAGTGTTCAAAAGATCTTAAGCACCAGGCAATTGGTTTGAGACATTCAAAAATGATCTGCGGAAATAATCACAAAATAGTATGAACGCAGTTTTACAATTCACTTGAATTCTAACAAAATTAAAATGAGGATGACCTTTGGAGCAGAGAATGTATCAAATTTTCGTTAAATAATTCCATTTAAATAGAAATATTCAATAGCAGAGATCAAAATGCATACAGAGTAACAATCTACAACATTTCTTATTTTAATTCACTTTACTTGCATTTTTGTTCGTTTATTCTGTCATATTTATATAATAACCTCGCAAATGAAGTCTAGTCACGCACAGTCGCAGTAGCGTAATGATTGGATTAGTCTAGACACAAAGAATGGAATCTGGCCTCAATTTTCCTTTTTCGTGGCATTTATAACATGATTCTTTGTGTAAGCTTGTTTGCAAATTTCTATCATGCCTTCTATCGACGAGTTAATTATTTGTAATATCTTTACAGATGGTATTAGTTATTGCAGAATTATTCTATAAAACCTTCTATAAATGTTACAAAAAGTATGACTGCATGAAGCAAACTAGATTTTTAAAATATCAAAAGGAATAGATAACATTCATAGAAATGTTGGGAAATGGAACATAGGAAATTGCTGCCCTCGTGTAGAATAAGAAAGTAAACAAATTAGCAAAATGTTTTGCTGCCTTAATTGTGGAAGGAAATTATGCTCTTTTGTTTTATGTATGAAACTTTCGACTATTAAACAAACTATTTTGGTTTTAACAAGAAACTACGCATTGGATTATTTCATGGAAATCAAAGGACTTCTCTTAGGTGGTATTTTCTGAAAGCTCACTTTTGATTTCAATTGAAATAAAAAATCCTATTTGGTAAATTTGAGATTAAAAATGGAATTCAACTTGAAGTATGGGACTTTTAGATGATTTAATTTGATAAAACGAATTTTTAACAATAATTGGTATTTATTGGTACTAATGTCTACAATCATATTTGCTGACTAAAACAAATATGATATGGACACCGCATGACTTCCTTGTACGGTCTATTAAATTATACATACTTTTTTTGCACTTCATTTAAACTTATTTCCTCGAATTTCATTAGAGATAACTTTCTCATTCAATCAATTCAGTTCTCCCTTCGCGGCAAACCATCTTCATTAAAAGTTGTTGAATACAGGAAAACCTAAAACACCAGATACACTTAAAAACAGTTTTGCAATTAAAATTAAAGAATTCCGCCAATGGGCAAAACCACAAAATTTTTGTCACAAAAACTTCAAGCTAACTTTTGGACTCGCTGTGGAAAAAGGCGCTGAATTTGCTGCATCAACTGAGTTAATTCGCTAAGCTATTCGCTAAGCTAAGTTTCAAATGTAAACCAATGGCGGCGGCGTTAAGCTTAACACGCCACTCAGACTTTTCAGTTGCTGATAATTCTACAGTTATTTCATGCAAATTAACTAAAGGCATAAAAACCTTAACCGGGACACAACAGTATAATTCAATCACTTTTAAAGCCAAAAATTTCACAATTTATCAACATATAAGAATAAAAAAAAACCGGAGCTCACCAAACCCTGTAAGAGGGCGTGTGTATATATATATATATATTTAACAAATATTCTCTATTTGTAAAAAGTAAATATAAATTTAAAATTGCAAAAATAAAATTAATTTTTGCTACAAACCAATTTACAATATCATTTAAATTCTAAGAGCATAGTTAAATAAAGTGCACGTATTTAAAATCATGATTGAAATAAAAAAAAATAAAAATACATAATTCCTAAAAATTAATCTAAAAAATAAAAAAAAAGTTTTAAATCTAAGACAAATTAGCATAAGGGAATAATTGTTGAGCAGGTAGGAGACAGACTTATCAAGGGGAAGTTGCCTATAAACCTAACTCTTCAATTACTCAATTCGTGTTTCGTCATCCGAATAGGCAAGGGCAAAAATTCAAAACCAAAAGCAAAAGTTCAAAACCAAAAATAAAATAAAATGTTGTGAAATACTCAAAATGAAATTAAAAAGAAATTAAACTAGTTAGAATTCCGAGAAATTAAGCAATAAAAGACTAGGAATACTGATTAAAGATCAATAGGTAGAAAATCAAATAATTTTAAAGCAAAACAAAAGTAATTTAGAAATTCTTTATTTTTAAGTAAACAAAAATAATTTAGAAACTCTTGCCTATTGAATACATATATATATATATATATATTCAAAAAGTAAAAAATTTAGAACCTAAACCCAAAGGCATGAAAGAAATAAAAACAAAATCAGTAAAATCCAAAAATTTTCCGATAGAAAATGTCAATTAATTGTTTTCGAACCAGAACAAAGAATTGTGTTTTTAAAAACGAATTGTGTTTTTAAAAAAAATTGTTGTTATACAGTATGATAAAAATTTATATACTAAACATATGTTTGTTGCGGCTGATTGCAACAAAAAAGGGGGTTGCACAACTAGATGTTATAGCAGTTCCATATATAAAATTCCAACGTTTTACAACTAATCATTTTGAGCTTTGCGAGATACATATACATATATATATATATATAAGTACGTACAGACCGTGCTAAAAAATTCCCTTCCAAATAGATTTTAAATCCATTTTACAGTTCGTTTTTTGGAAAAAACAGTTCTTTATTCTACCTGTACGTACAGGTGCCACGCAAAAAAATTGTTTAAATGGATTCGAGAGCGGTGAAAGTGGAATTTTTGTTGAAATCTCGTACACAAAATGTTTCGCTATTTCATTATTGCCTTTACTTCATGCAAGGAAGAAAAGAATGCGACTTATCGGTTCATAGTTATAGAGGAAAGAGAAATATTTTTGTAAATTCGTTACTATATTTTTTAAAATCGAAACAAAATATTAAAATAAGAGTTACACAGTTTTTCATAAAATCTCTTCTGGAATGAATCGTAGTCAATTCATACGATTACGAATAGAGAAGAATTTGTGACGTGAAACAGAGCACTCGAAAGTAAAAGATTTGAAGCGAATGTGCTGCAACTGCGTATGCGATATTATTTACATATTCGTAATTATTAAATTATTTTACCTTTTATTTCGGAAACAATCCAGATTTTGAAACGACCTGCGGCTGTTTATTCATTAAATTGTAACAATGGACTTCGCTACAGAAATCCGTGCTAGTGATAAAAGATGCTGATAATTAGTTTTGATAGAGCGCCATTCATTTCTAAACAAGAGGAAAATCAATTATGTTTCGGAGGTAATACTTTATTGTTGCACATGTGCATGAAGATTTCGAGAAGAATTAAGAGTTTGAATTGAAAGCCCTAATTTTGAATTTCGAATTTTATATTTCAGATTTTGTAAAACTCTAATGAACTTTTGATTAAAAAACTCAACAAGCGAGTAGTGGCAACACAGAAAGGAATGAAACATTTTTATCTCCAGTGAGCGAGCTAAAGATATGCTGTTTGTAAATATTTTGTAATTTTGCTGTTGAATTGAATTTTATCTGGCGAAATTGCAAAGAACATTATATTTAAGAAATAAAGTTAACGCACAAAACAAATAGAAAAAAGTACAAAAAAAAAATTTGCAAGCCTTCTTACTAAGAAAACCGAACATTAATATAATAAATGGAAAAAAGACTGAAAAAAATATAGAAATATACGCCAACACTTAACATTGAATCGGGATTTGTAAATATATCCTGCTATGCTGTTTTTAGAATTTTTGTACGTTTTCTTTTGAATTGTATGTGCCGTAAGTGCGCAGAAAATGAGGCTTAATAACAAAGCTAAAAAGACAAAAAGAAATGAGTTAGCGGGAGTGAGTGCAGAAGGTGACTGGTAGACTGTGATCTCAACGAGAGCGTAATAAACCTTAACAAGCCCGTTTGGGCGACTATTAAAATGTGAAAACTTACAGATATATTCTTTTTTGATATTCTTATAAATTCTGATTTATATTTATATTTTCTGTCATGCATTTTCTCATGTATCTGAAACTGAATTCACAGCTTCTGTGAATAAAATTCTTAACATTTTGTCAATTTTATTATGGTAACGAAGCAAATGCACTCAAATACAGGATTCTAATTCAGTAATTTCTTTCAGTTAATCGTGTGTTCAAATACTTTTGTTTTCATCATGTATTCGTAGGAAAATTGCATTGTATTTTCATTTATCACGTATTGAAATAAACTGTAAATTTTTGAAATGGGGCTGATGCACGAAAAGACTTTACAGTTTATGAATTTAATAAGCATAAAAATATACTCAATAGTTTATTCTTTACGAAAAATGCTACACCGAGATTTATATATAGTTGTACATTTACCGACATATTCAAGAAAATATTTGGAAAAAAAAGTCGCTAATTCTGCAGAATAATAAAGTTTCAGAAACGACTGGTCCAATAGCTGACTGACTTTTCACATTAACACTATAGTATAGTAGACCTCGGATTAATTTACTCATCGAAGCAAGAAATGACCGTAAAGCAGCAATCCATTTACAATAATGATAATATGTTTACTTAAATATTTCTCGAAGGATTTAGAATTTATTCTGTAGGTATATTGAAGACAGATACACCACTCATTAATGGCTTATTGTATATCCTATTGACGTACGATATGCTTTAGGTCTAAGCTGGATGTGATTAACCTTTTGTGCTTAAATGACGAGTACTTCTCATAATTTTGCAAGACAGTATAGTGGTTAGGGGAGCCGACTGCGATACGAAAGGGTTCGGATTAGAATCCCGGAGAAGGCATGGTTGTGTTTGTTCGTCCCCTCACAGGAGGCAAAGGCTGCCCGCCTATTAGGCGCCTCCATAATAAAGTGACTATTGCTTTTGGCATTAGTAGCGACCACCGTCTGTGGCCGTCACTGGGGGGATTTTGATTTTGGCAAGTGCAGTTTGCGATGTGGTAAGTCACACACTTCATACGACTAAAAATACAATTAGTATATTTTTAAGTTTATTGCGTCCAGCAAGTACAATATGGAATAAAATTTTACACCGTGTATGAATCTGAAGTCATAATATTGTAGCAAGTTTAAAATATATATCGAATGGTTGATATTTCCGCATCTGAAAGTGTTTAGGTGGATCTATCACGACATATA
>KK115419.1:305243-342133 GCA_000611955.2 Stegodyphus mimosarum
TACAAACGATAGATACTTTTGCCCCTGCCAGAACGTTTTAAAAAATACCGTACTCATGAAAACCAGTATTAGCTATGCCTGATACTTTTTTTGATGTTTTTAGTCATTTTGATATTCACAACATATTACAACTGTAGTTATAGAAGATATAAATTATAAAATGAAATATGTTTTTTCCTAACATTTTGTATAACATAGTTGATGTAAAAATTAAACGTTTTTTTTACACACCTTTTCAAAATTAAATTACCGTAAAGGGTTAATGTAACATGTTCTAAATGTAGTTTGCTTACTTCGCTACTTAAAATTTTATTAGAAACATCTGCCTTATAAACAGAGATTGAGGTAAGGATTTACAAAAATATAATTTTCCCTAAAGCATACTTATTTCGCTCTTACTTAATGCACTAACATCAACTTAGAATGCTCTTAACAGATATTTTCATTGATGTATTTCACTCATTTCGCCGATGAATAAATTTATTATTAATACTTATATGAGCATTTTGGAAATTTTACAGGTTTTATGAAATTTGCCCGACGGCTTTCTTTTCAGAATTCCTTTTTAGACAATTAAAATTTTGCTTTAGCAATTGACAGAAAGGAGATTTATGTATTGCGAGGAATTAAAGGCAGCGATATTTTACTGCACTCTTTAGTGTAACTGGGATGCACGTCCAGCTGGCAACTGGAAGGTCCAGAGTGCGGGTTCCAGCGAAGACATTATATATTTTTCACATTTCCAGTTTCAGAGAAAACTTAATGATTTTCCAGTGTGCAGCGTAATTATGGGAAAATTTCTTTAGTAAGTCTTCCACGAAGGTATCCCTTTGTATATATGAAAATAACCCTAATGTGTTTTGTCGCAGTTAATTGCTCTGATCATCTTAATCAAGGAGAGAAATCAATCACGTGTTGGCGGTCATTTGTGCTATGTTAACTAAGAATTTTAGACTGGAACCAAATTATTTTAATATTTTTAAATCTCTAGTTTACCTTCCAAAACTGAATGATTCATGATGATAGATATTCCTTTGGATAAATCACGGAAAATTCTCATATTTTCTTCAATGTAAGATATCACGCGTCGTCAATTTTCTGAAGATAAATATGTGCTCCAACATTGCCTATAGGTGACTACTAAATTAAAATGCGTTACTCTTTTCTTCTAAAAACAGTTGTATAGTCTCACTCTTTTAGGTAGTATGCGTTAAGTCGAGACTCTAATAGACTTGAGTGAATTATCGCTATGTCTATATAAACAACAGAAGCGTAAGAAGGACGTAAAAACTTTTTTTATTATGAACTAAATATAGCTAAAGAGAAGGCACTTCTTGCGCTTACAGACCAGCCAGCATTCATAGCGTCATTAAAAAAATAAGGAATTTCAAATTAAAAGTAAGCTAAATCTTAAGCTAGCCCAAAGGCTACGCAGAATTGATTAGCGTTCAAGTTGACACAAACCTATACTGGGGTGACAAGCACTATTGGCAAGAATAAAGTAACACTGAAGAGAATCTAGTTATTGCTTCCATTGCTATCGTAGAAGTTTAACTAGTAACGTGGCCTTGAACAGGCAGGACACGCTCTGTCTGTCTAAGCAATTTTAACCTACCTTTTCAATACTCTTTCTTTCTGCCTCATTTAAAAAAGCGCGAGCTAAGATTTATATTCTGGCAGGAAAGGGAGAACTGACAGTAAAGATGCGGAATGTAAAATAACTGGTTAATTAAAATAAATAAATACTTTACACAGTATTTGTTTTTCCCTCAAAAGTAAATATTGTAAATGAAGGTTTTTAAATTTTGCCACTTAGTAACATCCTTTGTTTATTGAAATAATAAATTTCGCAGATACGTTTCTTATGTTTAGAAAATATTAATCACAAGAGAAATGAGATAATGGCGAAAACATATTTTCTTGCTAGAAGTATTAAATTGGCAGATACATTTTTCTAAATAAAATTCTTTGGCATGCGTTTTCCTATAACGAAAAGCCTTCAGATTTCTTTCTTCATTTATACAATTAATTTGCACCAAGTCCTATGCAAAGAAATTATTAAAGTTATTAAAAACAAAAAGTTCTGTTATATCAAGTCTATACTGATCTATTACAAAGGTCTTCGGGGGAGGGGACGGAATAGATAAATACACAACACGGACAAATTATTCTCATTTTTATCAAGCACTCTCTCAGAATGAAAGACGTGTAATAAGGTAATTAACTTAGCTCTGAAAAAATGAAATACCAAGAGAAAACTGAGTGATTTATGAAAAACGAACTGAGTTATTCGAGCAGGTCTAAAAGTGATGAGGTTTCGCCATTGTTAACATAAATAGATATACTTCAAAACCATACGTCATGTTTCCTGTATATGTCAGAAAGCACAACAAGAAATAAGGACTGAATACAAAATAAGGAATGAATACAAAATAATATAATGAAATAAGGACTGGAATAAAATATTACCTTCGAGGAAAGGTATGGTACCTATCCCACATAGCACAAAAATATCCTGGGGATGTTTTGAAGATGTTATTCACAGGATAAGCCCACATCCTAACATTTTCGCAGAATAAGCCCACATCCCACATCCCCAAGACATCACCGAATGTTCTCCCTAGTGCTTAATGTCTCATCCTAGTGTATCATCAGGACATCTTACCTAGGTCCCATCGACAGCATATGGGATGGTATTAGGATTTGATATCCTAGTTACTATGTACTCAGGACATCTCGGAATGTCCTTTTAGCCTCCTAAGCACATCCTCTTGACTGCTTAATGTCCTACCCCAGTATATTCCTAGGAATCTTCCTTAGATTCTACTGAAAGTGTGTGGAGGTGTTGTGATGACTTAAAAAGCTGCTTATACGGATACTCTCAGGTCCTTCTCCTGTGGGACAGTATGTTGAGAAGATTTGTCTGACTTTTATTTTTGATTTGAAATTTAATTTATTTAATAATTTGGAAAATATGTCTAAAAATGAGAAAGGAACTTAAAGTGAATCCTAAGTACAAAATTTTACAAGAGAAAAGTTTGCCTTTACTTTTAAGATATTAAAACTCTTTTGATTATTTTTAAATGTCCTGTAGCCCAAAATCAAATTCTACAATATATTCATAATTAAATTATTCTATAACATCAGTTTCCAGTTTCCTTTAATTTGTACTCAGAATGAAGTAATAAAATGAACCATATAATAATCTGTACAGATTTAAAGAATCATCCTCCTCTAATACATACATATAAGGAATGTCAGACACAGAGCGAAATGCAACCAAACAGATCGTTGGTTGACACGGAAAACATCACAGTGCGATCATCACGTAACAAATTAGGGCTGCTGAAACAATTTGTCACAAATTTCAATAAACAAGGTTAGTTCTTTAATTGCTTGTTAAGTTCTTTTTAAATTATCTGAAAGGAAAATGGAAAAGTGACAGCAATAATTTTTAAAGATACCCAGATAAGACAACTTATAAAAGGTTCACATCACTTCGCAAATTCAATGAACACGATTAGAACTATTTTCCCGCATAGTTGTCAAAAGTATTCTTGACAACCATACGTTAGAGAGATTATTATCAATCAATAAAGAGCATTCTTTCCAGTTTCAATAAGTTTAGGCGAAATTTCAGTACCAAAGCTCGTTATTAGTCATTTAGAGCACTTTTCCTAAAACTTTAAGTAAAGTGAAGTTCTCAAGTGAAGAGAGAGCAGAAATAATTCACTAGGGCTTTTAAATTTATAAAATGAATGCCAAGAACGGTGAGATATTCACATAGTGGCAGGTTGTTGCTAGAAACTAAAGTGGGATTGTCATAGTAAATCATATTCTAGGAAATATCGGAAAAGAAAGTTTTTATATCCTTGATAATTGCTTAATTTTATGAAAGCTTGAATTTAAAAATTAAAGATATTAAACTTCAGAAATATATGATTATTTCAACATAATAAGTGGTATGTAACTGAGATGTTAACGTTAAGATCTCCTGATTTTGATTAGAAATATAAAATTTGATTTATTTGTTAAATTATGGTATTAAGATAAACTCATATAAATACTATTATATTAATTTTCTCTTATATATTAATAATATAAATATTCGTATTATACATGTAAGGTTTATCCTAATTTTATAAGTTATTTTAAGTTTATGCACCTTTCCTATCTCTTCTAGCTTCAGCTTACAATTTCCTACCAATGTATTTTCAGAAACGCGTTTAATGCAAATGAATAAGAGTAGTATATAAGTCGATGATGCTTCACCGACTTCGTTAGAGAGCCAGTGTTTATGACTAGCGCGTGTTTACCTTTGGCTACGTCTCTCTCTAAGTTATTACTGCGCTCGGCCGTATTTCAGGCCCTTGATAGCTCCGCCTATTTAATTGAGATTTAGGGACCAACTACCTAGAACCCTGGTAACTTCGGCTTTTCTTTTAGTTAAGCCTTAGTTAAGTTTTAATTTTTATTAATTTGAGTTCAAGCCCAGGTGGAGGCTTTGCTGTACACTGTGAGATAGGAGCCGACTGTTTTTATCCTTATTTTGAGAAATAAAGGGTAGTTAACCCTTCTTGAGTCTTACGTCTTTGTTCACACACTCAAGCAATTATTCGCTTATCGGTGTAGTACAAGGTTCCTCACATTGAACTGTGAAATAAAAGAGTGGAACCCCAACACATAAAGTGATATAATAATAATAATAATAGTAATATAGTTAGACATATATCTGTATCTATTCCCCTATAAAAGTAATGTGCCCCCATACAAAGAATTTTGAGTGTTTTTTACATGATGAAGCTCATGGTACTGACGCTAAAGATATTTTTCAGTTACATGAAGTAGCGACCTTTTGATTTGTATTTTTATTTTAGGAGTCATTCTAAAAATAAAATGCAGTAGTAGCACAAGTTTTACAACATGGACAACAATTATGAGAAGAGAGACGGAATACAACATCTAAGCTAGGCAGAGGCAAACATCAGAAGAGCCCAAAGTTAAGCTACTAAGTTAAGAATAGCAAAGTTATGGTCTGCTTTGTATTCTGTTGGTTAGTTGAACGTTTTAGTTTGCAAATGTTTCATTAGTAAAAAGACTTCAGTTTCATTTTTGCGGTAATGAAACTCCATGTGTCTTTAGCGTTATGTAGGAATCACATGACAGGTATTATTAATATAATTTTGAAGTGAAGAAGTTAAAGAAGATTTATTACAAAGCGATTACTATTTTTTTATTGGAAAGGAAAATAATTGAATTAAAAAGGAGACTTAAAATTAGAAATTAAAGTTTTATAATCCTTACCTGAGAAACACTCCCTATATATCCCCAATATATATATATATGTTTTAGAAACAAAGTTTAATAAAAATTAAAATTTTTTATAAACTAATTTTGCCATTCTATAACAAATAATTATTATGCACAAATGCAGCAATGTTTTAAAGGTTAATAATTTTAAAATAATAATTTCAATTATTTTGTCTTCCATAAACGCGAAAAAAACTAAGCGACAATGACATATGTAGAACTAAGCGACAATGAAAATGGTAAAAACATAATAAAGTAAATTAAAATAATAAAAAAACTAAAGGAAAAAAGCATAATGTTTGAAAAAACTAAAACCATTAACTAAAGAGCTAAAAACTTCGCCCAGTTTATAAACGTCCTAATTCTGTTCTTTTCAACGAGGTAGACAGAACTAAAAAATTACCAGGTTCAGATGTCAAAGAAATATAAAATGTTTCTGAAAATTATAAAATAGCCAAACAAACTGGCAAATAAGCAAAACTTTTGTTTTTATATAATAAAATAAATAAAGTAAAATGTAATAACATTAGCCTCATTATAACTACTATACCCGAAGCTGTTTTGTTTTTTAAAAAAGGCAACAGTTTAAAAGTTTAAGTGCCGCTAAGCCTAAAGAAGAAACATTTGTTTACATTTGAAACATTTAGTTGAATAGTGAATTAAGTCAGTCGGTGCAGCAACTTCAGCGTCTTTTTGCCGAGTGGGACAGAATGTAAACTTTCAATTTTGAGCACCAAAAAATCTGGCTTTCTGCCCGCTGGCCACATTGCTTATTTTTGCGTAGGAACACTAATTTTAATTTAGAGTTTTTTTCTTAACTGGTTTTAACTCTGTTTGGTGTTTTATTTTTTCTGTAGCTTACAATTTTTAATGAAGATGCTTTTCATGTATTTTTTGCCTTGTCGCAAAATGAGAACTGAATTAATTGAATGAGAAATATGTCTCCAATGAAATTCGAGGAAATAAGTTTAAATGAAATGTAGCAAAAATGTGTATAATTTAACAGGCATACAAACAAAAAAAGGAAATCATGTGGTGTCTACATCAGATATTTTACTTTCTTTTTTGCGGGGTGTCAATAGATGAACAAGACATTGATAGATGATCCGCGAATGAAGCACGAAATACTCTCCCTCTGCTCAGGAAAATTCATTTTTATACAATTACCTCCCGAAAGGACTTATTTCAAAGGCATTAAAGAAAAAAGTTTGTTTACGGCAAGTTAATGTTGATTTGTCATTTATCATTTTTAGTCTATCTTAGAGTTCTGGCAGTTTTGTTGAATTATTGTAAATAATATACAAGCGTTAATTTTTGTTGCAAACAGCGCAAATAAATCTAATAATTTACGAATAATTTATTGAAAATTCTTGAAGCAGAAACTGGTAGTTTAATAATGCTATTTTTGCTTCGTTCGAGAAAAAGGCTTTATTCAATATAGCAACTGTTTTACGTTTACTATTAAATAATAAAGAATCTGCATGTGTGTATGTATTAATATTTCTTTCATTGTGAAAAATGGCAGCACCTACAGCCACAAATTTTTAGCCTTCCAACCAAAATTGTGCCTTCAAAGTTCGTGTTTAATTTTGTAATTTTGTATTTTGTGCGAATTTAATTTTTGTTTCATCCTTATACGAAGTAAAGGAAGTATTCTAATCGCGAAAAATTTCGGGTATCATATTTCAACAAAAATATCCATTTTGACAGCTCTCGAATTCATTTGAACGATTTTTTTGCATGATATCTGTACTTACGAACAGAATAAAGCACTCTTTTTTCCAAGTCGGATTGTGAGATAGATTTAAACGGATTCAGAATTGATTTTTTCGTGACCTCTCTACGTCGCATACATGTATCTCGCATAATTCAAAAATGATTAATTGTACTACATTGAAATTATGTATATGGAACTGCTGTAACATCTAGTTGTGCACCTATCTTTCTTGTTGAACTGTATATATATATCCCAACCTTTCACCCGGCTCATTGAGTCTTTTTATTTATTCTTTTCTGTTGGCAAATGGTGCAATTTTTGCTTTAAAAGTGATTGAATGATATTGTTCTAATGTTCCAGTTAAGGTGTTTAAGTGTTTAGTAGATTTGCATGCAATAATTGTAAAATTATCAGCAATTTAAAAATGTAAGTCGCGCTAGGCCTAACATTTGAAAGCCTTAGTGAAACAGTGAATTAAGTGGTGCGTCAGTTTCGGAGTCAATGGGAAATTGGCGCCAAAAGTTAGCTTTAATTTTGTGTGCATGTTTTTTTTCCTTGTGTAGGGCCGAGCTGCTTATTTTCTCGTAAAAACTCTAATTTTAATTTTAATTTTTTATTGTTTTTAACTGTATTTGGTATTTCTATATCAAGTTTTTCTGTAATTTATAGTTTTTAATGAAGATGATTTTGAGTTTTGATACATTTTCGTCTTGGCGCGAAGTGATTGAGTGAAATATATATCTGTAATGAACTTCGAGGAAATAAATTTAAAGAAAGTACAGTAAGTAATGTGTATAATTTAATAGACTGTACAAGGAAATCATGTGGTTTCGACATGAGATTTTTGATTGACAAAATCAGCTGCCATTGCTCGAACTAAAGCACTTTTGTCGTACTCCAATGTCCGCCAATGGGAATGAGCTGCAATGCGCTGCTAATTAACTAAGTGTGAGATATTTATTTACATTTCACATTTAATCAACAAATTCGGTTATTCGGTAATGCGTTGTGACTGCGGAAATAAAAATTTATATCCCGGTCGCTCCAGTGCTTTGCGATTCTCCAAAGCGTAATATATATAATTTTCAGATTTAATCTCTCTGTTCCGGGTGAACAAACTAAACGATTTAAACGCAATAAACGTAATTTTTAATAATACTTTTTTAACGTTTTGATCTGATTGATATAAATAAAAATGTTTTTAACTGCCTTGCGTTGCTAAACTCGTGCTAGTAAGTCGTACAAAATGTTTTTAGTATTCATTATGCAGTATTCTTCTGCACTCACATTTCTTCAATTCGTCCGGTCTATCTTGAACCCTGTAGTACATCCCTTTGAGGTACTTTCTTAATTTTTCTTTTAGTAGGATTCGCCAGGTTTCGGGGTGTAGTCACCTACGCTTTTGCTATAGAACTATTATGGATATGATGATTGTTACAGAGCGATTATTGTATCCGCTATCGTCAAATTCTTCAGTGAAAGCAAAAGGAAAGTATAACGAAAAGTCTTATGTATACACCCCGTGACTTCCTTGTAGGGAATATTAAATTATACGCATTTTTTCTTGCATTTCATTTAAACCTATTGGATTGAATTAAATGTACTTCGTCGATATCGCATAAACCACAATAGAATAAATTCACTCTTTAAAATTCACTATATTTGTTTATCATAGCGACACTCTGGCCCTAGGTTCACTTAACAGCGTTGCATCTCATTCATTTTATAATTCAGAATGAACAAAAATTATGTATATCATCTGAAGAATTATCTAATCGTTGCCACATGTTCTGTTCAAATACTATAATAAATCTAAAACGATGTATAAAAGAAATTAAATATTAAAAAAGAAAAGAAACAGTTTCCCACAGACGATTCACTATTTCTCATCCAATTAATTCAGTTCTCACTTCGCGACAAGGCAAAAATACATTAAAAACTCAAAATATCTGTATTAAAAATTACGAAGTAAATCTTAAACACTTATTTACTCGAAATTTAATTCGCAGTTATAAAAGAAGGCATTACCTTTGTTGTTACGAAGCTTAGTTTCTCTAGAATGGCAACAAATCTACTGTTCTGCTAAGTTTCAAATGTAAACAAATATGGCTGCCATGGTAAAAAAGATTAAGCTTAGCCGCACTTAAAGAACTCTTAAATTGTTGATAATTCCCCAAAGATTGCATGCAGATTTACTAAAGGCATAAAATCTTAACCGGAAGATAAGAACAACTTAATTCAATAATTTTTAAAGCAAAAAATGTGCACTTTACCAACATATAAGAATAACAAAACTGACCTTACTGAGCTGAGTAACAGAATGCGTATGTATATATATATATATGTATATATATATATATATATATATACTTTTGGTGTGGCCGATTGCAACCAAAAAGGGAGGTGTACATCTACATGTTATAGGAGTCCTATATACAAAATTTCAATGTTCTGGGGTTACTCGATTATGAGTTATGCGAGATACATTCATTCATACGTAGGTACAGACACGATGAAAAACTCTCTTTTGAATTCATTTTAAATCAGTTTTATAATTCGTTTGGGGAAAAAGGGTCCTTTATTCTGTCCTTACGTAAGGATGTCTTTCCAAAACATAGTTAAATTGCATTCGATAGCGGTCAAAATGGATATTTTCGTTGAAACATGGTACCTGGAGTTTTTCGTGATTATAATACTTCCTTTACTTTGTACAAGGAAGTAAAAAGTATACGTGTTAGCTAATACTAGAACTGCCTGGATATGTTAAGATATGCAAAAGCATACAAGAAATTAGACATTGGGCTACAATATTCTCTAGACCTCATTGGGTAATTTTTATTTCATCTCAAATCTAGAGTCTTTGGACTGTAAGAATTGATTAAATAAGCGTAATCAAAAAGCAATACATTTAACGTGTAATTAAAACCATGAAATATTTCATGAAATTAAACTAGCTGGATGCAATGAAATAACACTAACGGGATTTATTAAAATCATTTTATAAGTTTCTTTTCGTAGGCGTCTGATTTCTTTTTTTAGGCAGTTGGCTTTTTTTAGGCGATGTTTCAGTTGCAAAAGAAAATTATTTGTAGTTGATTCTGAATGAAATTAAAGGGCGCCAAGAAAAACTGATAAATTTAAAGGAGCGCAGGAAAGCTGACATTAATCACAATGAAATAGTCTGTATTTTTGTAAAACGTAATGGCAATTTTTAAGATTATTTCTTAATTTCTTCTTATTATTTTGTTTATTATATGTACTCGTGTGCAAAATTAAGAGAATTTGAAAATTATGTGTAGTTTTACGAAAAGTAATGAACTAAAGGCATTAATTATGCTTCGAAGATTATGCAAACATTCGAAGTCGAATATGTAAGAGCGCACGTGTGTACTGCGGAGCTGTGACTGGGGAGTGGATACAAACTCATGAGGGGTTTTCGGCAATCTCTGTGCTCGTACTTTTTCACGACATTCACGATGTTTCTCCCGTGAGTTGGATAAATTTTATAAGGTTTAGAGACATTAGGTTATTTAGAAGCAGGAGAAATGAAAAACTGAACAGTGCCCTCGCCGGGACTCAAACACGGTCCTCTCGAATACGCGCCGAGTGTGCTGACCATTACACTACGAAGGCATACTAAGAGAATGGAAGAAGTACCTTATATACTTCCCCTTTTAAAGGGTGACAGGAATTAGGAGACCCAATCGCCAAATCCTGGTGGTGGAGAATCATCATCCACCACCTTCTTTTAGTTCGGGCGCCACTATAGACACATTAGGTATTTTTTAAAAGCAGGTGACATGAAAAATGAGCAATACCCTCGCCGGGATTCGAACCACGGACCATTTGAATACGCGTCGAGTGTGCTGATCACTACACCACGAAGGCATGCTAAAAAGGCAGGAGAAATACCTTATAAGGTGACGGACTTACGTGTAGAATATACACTCTTGTCCATATATGTATACACAAAAGTAAGACTTTAGGAATTCTGTCGTCTCATGCAATAACATATTTTGGTGATCCTTTCCCAATTACCGTATACGCCAACGGTATAGTTTAATTCTCAATTAACGTATACGCCAACTGTATAGTTTAATTTTACTGTCCCCCGCAACGGTAGCCCTGGGCAAAGGCATGAGTTGCATCAATATACAGCTGGCGTTATATATATGAGTAAACTGCATATTATTAAATTAAATACATATCTGTCAGTATTTCCAAAAGAACAGAAGACATAAAATTTTTACATAGGTTTAAACTCAAACCATTGATGTTAGGTTTATGAAGATTATCAGGAGATTTTGACGCATGAAGTATGAAAAATCAACTGTGCTCTCGCCGCTATTCGTATCAAGGAGTTTCCGCTTTATTGCTATCTGGATATGCTAACCATTTACATCCGAACAGTTAGTATGGGAGATTGCGATAATTTCTTACAGATTCTCGATTGCAATATTGGCAAACTGTGAGGAGCACAGTGTAATTGCTACGCCTGAAAAATCAGATTTAACAAGGGTAATAAACAAGTTTATCTAGGGTAACATAAAAATGCCATTCTTGTTGACTTGTTAGAAACTCCATACATCGAGGTTATTCCGCTGTTCAGAATTGAACAGGACGCCTGATATTAGCCTTAGAATTGTAGGGATGTCCATAGGTATGCAGTGAAACTTCGTGGAAAAGTAGAAGTTATGTCACCATCATTTGAGAAAAACTATTTGCATAATTAGGAATGTAGTTGCTAAAACAGTCTAATAGTAAGCAATTTCCATCTGCGTCGTATATCTAGAAAATATAGTTAAAATTCTGCAATTAGAAATCTGAATTTATAAGGAACTAGCGGAAATACCTGATGCCAGTTAAGTTAGATTGATAGTAATGCATCTAACAACAGAGAGAACGATACCGCTGTAATTCTTCTCTAATCACGATGCAAAAAATACGATTCATAGTCATACATTTTTCAGTTTGATGTGATATGGAATCCACATATAAGATTTCGATAGAAAAGTAAGCTAATTCTCTCTCATTATATCAGCAACGATTGCAGTTTTTAAGGATTTTCGTCTTTCTAATCATATGGTCGTAAAAGCTTAGGTTCCATCCAATATGTCGTCTGTCTTCAATTTTAATTGAATAAATGTGGCAAAAAGTTCATTAATTGATCAGAAATCAATAAAGCGAACAAACAAACACACAAACAGACATTCTTCTTTATATGTATAGATTTTGTAAAACTTACAAATTTTTAAATAACAAATTCTGAGATTTGAAAGCGAGCAGTAGCGACACTTTTCGAAATAATGTATTTTTATCTCTACTGCGCGAGACTGTTGCCACTAGGAAAAGGGAGTGCGAGAATTAGCGCTTTCAGAGGTTTTAATTAATATTTCGGCTGATTAAAGTCGTATGAAGATCGGAATAGTCGAAATGGCTTTCCACGAATTTTTGGAATCGGGAATAATGCATTAAATGTTTGACAATGCTATTTTTATTTCACTGTAAATCTTAGAAATTTTTTGTTAACAAACTCTACGATTTGAAAACCAGCAGTGGCAACACTTCTCGAAATAAAGCAGATTTTCATCTCCAGCTTGCGAGACTGTTGCCACTCGGCAAAATGAGGGTGCAAATTATTGTTTTTCCGATGTTTTAATTAATTCCTCTGATTTTAGCTTTTTTTAAACAAAAAATGGACGTCGACCTTTTCCAGGACCCAGAAAAGAATTGTATAAAGTTTAGTGACGATAGCTATAGTAGTGATTGAGTTATTAGAGGACAAACCAACAGACTTTCTTCCTTATATATAGAGAGATTATCGCCTTCCCTTTTGCGTGCCTTCGTGGCGTAACTGGTGAACGTCCAGTTAGGATCGGATGATACCGAGATAATCCATGCAAAAGCATAGCTAATTTTTATTGTTTTGGGCATCGAAAATAACGTGATGATCAGTGCTGTAACGTTAGACTAAAATGTAGTGAAAGAAAATTAGCCAACCGGTCCGTGGATCAAATGTTATCGGGCCGCAGGTCACCCATTTCATTGAAACTGAATTTAAATTCCTAGGTTTATACCCTAAATTAAAAACATCTGTGTTTCATTAAAATTAAACTAGATATAAGCAACACATTAAATTAAACCTAGACATAATCAACACACTTCGGGTGTCATTGTCTCCGATTACCCCCATATGGAACCCTCTCATTGCAAACAAGTTCAGGGTTCTCAGTGATTTAGCTTTCTAGTAAGTTAAAATGTTAAATCACTTTATATTTATTTTTTGATATAACTGTATTTTATTTTGAAGGCATGTATAAAACAATTAAATTAAAATTAATAAATCAAAATAATCTAAAATATAAACAATCAACGCCCCCCGCCCAGCGGGTCGCGGTAAAATTATCAAACATTGACCGGTCCGCGGTGATAAAAAGGTTGGGGAACACTGCCCTAGACTATCCTTTAAAGGAGAAGGGAAAGAAATTAATTGCATTCCTCTCTGCGTGCTCTCGTGGTATAACTGAGCGGAATTCGGCTGCCATTCCGAGGATGCACGGTTGAAATCCTGGCTAGCTGATTTCTCACGTTTCATGCTCCATAAAATATCGAGAAATACCGTTTTGAACGTTAAGGCTTTTGAAAATATAAAATTTGAGTTATTTGACTTCTTCATATATTATCACGGTATTAGATCATTTAACAACTTCTAAAAGGCAGCTAGACTGCCTGTATCTGGCTGATTATTGTGTAGATATTATCATTTTACTTGCTTAGTTTTTAGTCTGTTAGTATCTTTTTTAAGTTGTAGCTTATGCAGAATTAGTAGGCTTGGAAAATTCAAAAGGGCAGTTAACCTAAGAACAGCAAGAGAAAACATCTGATATGGTCATCACATGATCTCTCTCCAAATCCATGTTCTAAATAACAAGTTAGTATCACTTAAGTATCACTTATAGTTGTGTAAACAAAATCTCATTTGTTATGGCTAACCTCACTTGTCTGATGTATACAAAACAAGCCCACGAATTATTACCGTGGCAAGAAGAACGAGATTTCATGTGTTGTTGGCCGAAGCCTTGAGCACTCTACGGATGATAGTCCGGCTTTATGCTCAGTTCCGTTTGAGTTTTGAAGGAGAGCATCCCGGGAAGGGAGGGAAGGCGGATATGAAGGTCTAGCTCGTTTTTTCCTAACCATCAACTTCACGAGAGGACTTTCGGTTCACCGCATATTTAGTGGGCCCCCAACGTGCACACTATACATTTTAAAACATCCATGCCTTTTGCGGGATTTGAACCCGAGCTCTTTGTTACTGCAATAAGCGTCGCTAATTCATTTTCCATTTGGACGGCAATCTCAGTCTATAATACGAAATTCTCGATCGGCAAAATAATCAAATGTTTGCCGCTTTATTTGGTTTTATTAAAAATTGCATTTGATTGGTCAGCTGAATAACATATAATATAATTGATTTTTTATTAAAAAAATTAAATTTTTGTAATATATTTAAAATAAATCTTTGAAACGAATACCATAATTTAATTTCCATTCTGTGTTCAAGTATCAACAAATTTAAATTAATTTTGATCTGCAGGTATATCCTTGCGATATTTACGTATCACTAAACAATGTTCGTTAGTTTTTGGAATTATTGCTGAATAGTGACTACCGTTCATTCCGGGAGCAGTAAGAAGTAAAAAAATCGGTACTTCCGAATTTTCTGTTTGCTCTTGTGCCTCGTCGTCATCAACTGATGAGCATAATAACCGTAATTTTTGGTAATATATATGCATTTTAAGAGTTTTGAAATTCTGCAGATGAAACGCTGTTACAAAAATCTTTCTCTTCTACGGCTTGATATAAATAAATATCATTTATAGATATAAAATACGCTACATTATTCTAGATTAAGATAGTGCTTCTATATTTTTCTACATACCGCACAGACGGGAAAATTGTTAGTAACGTTGACTGCCCTACGGAAGAACCCGAGTTGGAATCCCGCATAGATGTAATTTGTCTGTCCCTTCATAGGAGGTAACGGTGGACCACCCACTAGGTGCCTCCATAATAAAGAGACCACCGCATCCTCCCTTAGTAGTGATCAACGCCTTTAAACTGCTATTGGGAAAAAAATACTTTCCTACGAAAATCTGTTAAGAATTCCAAGTGAAATATCACGCCTGATTTATAACATAAGTCAAAAATCTAATATATTATTCTCAGTTATGATTCTATATGCAAATATGAGTTCTAAATAACAAATGTGAGAAGTGTGGGTTATATATCATCATAATATGCTTTTTCACAGAAATGTGTTCAAAGCTTCAAGTTAAGTATCATTTCTATTTTATCAATTTTAGCCCAAATCTAATATGTTGTTTTCAAAGTCTTGCTCAGATATACTAAAACCGAAAACTTTTGGATTATATTTTAATACAGATTTGCATCAAAAACTGCTATAGGCTTTGAGTAAAATACCACCGGTTGTTCAGTTTTCCCCAAAATGTAATGAAAATGCAGAAAGCTTAAATACAGAAAAACAGAAATTTTGTAGAATTTCATGTAAGAGTTATCGTGAATGAATAAAATCGTCACACATATGCACAACAGGTGCTTCACTGGAAACTCTCTATCAAATTTTTGAACCGAAAAACATTACCTCCCTGACCTCTGTATACAGTTTGGCGAGGGATAAAAATAGATTACGTCCCAGGATAAATAATATAAGGTAATAAAATCTTTTGCTTATTGTAATAATACTGCATATGTTCATCATTATCAGCCTAATATTTTATAAATTATGTCATTTGATATCTTAACGAAAATTAAATGAAGCTTAAAATAATTAAGAAGCACGCTTTTTGCTGTTAAATCGCTCACTTTCCTATAAGAATATTAGTAAAATTTGAAAGTCAAATTAATAATCTTATATGATAGTGAATGATAATAACCTTGAAGCAGTATGCCAGAATTTTAGATATCTTATGTTTCGCATGATGGCAAAAAAATTGTCAAGTTGTATGAATGATAAATGCACGAACATACTGTAGCGTAACACTCCAAAAGTTTTTAAAAGACTCTCTGAAATCAAAGATATACGCCTGAGCAAGCAGCACTTTTTATACTTGGGTGGGCAATTGTTTGAAGCAGATCCGTGATATAAAATCATGAAACCTGCGTCGCAAAATTTTAATAATTAAAAATTAAAGCCTAAATTATCTTCATGACCTTTAACTCATTATGAAATATTATATTTTTGTTTATTCTGAAAGTTTAAAAAATGTCTTTTATCCATTTGTTTCTGCAAGCGGAAAATTCCATTGTTCTATGATTAAATTTGGTACAAGTACATTTTTGCACGTTCATGGATAATTTTTTATTATAACATCGCATCGTTAAATTTATTTAGTGCGTGCAGTAAAATTCTTTTATTACTTATATTTATCAAAGTTACCCAGCAAAGTAAAATGATCTGTATTTGCAATATGAAGTTAAATATCTCCTTTCAGAAATTTTCATATCGAATCAGATACGCATAAAATTATACGCGAGAACTTGTGTTATCATATCCGAAAATTTTTACTCTAACACATTTTCCAAGACCTCTAATACCGAAGTCTAAAGAAAAAATATGCAAATTTAATACAAAAATCACAAAATGTAAGAGAAGTTGCATTTTTGATAGTTCATATCATCTTGATTGTGCATTTTTATGCACTTTTCGCTCTTATATCCGACATTCATTTAAACTGAAGTATTATCCGCAGGTTTATTTTTGTCTCTTTCATGGAATTTATATTTTAAAGATCTTAACACTGTTTTATTCCAGAAAGAAACTCAGAACCATGAGCCATTTAAATGACAAAGTCTTAAGCAGTACAGTATCTTGATCTCTTGACACTCATCGTAAACAATTCCAGTTTTGAGTGAATATTAACCGCTGCAGCAAATCTGAGAGGAAGAAGAGTTCTTAGCCTCACTCCTCAGCGACCGGGCTATGCCAGATACATGTTGGCCGAAAGCCAGACGATCGATCGGTTGGTTCATCTCCGCCGAAAGGGCACCCCACCCTCTGAGGTCTTTAGAGGGACCGGTCTAAGTGCCGCTTGCACACAGGAGAAAGTTTTTCATCATGTTTTATGCAAGAAGCATCATTTACTCTAGTAATGTGGGTAAAAACGCCATAACAAAGCGTCGAAACTGAAATTACATTGCAGTTGTTTATATTTAATTTTCAATTTTTTTTCCTTTTTTTATTCAGTTCTTTACTTTTCAATTAATAGGAAAGCAGGAAGCCAAGGAACTTCCCCAACAGAAATGTTTTAATATCTTGTGCAGTGCTTCGAATTTTTTAATTCTGTTTTAAAACTCTTGTTTCTTCAAAGAATTAGTGGATTGCACGATTACAGGCTTCCCTCTCCCCTCCACGGGACTGTTTGGATAGTAAGATTGCATTACCATTAATTGCGTATTTGTATGTAACTCACATAACTCGCCCAGACGGCATAATGGTTAAGGCAGCCAACTGCGATGCCGAAGGACCCGGGCTCGAATCCCGGGCATGGATGCAAATAGTCTGTTCCTTCATAGGAGGTAACGATGGCCGTCTATTAGGTACCTCCACAGTAAAATGGTCGCTATTTCCGGCCTGAGGAATGACCAATGCTGAAAAAAGGCAAGTACCCGCCGTTCGATAAAAAAAGTGTAATTTATAATTTTAAAAAATTCAGTTTTTAACATTTTTCTATTTTGAGGTAAAAATATCTTTGTCACACATATTATAATAATTCAAATCAGTAAATTAAATTGGATATCACTTGCAGCCCACTATAAAATATATTGAATAATGCGTAGCTGACTTGAGTACAAAAAGTTCCGATCGAATCTTGAGAGCATTCAAGAGCACAAAATAATCTATATGTAATAAACTTAAATATTTCCGAATACTCGACGAACGTGCTTCCAATTACACCATGAAGGCATGCGGAGAGGAGGGAGAAAAGGCTTTATATACTCCACCTCTTAAAGGGCAGCTAGGGTTTAAGAGATCCAATGGCTAAATCCTGACGGTGAAGAATTATCATTTACCACGCTTTAGTTCACTCGCCACGCGTGGAGTCTTTTCGAATTTTTAGGAAACTGAATAAATCCTCAGTGCCCTTGCCGGAATTCGAACTCACGACCTCCCGAATATGCGTCAAGCTTGCTTCCAGGTACGCAATGAAGACCTGCGAAAAGGAGGGAGAAAATACTTTATAATTTTCTCATGTAAAGATTAAATAAATATATCACAATTCACTTTCTCATATAATATTTATTCTCTTTACGCTGTTAACTTAAACACCTTTCTTAAATAAGTGAAACTGAAAAAGCTTCAGATTTGCCCCATTTTCGTTTCAGGTAAATAATTAATTTGATAAAGTAAAGGAGAGATTAAACCTGATTCTGTCATTTTCACCGTTCCTGGTTTTAATGAATTTCAGATTTCAGCTATAAAATTCGTTAATTCATATAATTCTTAAGGAACGCTTCATAAAATCTTTATCACGTACGGGCATTAATAGTTGCGCTTCCAGATGAAGCGTGTATGGGCAGTTATCTTGCATTCATGTACGCTTTTCTTTTGAGCATTTTCGACGAAAGTGCAAAAATCAAATTATTTTACTTACGTTTGCAACTTGAGCATGACGATATTGTAGAACTATATTATTTTAAGGTAATCAGGAGGATAGGAACATTAAAAATATCCATTCATGTTTTCTGCTTTTCTCTAACTTGTGTGTTTAAAACTTGAGATGCTTATAATTAATCAATTAATATCCTTTTATATTACTAGTCCGATTAGCTCCTTTTGTTCGTTTATACGGCAAAATAAACTGTTACGTTACCAGCGTATCACGGACTCTAGAGACTAATAAACATATTCTAAAGCAGAGGTGGTCAGCCTTTTAACCTTTTTATTACCGCTCACCGGGTTCGCAGTAACTTAAATTAGCTTAGCAAAGCAATTTTTTGAGTCGAGGCTTTGTAAAAATACATGTAGCTAAATGTATTCATTTATTTCTATTTTGATTATAAGAGACAGAAATTATGTCCCGCGTAACTAGCCTGGACATTGGTTCCAGAGAAACTGTTTCGGTTAGGAACCCTTCAATGGTAAAAATTTGGCAAAATGTCACCTACCCTTGCGCTTTGTGCAGATGAGATAATCCCATCATGTGCGTTGTATTCACAGAACAACACCTGAAAGAAGTGGCAAAGCCTTATTAAATGTATGAAAACAGAAGAGAGCTGCACGAGGGGGAACGAGCTTTCCATCATCGGATGGACAAAAGCCTCTACCGCCCACCATTAAGCTTAAATCGCCCACTAGTGGGCGGTAGGGACCAGGTTGACTATCCATGTTCTAAAGTATCATTATTGTTACCTCACGTACTTTTGAAAATACGTTTAGGTCTTATCAGTAAATACAGCGGTAAAATGTTAAATCCTAGCTAATATTATAAATGCGAATGTTTGTTTGTTACGCTTTCACTCCTTAATAACTTAACCGATCATCATGAAATTTTCAAGAAATACTTTTGATATATTAGAAAAGATTATAGGCTATAAAATGTAACTTATCTGTTGATACTTAAGCCATATAATAGGTTTTATAGCTTAAAATGATTGTTGTTGTATAAACATTAAATGTTGAAAGTTTCATAATCTAAGTTAAACGATGTAAAAGTTTGTCTGCGCGCTCAGGTGCGTGGCTTAAACCACGCAAGCATTTTTAACCTTTTCTAATATATCAAAAATATTTCTTGAAAACTTCATGATGATCGGTTAAGTAATTAAGGCGTGAAAGAGTAACATTTATTAATTAAGTGTTTATTAATTTTTATTTGTTTAATATAATTTGTTATTTAAAATCCTTTAGGATTTCCGGCTTTTGGCTCTACTTTCACAAACATTTTTCAGTCTTTAAGAAATATAAGTTTAAAAAATCAGTTTTACTAGATTTCGTGGCAATACACGTATTTTTAAAATTCACGTGGAGTTTTAAACTTATTTAAGGACAGTTTAATTTTTTATAATTTTTTTCCGTTTTGGAAATGTCTC
Source organism: Stegodyphus mimosarum (assembly GCA_000611955.2). NCBI lineage: Eukaryota > Metazoa > Arthropoda > Arachnida > Araneae > Eresidae > Stegodyphus > Stegodyphus mimosarum. The sequence goes on from KK115419.1 coordinate 325,381, forward strand.
GCAAACGTAAATCTAGCATGTCTAGGAAATCATCTAGGGCCCGGGCAGCAAAAATTGCTCGATCCCAAGAATCTCCCGTGCATGCACAATTAAGAAGAAAAGAACAAGCAAGGCGACAATCTGTTTTGAGAACTGACGACACAACTTCGCAAAGACAAGAAAGATTAGAGGCCCAAACTTCCCGTCAAGCTTCTATGAGAGCACCTGAGACGCCTCTCCAATCACAACTCCGCTTGACAGAATAACTTGAACTACAAGCTGCTTTGAGAGCTGCTGAAACGCCTCATCAAACACAAATTCGTTTAGAAGAACAAGCTGAACGCTAGGCTGCTTTCAGAGCTGCTGAAACACTTCTCCAAACTCAGATCCACTTGAAAGGACAAGCTGAACGTCAAACTGCTTTGACAGCCATTGAAACGCCTCTTCAAACACAGATTCGCTTGGAAGAACAAGCTCAACAACAGGCATTTGTTAGAGCGACAGATACTCTAGAAGAATTGCAGGCGAGAAGAATCGATCATGCAGAAATGCAAACCGAACACCGGCGAAATTTCATGCATAAAAATTGATCCGTATTTAATGACTCTGGATTTCAATACGATCCTTCGAATGCGACCCATGCTCTCCACGAGATACAGTGTTACGAGCACATGATAATCATCCACTAATTGTTATCGGTTCGATGAGTAAAAAATGCCAGTTTTGCGATGCTTGGAATGGAAGATGGAAAGATGAAACTGCAGGAATGTGTTGCTCCAATGGTAAAGATTCGCTTTCTTTACTTGATGAACCAGAAGAGCCGCTGAAAACTATATATTTATACGATATAGATGAATCAAAGTGTTTTTTAAGTAAAATTCGAAAGTACAACTCTTGTTTCCAAATGGCATCTTTTGGAGTAGACAAAGAGATAAGAAGCCCGGGTTTTCACCAACTTTTACTGAACAAGGCCAGATATATAATCGAATTGGTTCACTTTTTCCAACAGATAATGAACCGCATAAATGTCTGCAAGTTTATTTTATGGGTCAAGAAGAAAATGAAGTAAGCCTTCGTTTTCAGTATATTGATGGAGTCGAGAGAGATATAGTATTGAGAATTCAGAGAATGTATTGAGAATTCAAAGCTTTGCCAGCCAGATACATTTGCGAAAAGATTATTGCATTCCGAAGTTTCCCGTTATTATACATGGAACAACTCCGAAAAAGAATGGCAACGTCGCGTTCAAGGTACGCCTGTTGAAAATTGGCCAGGGGTTAAATCATCGGACGCTCTTGGTCGTGTCTACACCGTCCATGTAACAAGTTTTGAATGTTTTTGTCTGCGCATTTTATTGCATCATCTTCGCGGTCCAACTAGCAAAGACCGTAAAATTGTTAATAGTCTAGAATGTCGAACTTAGAGAGAAGCACGGGAAGCTCAGGGTCTGTTAGAGAATGGTAACCATTGGAACGAAACTATGGAAGAAGCTGTACAATGACGATTGGTAGATAAAATCAGGAAACTTTACGCAACCTTTATATCATCTTGCGGCCTTTCTAATCCCAAACATTATGGGATAAGTACAAGAAGGACATGGTGGAAGATATTTTGTGGCGACTGCAGCGAGTACATGCACATATGACTTTTAATGAGCACATCTATAACGAAGCACTGGTCATAATTGAAAACAAGGTTTTGACAATGGTGGGGAAGAAGCTTCAAGATTTTAGATCAGACGATCCACAACGATCAGACGAAAATTACTTTAATGATGAAATTGCTCGAGAATTAGATTACAATTTCATTGCATTGCAGCAGCAAGTAGCAGAATTGATCCCTCAGTTACTTTCAGAACAAAGTCATGTGTTCCATCAGGTGTTACGTAAAATAGAATCCGGGAAAGGTGCACTTTTCTTTCTAGACGCTCCTGTAGGAACCGGGGAAACGTTTTTGCTAAATTTATTATTAATGTTCGTCAGAAAAGACTAGAAAATACTGGTTGCTCTAGCTTCTTCTGGTATAGCTGCTACACTATTGAACGGCGGCCGTACTGCCCATTCCGTTTTAAAATTGCCGTTGAATCTTGCGCAGAAAGATTCTCCCATGTGTAAATTTAGTAAAAATAGCTCTCGAAGTAGGATGCTACGACAGTGTAAGCTTTTAGTGTGGGATGAAAGTACGATGTCTCACAAAAAAGATATAGAAGCGTTAAACCGAACTCTTCAGGATTTGAGAGACAGTACAGATATGGGAGGAATGGTAGTTTTATTGGCTGGTGATTTCCGACAAACTCTTTCGGTAATCCAGAGAGATACACCTACAGATTAAATCAAAGCCTGTCTCAAATCGTTAAGTTTATGGGCGAAAGTTGAAAAATTCAGTCTTAAAACAAATGTGAGAGTGCATCTTCATAATGATGTAGCTACAGGGAATTACGCAGACACTATTGAAAATTGTCAATGGATGTTTGGAAACAGATGCCGAATGTTGTATTTTACTTTCAGAGGAATTTTGTAATTTGGTAGAAAACGAGGTGGAGATTATTGCTAAAGTTTGCCCACACTTACAAAAAAATTTAAATAGTGATCTCTGGTTATGTGCTAGAGTAATTCTAGCGCCGACAAATAAGATCGTAAACAAAATCAACATTGACATTTTGAAAGAGATGCAGGGAGAAATAAAAGAGTATTTGTCAATAGATACAATCATGGATACAGAAGAGCGCACTTCATATCCTGCTCAGTTTTTAAATTCACTAGAGCAATCAAGTGTACCCTCACATAAACTTCAAACGATTTTAAATGTACCGGTTATGCTTATGCGAAATATAGATGCACCTCGACTGTGTAATGGAACAAGGCTTCGGATCACACAATTAGGGCAGAATATAATAGGTGCCGCTATTTTAACAGGTGTAGGAAAAGGCGAAAGTGTTATCATACCTCGAATCCCAATAATCCCTACTGACCTACCATTTCACTTTAAAAGACTGCAGTTTCCAATCCAACTTAGTTTTGCTGTTATTACTAACAAAGCTCAAGGGCAAACATTACAAGTAGCAGGGGGTGCATTTGGAAAAGTCATGCTTTTCCCATGGTCAACTATATGTTGTCTGTTCGCGTGTATCCAAAGCCAGGAATTTATATATATTAGCTGCGAATGGAAAAACTTATAGTATACAGAAGTATCCTAGAATATACTCTTATTCGTGCTCTTCTGAAAACGAATTAAGGTTTTGTTAATACTTTAAACTTTTTGAAATCTTGGCAATGAAAATTATTTATTTTTGGAGTGAGATATCTTAATAAAGCATGTTTTTCAGTTTTTTAAATTATATTTTATTTTAAAATTTTTTTAGTAAAACCCCCCAAAAAAACCAAAAGATAAGATTGCAATGTTTAATATATCCAAATCGGATTTAAAAAATTATGCAGAATAGCGTCTTAGCGACATTAATATAAATTTTTTTATCTCAGTAAAGACGGGCAGTATTTACTGAAATTTTACGCGGAGTGTATTTTTAACTTAAAAAATAAGTAATAGTAACTACAATTTTATCCTGATTATCCTGTTCAGGTAATAAGAAAAAAAAATCAAATTACTTTTTCTTTTCAATAGTCTTTGAAATTTATTTAAGGACATCAAAGCGAGCCATCTATCTGCAGAAATAGTCACTATCGGGTCTTCCACTGGTCGCTTGTAGGTATAAATATGATAGACATTCGCTTTCTCGCTTTTGCAGAATTTTTTTCTCCTGATGAAGGGAGACCCGCTTTGCTCTCGAAACCGATTGGGATTTTACAAATCTACGCCGAATACAAGATTGTCGATTTGCCTGTTTTATTTTCCACATGTTTCCGGCTTGTTTTTCTTGCGTCTTCATTGTGAAATTTATTTGTGATTTAATATACATCATTATATCCTCACACGATTTATGTAGAAGCATGTTTTTATTTCCATTTTCTCTTAGAAATTTCAATATATGATGAAAAATCAAAGGATAAACTTTAATATAACATTCGTTTTAAATTAAATCTTCTGAATCAATAGGCATTTTATGTCTTACTTAACGTTTTTGTTTAACTAAGTATAGAAACCATCCAAATCAATAACATTTTATGACTTAATTAAATTTTCTGTTTAATTGAAATTAGAAGCACCTAAATCATTATGCTGTAATTACATCTTCAATGTAACTGAGTTTATTGAACTTTATCGTAAATTTTAAGCTTTCTACGTTCTGTTTACCAGCTGTAGGAAAACATAGGAATGGAAAAAATGTCGCACGAGGGGTGCGACATTTTTTAGTTTAGAAGTTTAGAAAATTGAGGATTCCATCACAAAATAATATATTTAAGTCTCATTTAATATTCACTGAAGGAATATTAAATCAGACTTAAATTATTTTGTGATGGAATCCTCAATTTTCTAAACTAAAAAATGTCGCACGAGGGGTACCAAGTGTGGAAAAGTAATTTAAAATTTGTTTGAAGTAATTATTATAGGTGTGTTTTCTTTCTATCTTCATCACTTTTTTCTGACTTGTATACCTTTTTTTCTGGTTGTATACTTCGTAAACCAATATGTTTCACTTTGACTGTTATCAGACATGGGAAGTATTACGATTACATTCGGATTTCATGCTTCGTAGAAATTTGGAATACTTCCAGAGTATTTTACATATGAAAATGCATTTTGAATTTTGCACAGTTCATGAAAGGGTTGAGAAAAAAAAAGCTTGTCTGGTCATGCTTGATCATCGTGCGTTCTCTGAATGTTTCGACATTTTGTAGTTTAATCAAGAATTCTTCCTGGTCTTCACCTCCTCTATCTTTCATATACATCCTCAGACCTGCTGACTGTTTCATACGTCCTCAAGCTTCCTGCGTTTATACGTACTCTTCTGGAAACCTTCAGACACCTCTCATTTTTATAATTCCACTTTCTGTATCCCGGGTTATTTAAAATTTACATCATTGAAACAAAGATCTTAGATATAATGTATTTTCGATTTATAATGTGTATTTTACATTTACATTATAAAACATTTTATAATTGACTCCAACTTTATAATTTACTCCATTGTACATCACATGTCTCAATTTATTAAAAATTATGAAAGGAACAATAGTAGTTATAGTTTTTTTGTGTAATATTTGTATATATTTGCGCAGTATAGAAAAATTGTTGTATTATGTTAACTTATAAAACTCTGATCAACTTATAATATAACAATAACGATATTACAAGAAACATTCCTAACTTTTTATGTGGATATTATAAGGAAAAATTATACTTTTTAATATTAGGAAAAACTAGTGTAATAAACTATAGTTTAGGAAAGCTTTAATACTTCTAAGTTTAGGACAGCTGATGACCGAAAATTAACCTGACTGCGTTTAACCTGATTAACCTGAAAATTAATCTGACCGAAACTAACCTGACTACAATAGTTTACTGAATGTCAACTATTGTACGACAAAAAAAAGAAGAAATCTCCTGAATACAAAACGTTTTCACACTTAAGAAGATAACTTGAAGGCATTTTGTAAGAAAAGACAGTCTTTATTTGGACATAAGAGATTAATAGAATGATTAATTGAATTTTATTTTAATGTAAGAGATTAATAGAATGATTAATTGAAGTTTTATTTTAATGTAAGGGTTAATAGAATGATTAATTGAAGTTTTATTTTAATGTAAGAGATTAATAGAATGATTAATTCAAGTTTTATTTTAATGTAGTATTTTCGAAATGATAGATAGCGGAAATAAGACGCAAATTATTTTATAATGGTAATTTTAGAAGAAAATATCATCTCGCATTCAGGTGAATGTCACAGTTTTTATCCGTACTTTTTATAAATATTTTAAAGACATCCTTTTGTTTTGAAACATTTTGGATTTGAACAGTAAAATAAAGTTACTTCAATATTCAGTTGTCCCATCACGTGGCCGAGTTGTTGAGCGTGCAGGAGGTTCCACTTGGTTCCACTTGGTTTTCGTCCCGGACGAACGGGCTAGCTGCAAAATTGGTTGTTCCTATGTGTACGTAAATGCGAGTCAGTTTCCCTTAGAAATCCCTCCACGAAATCATCTCTCCTCTTAGGCAGGTAGCCCTAATGGGCTTTTTCATAACCTAATATTTTCAATTTTTTTCATTCTTTTCTTTTTTTCTCATTAATACGAGACAGGTTCCCATAGAAAATCCTACGGGAAGGCATTCCTCTTCTATAGCATTGACGCTTTGTATTCTTTGTCGTATTCGAATAATAATGTAAAGTATAAATTATTTATTGTTTTTTAATAATAGGTATAGTTTTCTGTGTAATATTTGTATATATTTGCGTAGTATAGAAAAAGTGTTGTATTATATTTAGTCTAGAAAATTTTATACATATCCATGTTCAGATTGCAATTACTTTTTGTAGAACTGAAGATATTACATTTTATAATCTAGCGATTTCGGCAAAAAAAATCAGCCGAGGTATTAATTAAAAACTCTAAAAACGCCAATTTTGGCACTCATTTTTTCGCGTGGCAACAGTCTCTCGCGTTGGAGATAAAAATGCTTTATTTCGAAAAGTGTTGCTACTGCTCTTTTTCAAATCGTAGAGTCTGTTAATAAAAAATTTGTAAGTTTTACGAAATCTACATATTAGATATATAAAGAAGAACGTGTGTTTGTTTGTTCGCATTATTGATTTCTGATCACTTAAGATGAATTTTTTGCCACATTTAATCGACTAAAATTGAATATAGGTGAGATATTGGAAGGAACTTGAACTTTTACTATCATTTGATTAGAAAGACGAAAATCATTAAAAATTATTGAGTGCCATTGTTGCTGACATAATGAATGAGAATTAGTTTTATTTTTCTATGGAAATGTGGAATTTTAATGTGGGTTCCATATCGCATCCGACTGAAAAATGTATGACTATGAATCGTATTTTCTGCATAGTTATTAGAGAAGGATTACAGCGGTATCATTCTCTCTGTTGTTAGATACATTACTCTCAATCTAACTTAACTGGCATCGCGTACTTCTGCCAGTGTGATAATAAATTTTAAAATACATGAACAACTATATTGCGCAGTCTCTAAGATCAGCTCTTCGATTGCAAACGAAATGAAATCTTCCGAGACAAGAACCGTAGCAAGGTTTATAAAAAAGTTATTAGTGATACATTTATAAGGACGATGCCATAAATTAGAAAGAGAGAACACGTGCAAGTAAGTACATGCTTGCGCAAGAGAAAATGCTATCTGCATAAAATTAGACGCAGACTTTCGTTCCGTGACTGATTTCTTCCCTACTTTAAATAGATAGCAGTGGTGGGCCCGTTCCTTTTTCTACCCCTAAGCGATGTCTATTTTCTCTCCCGAAGTGTTTGGCTGTGCCACGCCGCCTTTCTGTTACCGTTTCACATGAAACAATGTTAATTAAATTACTTTAACTAAATATTCGTTTAATCATTTGATTTCGTAGCGTTTGAACAGAATAAAAATAAGTAAATTTATAAGGTATTTTCTGCCTTCTTTCTGCATGCCTTCGTGGTGTAGCAGTAGCACACTCGGCGCGTACTCGAGAGGTCCAGGTTTGAGTCCTGGCGAGGACATTGCTCACGTCTCCAGCACCATGAATCGGAAAAAGATTCGAGACCCGAAAAACTCGTTTATGAATTTTATGCATATTTATTTTAAAATTAAATAAAATTTTACCATTCTTTTGCATATAATTTTAAAAACCATATTTGAAAAGAATAGATTTATTGAATTCTAACAGACTTTATTATAAAAGATTGCATTTCAATGGCACTTAAATCATGAATATCGATCTCATAGCGGTTCGTTTTCCCTTAGAAAGTCTTCCACGAAGGGGAGGGATCCTCTTAAAGAGATAGCCAACGAGTGCTTTGTCATAATCAAATAAATAAAACCTCATAGCGGTTCTGTGTGTCTAGTTACAGGCGTGCATTTATGAACTTAATATTTTTGTTCTTAATTTTCTTAAGAGAAGTAAGAGTTTCATGTTTAATGCTTATCTGTATTAACTCTTGAAATAATTCTCCCCATTTGCTTGGATTTAAGAGGATTAGGAAGATTATAAAAATTTGAACTCTTATTCATGCATTTTTTTCTCAAATCATGCTGAGAAAAATTAACCTTGAGATATAAAAATTTCAAATCTGTACTTCATTTGCTTAATTTCATTTGATTCTTCTTAATAAAAACAGCAGCATTTAAAAATTGTATTCTTGAATTTGTTTTTCATTAAATGCTCATTTCAGACATTCTTCCAATAAAAATTTTAAATATTAAATAAAGGTTATTTTTGTCCCTATATTTTTTAATAAGAAGGTTTCAAGAGATTCAAGGTTCGACAAATTCAAGAACATTTAAGATTTAAGAATCGAGGAAATTTAGGATCCACTCCTAATTTTTTTTCTATGCATAAGTTCTGCACCATGGGCAATATATTCCATGATTTAGAGGGGATCTTTAAATCGGGGCTAATACAAAACGATATATAAAACAGGATATTTGTACAACATATATATATATATATATATATAGATAGATAGATAGATAGATAGATAGATAGATAGATAGATACGATCACGCTGGACTGATAAATTAATGCACTGTGAGACATAATTGATGCTTAATAAATATACGGTAAGCTATATTCATGCTTGTATGAGTTTAAGAGAGCCAAGAGGACAAAGAAAATTATAAAAATGTGAACTCTTATTCGTACATTTTTTTTCTGAAGTTACATTTAGAAAACAATCCTTAAAATCCAAATGTTTTAATTGTGTACTTACTGAATATTAAAAGTTTTTTTCCTTATTCTTCTTATTCCTTTATAAGAAGGTTTGGTTTGATTTATTTGATTATGGCAAAACACGCGAGGCTATCCGCCTAAGAGGAGAGATGTCTTCGTTTAGGAATTGGCAAGTACATGTTACACAAAAAAACTTGCCCATGCAGCGAGCCCGTTCGCTTGGAATCGAACCCATGTCAAACTACTAGTATTCAGCGACCTTTTACCGCTCCGTCGCTCGTGGGTTCGCATTATAAGTTCTTATGTATATTATATTATATGTAATTATGTATTATTATTATTATTATTATTATATTATATATATAATTATTGTTTGAGAGATTCGAGAAATTCGACAGCCATTTAGATTTCAGGGTTCGAGGAAATTCGGTATTCATCCCACTTGCATACGTTTGTTTTCTATAGATTCCGAAACTTAGTGCAGATTCTGAAATCGGGAATAATAACAAACGATATATAAAACAGGATATTTTTCCAATATATGCAAATACGATCATATTGAACTGATAAATTCTGCTCTGTGAGACATCACTAATGTTTAATAAAATATAAGGTAAACTACATTACATTAAAAATTGCACTATGAAATAAGAAAATGTGAAACATATTTCATGTTACGATGTTTGCGCTGCTTTGTATCTTCTCAGGCCTCAGTATTAAGTATGACTTTCTCATTCTGTCGTATGTATGAAAGTAAGTAAAGCTGTCACTTTAACCTAAAACGTAAAAAGTCGGAAGAAATAAAGAAGTTTTTGCATAGTATAGTACAATGTGTTAATCCAAGGACTGGTAAAACTGTCAATATTAATTTTTCTAATGGTAATAACCAAGCAAGGTATAGTTAGTACCTGATTGTTTCCTAGTAGCATCATTATTTTTAAATTTTGGTGCTACTATTGCGATAAATAAGAATTTTATGATAACGAAGGCTGAAATAACAGGGAAATAATAAGAATAGAAAGAATGTAAGGAGCATAGTGGAGTAAAAAAAAGAGTCTGAAAGGTTTTAGATTTTAACAATCCCCCAAAAGGGTTTGTTAAGATTCTTTACTCTCTCGTCGAGCTCGTAGGCTACTAGTCTAGTAAAATAATAATGCAGATTCAAAATTCGGGCTTCCAGCTGCACATGTTCGGATGGAGGACTACGTTATTCGAAATTTTGTGGCTCTAGGTATCAATGTTTTTTCACTGTGGGACAGACATGCGTATATCAGATTCTTCCTTATTTAATTTCTTTAAAAATAATGCAGGGCTCTAATATTTGGTAGCAAGAGTTTGAAAAGGGATACGCCGTTTATAATAAACCAACGCAAAATCTCATTTCGACACAAATAGCCCCTTTGGGTTAATAAGTGCTACGCAGTGGATATGGAGGTATGACAGTGATAGGAGTAAATAAGTAGTGGGTTGAAAAGAAACTGTCGAGTGCAAATTCCGGTAGTGGACAGAGAACTGTCGCAACACCACCAGGTAACAGATTTCTCACCCATTTTGGCTATAAAGAAACTTATAACATGTTCTCGAATGTTATAACAGCATTAGAAGATCGCTACCAGTTACTGTCTAGTTTAATGATACTGTCAAGTTTCATGAGTTAGGCAATATCTGCTGCGCAAATGAATTTTCTCAGTGTAAATCCTTTGAGGTACATTATGCAGATGTATTTACTTAGCATAAATCCTTCTTCTCATAAATCCTTTGAAAAGAATTTACATTGATCATGAGCCATGGCTACGTCAGGCTACAGCGGATGTATTATATAGATTGGCAAAAAGTCCCTGTTTTCTGATGAATTCCTCTTTAACCTAGAACTTCAGCCTTGGTTGCACGTATGGAAACTCTGCGCAGTGCCTGTGAAGGTTATTCGAATATAGGATTTCTGTATTCGTTTTTGACTCATATTATTCTGAAAGACATGATGTCTTGAAGGATCCAAAACTATTACGAAAGCCCGAGGGTCCATAATTTTGTGAAGCCAACACTGGATACATTTCTAAACTTTTCAGGTGCTTAAGAAATTCACTAATTTCATGTAAAGAGAGCATATGTTTATGCCAAGTAAAATAAATAGATTTTAAGATAATAAAATTCATTAGTTCTATTCTTTTAAACATTGATTTGAAAGGGATGTAAGAACATCATAAAGGAAAACGGCAGATGCATATTTGCAGTGTTTATTTATTGATACAAACAGTTTTCGACCTCATTTTTCCGAGTGCAACAGTCTCTCACGCTGGAGATAAAAATTTGCTTTAGTTCAAGAAGTGTTGCCACTGCTCGCTTTCAAATCGTAGAGTTTGTTAACAAAAAATGTCTAAGTTTTACAATGAAATAAAAATAGGATTCCCAAACATTAAATACACTATTCCCGTTTCCAAAAATTCGTGGGAGGCCATTTCGACTATTCCCATCTTCGTACGACTTTAATCAGCCGAGACATTAATTGAAAACTATGAAAACACTAATTTTTGCACTCATTGTTTCGAGTGGCAACAGGCTGGCACGCTGGAGATAAAAATGCTTTATTTAGAAAAGTGTTGCTACTGCTCGCTTTCAAATCGTAGAGTTTGTTAATCAAAAATTTGTAAGTTTTACAGAATCTATATATATAAAGAAGAATGCCTGTTTTTGCGTTTGTTTGTTTGTTCGCGTTTTTGATTTCTGATCAATTATGATGAATGTTTTTCCACATTTATTCGATTAAAATTGAAAACAGGCGACATGGTGGATGGAACTTGAGCTTTTACGACGATTTGATAAGAAAGACGAAAATAATTAAAAACGGCGTGCCATGTTGGTGATATAATGAGAGAAAATTAGTTTACTTTTCTATCGAAATTTTTTATGTGGGTTCTATATCACATCAGACTGAAAAATGTATGACTGTGAATCGTATTTTTTGCATCGTTATTAGAGAAGGATTACAGCGGTATCGTTCTCTCTCTTGTTACATACATTACTCTTCAATCTAACTTAAATGGCATCGGATACTTCCGCTAGTACATAAATACATTGCAGAATATTATTGTGAATTAATATAAAGAACTGTACGTGAGCTAGAAATGAATAATGATTTATAGATTTGTAATTGCAGACAGCATCGTAACTGCTATTAAAGTGTTTTTGTCAGTGGTTTATCCGTAAACTGGCTCTCAAAGAGCTGCGAAATCAGAGTTGCAAATCTGTAGTCATATCCAATATTTGGAATTTAGAATTTACATTCTATAGCCGTTTCCAATATTTTGGTTAATCTTATGTAAAAAGGGTGGTCCGTTTCCAATATTTTGGTTTATCTTATGTAAAAAGGGTGGTCGAATGATAAAGAAAATTATTATGCTTCTTTCCTATTTGATTTCTTTGTTCGTACGGTATCATTTTCATATACTTATAAGTACTCCATAAACTTGCATATGCAAACGTGAATATGCAAATGCTTATTCACGTTTTTCTACGTAACTGTCGATTATTAATTTAGAAAATTATACTCCTCACTATTAAATGCTGGAGCCACTATAAAAATAAATTTTATTGTTGCAGTTTACCTGCAATATTTAAAACGAAAAGGCGATATGTGAAAAACATAAGAATACAAACAATCTAAAGTGTTATCTTTTGGAATTAACTCCGGTTACACGTTGCTGCTTGTAGTATGTTGTTCACTTCCGCGCATTTTAAGTAATTACACCAATTTGTAATCAAAACATGCGTTGTCCGTATTTACTTATGATTGACAGCAATAAATATCGCCAAGAAAACACATTTGATCTTAATTTTCTGATAATATAAACTATATTTAATATTGACTTGTCTGATAGGTATAGCGGTTAGCTATATTGGCAACTGTATCGTTGTGTCCGGGTTTGAACTCTTGAGAGGTCTTCGATGATTGTATGTGCATAGTTTCTTTGCGGCATGGAGCATTAAAATACACCTCGAGCCGAAAACGTTTTTTTGAGAGGCTTGATTGTAAGGAAAGAGGTGTGGGAAGCGACCCTTTGTTTCGTTCCCCCCGGAAATTCATCCTTAAAACTGTGATTTAGCTGGCCACAGTTGTGTCAGCTGTTTAAGACGCCCAAGGGCCATGTTAATGACAGATGCAGTCCTGCACTACTCGCCATGATAAAATTCGTAGACTTATCTGATATTATTTTCAGGCAAGAGAAAAAAGACACAGTAAAATGTATTTAGACTTATAAAATAAGAAATATTCTAAAGACTCTTACCTTATATAAAAAAATTTAAAAAAAATACGTTTTAAGAAAAAATGTAGACGTATATAAAAGATCCTATATCAGCTAATTTAAAAGAGGTTTTCAGACGGGAACCGCTATAATAAAAAATTTTCGGTTGTGGTTTTAATTTTTTTGACATCATAAGTTCCGATAAAATGCCATTCACACACAATAGAGTACAGAAGTGCTTAGAAATTGGCTATTATGTCTTTGTTTTTACATGCTCTTTTATTGGAGGGAAAAACTGCAAGAAAAGCGTTTCCAGAGTCTGCCGCTTGAAGTGCAAACAACAGCACAGAAATATTCTTGATTTTATTTTTTTTCACTCAAGGTAGAGCGGATAAAAATAGTTTACTCTTGGCAGATTAGATATCCCTAACCTTCTTTGGAACAAGGAAATCGTGTTATCCTATTGTTTGCAAGCAATTAATTCCACATTAGCTGCAGTTTAAAAGCATATGAAAGTAACCAATCTCATTTGATTTAAATATAAATTTATATATTTTTCAATCTGATTGGTTTAACAAAATGTATTGCATCCTTTACTAGCATATACTGAGCTACACTTTCAAAATTAATTCTGAACATCTCTTGGCTTTACGGTTTTAATGTAACTTGTAATTAGACAATGATGTGTTGTAGAACTTAAATCGCAAGCAATTATGAAATTTTGCACTGTTATGTTCTTCATTTATTAATAATAACGCTTTGGAAACATTTTGCTTTTTTTCTGAACTATTATTGATTTTCGCAGAAGCTGCATTTAAAATGCTTTCAACAGACACTCGTCAAATAGTAGTGGGAAACCGCTGAAATGCTAACGCCGCCATTCTAATCTGTCAAATTATACTGGCAATTTTTAACTCCTTTTATTTAATTTTTAGCTTAAATAATGTCTCATTTTGACATCAGAAAACTTTTATGGAAGTCTTTATAAAAGAGTTTTGTCCATTTTGTTATATTATGCTGTTATTCCAGTAATCTTCACGCAATTTGGAAAGTATTACTTTTGCACGAGACGCAACATTTCCCTTCCACGTGGCTTTTTACTTATTACATGCTCCACCCTTACGCACTACATGGAAAGGGGTGATGCCCTGTGGAGGTCTTTTTAAGGGAAACTGGCTCGTATCCATGTTACGCATGGGGAAATTCACGAAAACACCCATGCAGCCAAGTCGTTCACCGAGACTTCTAACCGAACTACCACTGCTCAGCAGCTTTTACCACTCGGCTGCTGGTAGATGTTCTACGTGGCTTGGTAAATAACTATTCGAAATAACGTAAACTCTCTAATTTAGCTTTCAAATTATAGTTGTTTAACAAATTGCGCGTTTCAAAAGCAATAAACGCATTTCTTAATATTTTAAATCCTAGTTTATATAAACAGTATGTCTGTTTAATATAATTTAAAAACAATTTTTTCAATTTACGAAGTATGCAATTAATAATACATACAGTATTGTTGTAAGTATTTGAACTAATGTTTTTTGAAATGTTTTTTGAATGCTCACCAGTTTACTTACCCCTTCAGCAAAGATAGCCCAGGAGACCTTGAAATCCCAAAAATTTTGAAGCAAAGATAGTTTTGTCAGCAGGGCTGCATGGGTGATATATTAATTATCTCAGTGAATCGGCTGCTCCACTGTCGGTGGAAAGAAAAATACTAAATAAAATAATTTTTTTAGATTTTGGATGCAATTGAGTATTAAAGAAATAAAGAATAACGGCACAGACATCTTACAGATGAAGTTATAAATGTCTATTAGAATAGCTGCGAAACTATAAAATAATAAAGATGGCATTAAATACTGAAAATTTTAGGTCAATTGCTGATGGAAATTATAATTTTAATTGTTATGTCTATACTTATAAGCTTTCAACTTATAAGCTAAGAATGAGTTATGTAAAAAATCAGATTTGGTCTTGATGGGATTCGAATGACAAGTCTTCCAGTTACCAGATGGATATTTTAACTACTAACATAATACCCAAGAGGCCTAGAAGAATATGCATTCCTTATAATTAAAATAGCGGTGTAATAAGAGAGTATGAACCAATAAAAAATCGTGTCAGATTAACAAAGCTTTTATTTTTTAATGAGCGGATTTTGATTTAGTTTCTTAAAATTTTAATAAAAATATTATTGATTATTGATTTTTTCAGTTTACATTAATTTCATGATAGTTACAAGAAAAGTTAATGAAATTTTTAAGTATTCATTTTCTTCGCTACTGTCGTGAAGCATTTATAAAAGGAATAATTTATTTTAATGCAAAACTTGTAGATTGTAAGATAGCACGATTTTATTAAAAAAAGACTTTTATATAAGTGTATTTACAAAGAATTTAAATACATGAGTTATTCGTAAGTAAAAAAGTTTTATAACTATTTAACTAACTCGAGTAAACCTAGTTATGTGATTTCCCCTCCCTAAAGTAAGAGTTGTAAATTTAAAAATTCCTTCCAATAGTGCTTTGAATGACGTAAGGCAGTTTCAAGGTGAAAGAAAATACTTTACATACTGCCTCGTTTAAACGGCGACTGAGGATTAGGAGACCCAATCGCCAAATATTGGTGGTCAAGAATCGTCATCCACCACCTTTTAGTTCGAGTGCCTCTGTAGCGTTATTAGAGATTTTTTAAACAGGAGACGTGAGAAATGTGCAGTGTCCTCACCGAGACTCGAACCTGGACCTCTCGAATATGTGCGGAGTGTGCTACCATTACGCCACGAAGTCATGAAGAAACGAGGGAGAAAATACTTATATTGTACACAAAAGTCTGTTTCGAAAAACCTTAGTGGTATTTACTTGACGTATAATTCGCCTTTTTGTTTGATACACATTAAGTGTACGCAAATTGTTTAAGGTAAGGGAAGGACATCCAGCACAGGCGGGATATAATAAATGGTATTCTAACTCCGTATGGTTCAAGAGCGTACTTTTACCTACTTAGAATTTTCGGAAGATTAGAGGTATCGTTTCGAATTTGCATCTCAACGATTTTCCAACTCCAAAGCTGCATATTTTGGTCAAATCTTCTCTGTGATTTTGTCAATGATTTTTCAGTTTCTCATCTCAAACATTTCCTCAACGTTGTCTTAATGATTTTCCAATTCCAAAGCTTCATATTTTGTTCATGTCTTAAATTACAACATTGATTCAAAATAGCAGAAAATTCCAAGCATTAAAAGCTAAGTAAGGGTAAACGGTTTAAAGAAGTAACTGTGATATGAAGAATTTTAATATAATAATAAGACAATACAATATAAAGACTCTTATTATATACAAATGAACTCCATGACTTTTAATAAATATCTTATATCGATATCAACAATATCATCGGTATTCTTGTAATTTAATTATAACAAACCACATTCTTTCCATTTCAAATATTTCATTTAACTAATTTTATGAGCTTTGAAAGTGCTAACCTTCCAGATGTAGATTTTTGCTGTTTGTGAAAATAGCACATGATATAAAAATCTTTCATCCTGAAAAATCTTCTTACTTGTCAAGTGAGTTTGAATAACTAAAAAAGTGGAGGTAAGAATCTGTTGTTGACATTTACTGACTGAAGTCAGATACGTACTGACAGATCAATTGTATATTCACTAGCTACCGGAAATAAATAAAATAAAAGCATATGATAAGAAAATAAAAGTTTTCATTTTTTAATAAGAACA
>KK115419.1:342156-364643 GCA_000611955.2 Stegodyphus mimosarum
AAAAAAAAAAAAAAAAAAAAACATAACAAAACGCAATTCGATTATTCCTTTTCCACTTCCTCAACTTTAACGTAACATATAAATCTTTAATTATTAAAGGATAATGGAATCCTTGTAGTATGCCTTGCGGTACAGTGTTGTCGTCTTTCAAATTAATGCCTTTTCTGGCTCATCTGCGTCCTCGGAAATATGAAGGAAAGAGATAGAAGTGCTCCCATGTCTGAAAGGTTATAAATCTCGGAAGTGAGCCATTCAAGGTTCGATTAGGACTGAGGTTATGAATTTTGCAACTTTTTATGTTTTATTTAATAAAGTAATTTACTAGTTTAAATTAAAAATTTGTCTTTATTTGAATATACAATGAATTTTAATCGTTCAAACCAGAGATTGTTGAAATCATTTCGGCCAGAAAATTAATTGTATGATTTAGCCCTGTTAATCCTATTAATCTACACCATCCAGATAGGAAAAACTTTGGCTATGCTAAGCTTATATAAGCTCCATATACGCTAGTGTCAAAATAATGCCAAATTTCATGCCCACAGAAAACGACATTATGTCCGTGTGCCCTACCAGTGGCCGAGTGGTTAAGACCGCTGAATACTGGAAGTTCGATTTGGTTTGATCCCAGGCAAACGGTATGACTAATGGTTGGGCTTGTGGTTTTTCCCATGTTTAACAGAAATATGAGGCAATTTTCGTTAGAAAGTCCTTTATAGAGGCATCTCTTCCCTTAGGCAGATATTTCTTGAGTGCTTTGTTTATTCAAATAACCTAACGTAACATAAGCTTATACGTCCGAGTACTATAGAATTATATTTTTATTTTTAATTCATTTAGAAGTTCTAAAATTAATCTAAAAGCATTCATTTTACATGAACTATACAAAAATATATACTGAAAAACTGAAGATTTTTAGTTGAGGCAAGCATTGCCATCTATTGGAAGTGAGGTAACCAATATTGTTACTATGCAATTGTTTCCGTAACAAGGTAACGACTCTTTGATCTATTTACAAAATACAGTATCATCCAAACCATAAATAGTTAAGGGGATTCTGAGATATTCAAGAGTATTTTCCAATTAGTATTGTGTTAAACATTTACATAAAAATTGTATGCTGTCTCAATATCACCCTATCAGTACTACAAAAAACATCTGAAGTTATTAATGTTTTGAGAGAATACGTATAGCGAAATTAACATGCGATCTATCGTTTCCGAGCCTATATTAACGAGCCGTTCTTCTTGTGATGTATTCACTCATGAGTAACACCTGGCACTAGCCCAGGAAAGTATTGATTGTAAATTAACGCAGTAGTGAAGAATGCATAACATTTATGAAGTGCGAATGGTAAGAGGAAATAATGTGAAACAAAAATACCCTAATGTCCAATATTAACTTTACATACATGAAATTCCACATTTCTCAGAAACTGTTAAATATAATTTTTCAAATTTTATACGGAATGGTACATAATAACACATACATACTAAAAAAATTAAGAGTATGGCACGTGATATAAAATTGATGCATGAAACAATAAAAGTGGTTATGATACGTTACCAGGAGAGTTCAGAAAAAAATTAAGATTTATGTATTTAATATGGAACGTGATCGTTTCTGACTTCTACATACATATCACAATGTGTCTTCATGCTAGCAATGGCACGAAATGTACGAATGAGCAATAGCACAATGTATTTTCGTAATTTTCCAGGATAGTCCCAAAGTTCTCTGTCGGGTTAAGATCAGAAGAATTTGCTGGCCAAGCTATTGGTTCAACGTCTTCACTTTCGAAGAACATCAACCAGGTTTGGTCAGTGTAGGCGAGAATAATCGTTTACAAATGAGTAGTCAGATCCAATATGCACCTCTGAAAATTCTTACATAATCCTCCATCCTGATATCTCTTAATTAGTCGCAGATCAGCTGTTGAAAATGTATAGGGGCCTACATCTTTCGATCATTGCCATCCGCATACCAGCAAACCTGCATTACGGAAACGGTCACTTTCCATAGCATTTGAAAGAAGATTTCGCGTTCCTGACTCTTTCCAGATGTAAACACGTTTAGAATCAGGTGTTAAACTAAACTTCGACTACCAGTAAAGACGACACGGGACCATTAGGTTTCACTTCACTTCTGATGTTTTTTTCATCAATTAAAACTATATTTCTTTTGTTGTGAATATTATGAAATACATATTCTTTGCTTTCTGGCATAAAGGTCTTTTTCATTAAGTCTTCTGTATGAAGTTTACTGTGATATAACAGTTCCAGTGGAGGATGCAAGCTCTGAATATAACTGCCGAGCAGTACACTTCCTATTACGAAAGGCAGTTATTGCCAGGTATCGTTCTCGAGAAGTAGATACTATTCGTGTCCGACCTTTACTGGTCCTCCTTGGAACATTTCCAGAGTTTTGAAATTGTCTTCATAGCGTAAAAATTGTCTGTCTTGAAATATTCACGCATCTCACTGCTTCCATGATTGCCTGCCCTGCTTCTAAACGGCCGAAGATTCCCCACTTCACATATTTTTCCGAATGATACTTCGGGGACATGACAAACCTTACCTTTTCAGTCCTTACATTCTGAAACCAAACGCTGTGTTGCAGAAATTCACTCAGATTTTTACTTTTCGCAAAGCGCTGGATTAACAGTCAAAAGACGTAACGCATTGATTTGAATATCAAAAACCGCTTGATCTTTTTGATTCTATAATGCTATTTAAGCTTGTCTTTCACAAATTCATTGCAAAAAGGGATAACATGGATTGGATATTTTATAGAATATCATTATTTTTATGTAAACGTATTTAGATATGAGTATATATTATTTCTGAAAAAAGAAAAATTTCCGCGTTTTTGGTGCTTAAATATAGTTTTCATAATACTTTGTTACGTGCGCTAAATTCTTCGTTTTATTTTATATTTTTGGGAAAATTTCGTTTTATATTACATGTAGAGAAAGTCATAAAATTCAGCCTTCTTTACCCGTTAATTCCAAATAAAAACACTCGTAATTCTAGTGGCAAACGATATTTTTCTCTTCAGAGACACTCTATTTTGGAATACATTTTCAGTAACTATGGGATACATTTTTAATATAAATAAAGCAAATGGACACTTTTCGCTTAAGGAAAAAATCTGATGCGGACACCACATGACGTTCTTGTATGGCCTATTAAATTATACACATTTTTTGCTAGATTTCATTTAAATTTATTTCCTCGAATTTCATTAGAGATATATTTCTCATTCAATTAACTTAGTTCTCACTTCGCGGCAAGACAAAAATACATAAAATCTCAAAACATCTTCATTAAAAATTGTAAAATACAGAAAAACATAAAACACTAAATTAAACCGTTAAAATAGTTCAAAACACAATTTTTATAACTACATATATATTTAATTTATATATTTATATGTTTATAATATACATACACATGTCTAATTTGTGTTTATATTATATGTGTAATAATACAAATTATTATTATTATTAATATTAAATATTATTAAACATATATTATAAACATAAATTAGAGTTTCTACGCAAAAACAAGCAATTCGGCAAGCAGGCAAGAAGGCAGATTTTTCGGTGTACAAAACTGGAAGTATACTTTTAGTCGCACGCGACAAAAAGACGTCGAAGGTGTAGAAACTGATTTAATTCACTATTCTACTGAGTTTCAAATGGAAACAAATGGCGGTTCTTTAGGCTTAACTGGCCACTTACACTTTTGTTGATAATTCTACAACTATTGCATGCAGATTACCTAAAGGCATAAAAACCTTAACTAGAACATAAAAACCGCATAATTCAATTACTTTTAAAGCAAAAAATGCACAATTTACCAAAATATATAGAAAAAAACCAAGCTAACTGAGCCAGGTAAGAAAGTGGGAATATATATATATGTACATACGATTGGTGCAGCCAAATGCGACGAAAAAGGGAGGTGCATAACTACATTAACACAGTCCCATATACAAACATTAACACAGTCCCATATACAAAAATTTCGAAGTTCTATGACTACTCGTTCTTCAGTTATGTGAGATACATACATACGTACGTACAGACGTCAATTAAAAAAATCTCTTCTGATTCCATTTTAATTCCATTTTACAATCCTTTTTTGGAAAAACAGTCCTTTATTCTCTCCTTATGTACACATGTCTCGTAAAAGCATCGTTCAAATGCTTTCGAGAGCGGTTGAAATACGATACCCGAAATGTTTCGCGATTACAATACTTCCTTTACTTCGCACAAGGAACTAAAAATGAAGGAAAGAAAAATTACGAGATATGGTTTAAAAGCTCGTTTTGATAGCGATAATTAGATTTGAATGTATCTAGAAGGTACAAGAACTTAAGGTAAATAAAGAAGTAATTTAGATAAATTTAGCAGAAAAAAATTTAAAGCAACAATGATTGAAAAACCAGATATGATATATGAGATGGAGTGTGTCCCATTTAGTTATCTTTTTTATGACTCATATTAATTTACGCGTTATTATAGCCATCTTATCTTATGGCACCTTGCTATTAGATATGAAAGTGTTAAGGCTATCGTAAACAATACAGCTAGCTCTGCGAGTTCTAATTACAATGTGCCACGGATTTCCTTTCACGAGTTATCATTATGGAAGTGATACTGCTGGTTTCATGCAGACAGGAACCGAATAACATTTGACTTAAAACTTTAACGAATCTCAATTTGAGAATTAAAATAAGAAATGCAGTTAACAGTCCACCTGACTGTGCTAAAATTCACACTTACATTTAACTCTATGAAGAACCACAAATCCATCTAACTTTAACGTGTTTTCAACTACAGTTTATCGTTTTGAATAGGACTTTCTGGAAATCAGCTACACTGGTCAAGATTTAAACATTAATAATCACCATCTGTTACCTTCTTGCGGATCCAACCTCCAGCTTGCTCGGCTACTCATAGGCCCAGACTCAGACTAAGACTGAGTAGATAGCAGACTCAGAAATCAGTCACCAGACAACTTCACGGTTGCAGTTACCCTCCTTCTATGCTCTTCTCAAAAATCTAAGCTCTTCTCGAAATTTACGTAACCATGTAGAGGGAACGAGCTGAGTGACTAAATCAGAAGTGACAGAAAAGATGCAAATTAAAACACCAACTTGTAAGTTCAAAATTAAACTAAAATGTCATTGCTTTAGCAGAGGTGTATTGTCACACTAACAAAACATATTGTAACTTCTCCAAGAATTAAAATTTGAAGCAGAATCTGAATCAGTTTAGAGCGAATTTACCATGGAAGAATGTTTTAATTATTTTAATAAAAGAGAATTTAAAAACCTGCCAATACACTAATAATAATTAATGATGTTTATTAAAGTTTTCTTAGGTATATTGTAATGTTAATATTTTTAACGCTGAAATTTCTGAGCTCTTTTATTTTGAGATAATATTTGTAACTACACTGACAAAGAATGAGATAAATTCTTCAAGTACTGAGAGAGGACTTGTTTAGAGTCCTTAAATACCGAACCAAATTTGAATGATCGGAGGAAAAAAAAACTTAAAAAACTAACCCGTTGAGAGTCCCATGGAAATGTTGAATTAGTAATATTGGAGGTTAGAATAAAAAAATAGTTTTTTTCTGATCTCTTTTGTTGAAGAAAGTTGTGTATGACCTAAAACGATTTTTTTAAAGTTTTAAAAAGGAAACAACTTCAGTAGCGAGTAGCTCAAGTAATTGCATTCCTGAATAAGAGCGTGTATGAAAAGAAACATTTAAGCATTCGAAAAACTAGCATTATACTTCATCATCAGTTTTTAATTTCAGTATTCCTTCATTTCCTTTGGCGAAATATATCCAGGCAATAAACTTTTCTGTTTTTTTTCCAACACTGTTTATATGGCAAGTATTTCTTTTCGATTTTGTTCACGTGTTCTGTTTTCGTAATTTAATCATGGTTTCTTTTAGTGTTAAATCCTTAATGATCCAATTGATGAGATACTGAAATTTCTTGAATGCAGCCTTAGGCATTTCTCATGCATTTTTCATACTTAGAAATCGATATATTAATCATTGTTATTAAACTTTCTTTTTTGAAGCAGGTACACTTTTTGATTTCGATGTAATTCCAGTTGCCGTAGAAAGAATTAGTTAGGGATACCTCCAAATCTTTCTTGCTAATATTAATAGAAGCTAAACAATTTATGAAAATTTTCCCATTTTACTTATGGCACTAAAAATTAATAAAACATTTCTAATCAGTTGTGAATTCTCGAAATCTTGCTAGTCAGATTATACTTGAAATTTAATCACTTTCAAAGAAATGAACAAAAAGAAACTGCTTCAATAATAAAAAATTAGGACATAAAATATAAAAGAGCCATTTTTTTCATGTGGGAATTCAAAACAGAAAAAGTGATACAGACATTTAAAGTCATTCGACGCAAAATACCGTTAGACATTGTATCGTCTTTGCGTTGCAACGCTACCAACATAATAAATACCAGTAAGAAATTTAAAGAAACCTCGCGCGTAAAATATCCGTGCTTGAAGACGCATGCGATGTTATTGTTAATGGATTGATTTGAAACCGTCGAGTTTTTAATCAAAAATTCGTTAAAGATTTTCAAAATATGAAATAGATAGTATAACAAATTTGGGCTTCTAGATGCCCATATTCGAGTGGAGGATTGCGTTATTTTGACTTGATGTCTCTACGTGCCGTTGTTTTTTCACAATGCAAGAAGCATATATACATTCATGCAGATTCTTCATTATTTAATTTCTTTAAATATAAATGCAAGGCTCTAATATATTTGGTGGCAACAATTTGAAAAGTGATTCAGACTTTTATAATGAACCAACGCAAAATACCAAAACGAAATTAATAGCCTTTCTGGGCTGACGTCCTTTGGGCTAATGACAAAGAGGCAAGAAAACGTTGCCTGATAATTAATCTAATTTCGAGATTATGTATCATAAGAAATTGTTCCTGTTTTTCTTCCTGCTCTTGGTTTATCTTGTTAATTTAATCAAGCAAAACGTAACATCTCTGTTCACTCTTACTTTTCGAGCACTTAATGTTTATTTTTCTAAATCTGTTCTTATTATACAAGAACAATTAATTAAATTATACAAGAACTACCTGTATTATAATGAATGCTTTCCTCACTGCTTAATACACGATTCTTCCACATTCCCTTCTTCCCTTTACTTAATTATAAAATTTCTTGGATTAAAAAGTAGCTTATTTTCTCGTTGATTATAAAATTCATAGTTTGCGCGTAAGATCACCATTGGCTCGTTTCCGGAGAAATGTGATATGACGATTCAAGACATTTCCATGTTCTGATTGGAAAAGCTTGTATCATTAGTCGAAATTCATAGAATACTTGAATTGATGGTAATGACATTAATGTAAATTAGAGGCCAAGATAATTAATTAACAGCACAAAACAACATTAAGGAAACTCTGCATGTCTTACGTAATTTCCGCATATAGCAGCGGCCATGCAAAATCTTGTCAAATATTTTACGCTTGCTCATTCTACAAAATTCAGGCATCAAGTTATTTTTATATTCTTTTTCTTGGGAGTGCCACCCATCTGCAAATACTGAACAATCATGGTAAACGTCAGTTATTAGGGAACTTCTAGCATTCTCATTCAATGCTGTTTCAAGTATCTTAGTAAGTCTAAAACATTTTTGACATTTCTAGTTAAAATTTATGTTAGAAAAGAAGCCATTAATAAATGTTACGTACCTACTTAAACATGAAATACTCTGAAGTAAGAGCACTGAAAAAAAAATAATAGTAAAAGCCAGTTTTTCATTCTTTCGATTTTCTTGTAATAAGTATTTCTAGGGTTTTTTCTGTTAGGAGGGCGGGGGGGGGTGGAAACTTCATAGTTTCAGAGGAGAATGCGGTGAATCTTTAATTTAGCTATTAATTATTTAGTTTTAGTTTATGAACATAAAAATCTACTTTTATTCAAGTTTTGGTATTTGCGAACATTTTCTATACTTTTTGTTGTTTAATTTATAGATCATGTTAAAAAAATAATCTAAATATAAATAAACGTATGCATGTATTTTCAAGTTTTGTAATGGAGAGGGGGATGATCTTCTAGCAATGGTAAAAGGGGTGCATGGGCAGAAAAGGCTAAGAACCACCGTACTAAGATGTTTGAAATGCTATCTCAAATTTATTTTTACTCTCCTGTCACCACTTGTGTTTCGCATTAGATGTTCATTTTTGATATTTAAGACGACTGTATGAATTGATATGCAATCTAAGAATAATTTTATTCTGAAGAAAGGCACTCTGTTCATTATCTTTCAAAACGCACTGAGTTTTTTCTCAGATTTTCGAAATTATTCGAAAACCTTCCCCCCCCCCCAAAAAAAAAATTTTTTTTCTTTAAATTTTTACTTAAATTTTACTATTTATAAAAATTTATGCATTATAGAACACTTTAAATCATAGTAATACTAATTTATATTAGTACTAAACCATAGTAATACTCATGCCTTTGCAATATAGCATGCATATTAGTCTATAAAATATTGCCTGATAATCTACTAAACGACTATTGGTCTATTGTATATTAATTCATAAAATATTGTGTATTGGCTAACAGATGACCATGATCTATTGGTCATATAGACGGATTGACATGCTGGATATTATAACATCCTCACTGTAGTACTTTGAACTATTTTGGGATTTACAACATTCAGAAATCTTCGTGAAAGGATCACTACTTACTATATACCATTTTTAATAGGTTGTTTGCTTTTAAATAAAAGTGTATTTGTCTTAGAGACCGGCGAATATTTTGCCATTAGTCCATTAAACCAAATCAAATCAGTCTTTAGAGTTCGGGTTCTTCGAAACGTTACTGCCATTTCAGATTTCATCTCTAATGGTTAACACGATTTTAGGGGAATGGGTTTCAAATACCTTATCAAATCTCACAAATTTGTTAAACTCCATTTGCCTCGACGTTAGTAAAGCAGTTAAATGAGTCTAATATAAATATCTTTACGACCATATGATAGAAATATTGGTGCCATGCATATTGTCATATTGAAACTTTATTGAATATAAAGCATATCAGCGAAAGAAAAGTGTATAATTTAAATGGGTGATGCATTAAGAATGGAATTAAATTAAAGGTTATGCATTATAATAAAATTTTATGAAGCAATTAGCTTTAAAACGGCATTCTTCTTCGTACGGCTACAATAAAATTAAATTAAATTTTCATCTTTTTCTGTTTAATATTGAGTTTGTACTTTTTTTTGTTATTTAGATTTAAGGATTTTTCTCGGTCTTTTATATAAACGTTTATGTAAGGTACTGTTTTGAAATTTATATAAGCATTTATACTTTCGTAGTATCGCAAACACCTTGGCGCAGTTTGGGAAATTTTATGGAAGAAAAAGAGCATTATTTGTATTGTGAAAAATATATACTGTATTATGTACGTACATGTTGTTCGTTTCCGCTATGTATTTATTCCAAAAGACAATTAGTATTAGTTACAAACGGGTTTTTGTATGTATTATGGTGGAAATTTAATAGCGATTGCTTTGAAAAACAATTCGAAGCATTTTTTCTTTAGGGATTTTGTGACAAAATAATTTATTCCTTCAGAAATTTCACTTCTTTTTCTTCTATTATAGGAAAATTCTAGAAGTACAAATTTTAAAATCGAGTTTAAGCAAAAATTATTCTATAAAAGCCGTTGGAACTTGGAATACAACAAAAAGAAAGCGTACGAAAGTGGCAACGTTGGAAACTGAATATTGGTCATGTATGGTTACCTGAATAATTGTTATGCGCGTGGTTACTAGAGTTTGGTGTAATCTGAAGTTTTGGTGATTTCTACTAAGCGATAATACATAAGTACCCATTTATCTGTAGATAAAGGAACGAATTAATCCATTTATATTTACTCCTATAGAGAAAATAATTTAGGTTCACAAACATTTATGATTACGAACAGGCTTCAGGAGCGAATTATATTCGTGAACCGAGGCTTCATTGTATAAAGAGGTAGATTAAAAGCTAAAATAAACTTTTAAACCTAAATTATATAAAAAAAATTTAATTTAAAGTTTTAAATTGCTTTATTCCTTAAGACGGAGGTCTTTTATTTAAAACAATTTTAACTGGGTATTAATATCAGAACTATTTTCTTCCCTAGGACGATATGGTGTGCTTACAATGCACAGCAACTGGAGAAAGAGTATGCTTGGCGGCCGAAGGTTTTGGAAACAGACATTGCTTTCTCGAAAATATCGCCGACAAGGTAAACATCGCTTTCCATACTTCATTCGGGAAGGGTTTTCTAAATTTAGATTTTTTGTTTAGCTTTGTTTTTAAATCACAATAACAAGGGTAAGTGCTGCAGTAATTTTTTCCTTTTTATTGTTAAGATAAATAAACAATACGATAAAGATTAAATTTATATGTCCTTACGCAAAGATTCTTTCATGGTTTTGATAGTCCTGTTCTGTAATCTAAAAAAAATCATAACCTAAAGAAACTGGCATGAGAGTTTGATCTTTGTGCTTTTTATTCTTACAGCAAAACTTTTTCCAAACCTCACAGATAGCATCCTTTACTGCGAAGTTAAAATCGATTTATACTTTAGGTTTGGGTTGGAAGTTGTGTTGCCTGCTCGATTTGTGGCTTTAGGAAAGAAATTCGAACGTTCCGCCACAGAAATTCTCTAAATTATTTACGAAGAGACAGCCGTTAAGGGACATAAAAATGGCTCTATCGAGTAAAAAATTTCAGTAATGTTTTCTTCCTTTGTTGCTTCATGTTTTCTTTGCGTAATAAATCACATTATGTAAAAAGTTCTCTAGCCCCTGTACCCTAGAAACATATGAAATACTTCAATGAATAAATTTTGGAACAGAATAGAATACAAATTAGAATTCATCTAACAGTCGTTTTTGACACCAGTTTCCTCTCTAGAATAATTTTGTTTCTGATAAAGAGAGATTACGTTCTCCTTAGGACATTGATAATCTTTTTATCCATATTTGGTAAAGACCAAATTTGCATTTAATTTAATATTTTATAAATTTTGTCCCCTTTTAATTTAATTTATTTTTTAATAATTAATTGTTGACATTCTTATTATCTTAGGAACGGGTTTTAAGTAAGGTTAAACCAATTTT
The DNA here is from genome assembly GCA_000611955.2 of Stegodyphus mimosarum. NCBI lineage: Eukaryota > Metazoa > Arthropoda > Arachnida > Araneae > Eresidae > Stegodyphus > Stegodyphus mimosarum. The sequence continues at coordinate 353,358 of KK115419.1, forward strand.
GAGAAAATTACAGTACAGTTTAAAAATTGTAGTGTCACGACCGAGGCTGGAAAATTGAATAGCATTTCGTTTGCTCTTAATAATCGAAATTTAATAGCTTCGTTTCTGTAACCGTACTAGGTTGCTATAGCTGTATTTTGTTGTGCTTTAGATATTTTTTTTTATTTTAGTGAGGAACTGAATCGATATCGAGGGCAAACAGGTACAGGTCCCTCTTCATCAGGAGCAAAGAAATCTGCAACCTTCTTTGCTTCTGATGAAGAATGACCTGTATCTGTCTGCCCTGGATATCGATTGAGTTCTTCACTAAAATCTACGTCAGACACAAGGTTATTGCTTTGCTAATATTAGAGTGGAATTTAGTTGATATGCTTCTGGTCTACACGGATTCTAACGCGAAAACGTATGTGCGTGTTATCAACTTTACTATACAGATTTGCTGAAAGCGAACTCAGCACTCAATTTTGATATAAAAAATATAGACTTCAAAGATTAAAATTTCTTTATGAACCAAAATATGTGTTACACAGCTGAAACGTTTTATTGAAATGTTTAATTTGTGGCTGTAGAATCAATTTGAGAAAGTCCAAACTTTGCATTAATGCAAAACTGAAATTAAATGTGATGTCTAAGAAAATTTGCTTCAGTGCTCTAATTAAAACACGTAAAAGATGGCATAAAAGTCTCCATATATTTAGTAAGAATGATTCCCTTTTTTTCTGTGGACAAGTTTTTAACCCTTTTTATGTTGCCTTATTGTACCTCCACATATAGAGCAGTAATGATCATCTCTTTTGTATTCCATACAACAGAATCGCCTTGTGAAAAGAGACATTGTGTTAGCTGAACTATACGTTGACTGTGACCTGTGAGAGAAAGAATAACAAGCTTGCGTTAAGGAGATACGAATTAATTGTATAAGCAAGGTCACATCGCTACTTAACATCTTCATCAAATATTAAACGAGCCACGAATTTTTCCAAATACCGCAGACTTCCAGAATCGAGAGAACACACTGATCATAACACTAGTGATAAAGTATAAATAGCTGCTTACAGGTCATATATTGCATATTCTTTAAAATGCAGTAGAGGTCGACCTTTTAAGTCGATAGCTGATTGAACAATTCGTGAAGAAATTAACATCAATTCGTGAATTAACTTTATAACGTAATTATTCGTAATTAATTAACGTAATTATTCGTGAATTAACTTTTACAAATATCATTAAAAAATCTGACCAAAATATCGTTTTGCTAATCTTTTCCCGTGATTGGAAAATGTAACTACTGTTCTTAAGGAAGTGAATTTATAAGGGTTGTATGTAAAATATGCTGTTGTCACATTGGATATGAGTACCTAAAATAGTAGTAAAATTTTCCATCTATGATATTGTACAAGCAATTTATTGAAACTTTTGTTGAATTTATGATCTATGATTTATTTCAGAACACGCCCCCGGAAATGTCTTCCTGTGTTTTTGTCATCGAGCAAGCTCTGTCTGTCAGAGCTTTACAAGAAATGGTCACAGCCATGTCTTCAGAATCTGTAAGTCTTTATGTAAATTTTCAACACTTCGTTTAGCATTATATTAATAGAATTTGATGACTGTTTAATTTAATTTCCTTTCTATTTACAGTTTTATTTCTTTATATCACCAAATAGCACTCTAATGATGCAAACTAGATCGGATAGGTATTTTCAAGTCTTTTCCCGATTTTAGTGTATGGTATTTGGATGATCGCTGGATTCGATCCGAGCTATATAAAGTTTCCAAGATTTTCCTTTATTTTATCAGTTGCAGTAATTCCGTACTTTAGCATACTTCCGCATGCTAAATGATATAAATATGGATTTCTTATGTTTATAAAGATTATATTGAAAAATAAAATTAAAACCTTTAACAACAGGAAATAATATTCAACGATGTTGTGCTTCTTTACTAAATTCTATATTTATATTTCTCAAGCTATAAATTGAAATACTGAAATATTTGAATTATCTAACTAATGATGTGTGGTTGTTCTCGCATCTGAACAATTGCCGTTATTTCAGGTGGCATTACGTCAAGTAAATGCTGTAATCTTGCAAACGTTATTAAGCCAGATTCATTCAGTGACTGTCCACAGCCTAGTTCTGTTTGTTGAATGTTCCTGTAAGACATTTATATGTTGTACCATAAATACTCAGTACCATTAAATATTACGAGTAGGAGGACCATTGGTATATAAAGGAGTTTGTAAAAAGTTTCTCAGCCATTTTAAGTTTGTGCGTGTATAGTGGAAAATTGTATGCAAGTAAAATCCCTATATCACCAGGACGTTCGTAAAGAAGTATAAATGACCTAACATAAGTTCTGTTAATATTGTTATGCCAATAAAGGCTCCACTGTCACTAGTGGTGTATGCTCCAGAGGAATACATTCTGTAACATCTGTTTACACAAGTAGCACCTTGCTGACAAGCTGGACCTATTATTTTATGGTTTCTTCTTTACGGAAGGAAACATCCATTTGCTCAAAACAGCTGAAAACACGATTCGTTTGACAGACCTACATGGTGCCAAGTGTCCATGCCTAGTAAGGATATTCTCTAGCCGAAATGCGTGGAGTCAGCTAATAATATGATAACAACATGAGTAACTTCTGATAGCCGGTATTACAAGCCCTATGAAAGACAGGGTACGCTGTGTAGTATTTTAATTGATGGCTTTTGGACTCAATATTAAACTAGGATGTGACTTGATACAATGTTCAGTGTTTTCTTCTTTGACAAATTGCCATCTTTCTCAAACGCAGCTGGTTCTATTCTTGCACAATTTATGAATGGTTACACTTTTTATGCGCTTCTAAGGTTTGTTCGAAACTGATACATTTCTAGCGTATTTTTGGTATTGTTATCTAAGAAAAACAACGAATTTGCGATCTTGACGATCCCACCTGGACAATCTTAATTAATACTATGATCTGACGATGAAAATGAAGATAAATCATACACAAAATCCTCGTGAATCAACCCTACACTGCGACAGATTGTTATAAATTGTAACTTCGATTGCATGTATATCATTCGGTTGAAAGTATTCTACGCTGAGAGGAGTAATCAGAATCTTAAAGAAAGCTATCCCTGTCGTGTTTAACAATTCAGTTAATATAATTTGAGAGCATAATAATCACCCATCTTTTACAGTGTGTTCGCAAGTACGTAAAGTACATTTACTTAGCTTTAATCCTGACTGGGTTTCCTCGTGTCGCCTAAAAATGTCCTATTGTGAAATGAATGTGACTTTGTTCACGTAATTGAGGAAGAGACAGCTTTAATGTTGTGTAATAAAAAACTTGATATGCTTAGGGTTTCTCCTAAGTTCTTGCTTTAATTTATTGATATTCTTTGCAGGGCAAAAGCACAACATCCGGTCACAGAACTCTATTATATGGCCATGCAGTATTGCTACGACATCACAATAGTAACATGGTAAGTTAATATCTAAAGTGTGAAGGTTTCATTTGAAATTTTACCATTGTATATTTTAAAAAGTAAAGGTTATATGTATAGTTATAACGGGAAGAAAGATCTCTACAAAAGCTATCTATGCAGTTCAACTTATCAAAATGCAAAAGTAACTTTTAGGCTGATGATATTATCACGATTATGTTGCGAAACTGTACTCTCATTTAATATTCAGAAGATTTTTGTTTTCAGTTTCTTAAAAGAGAATTTAAATACATATGAAAACAACATATGAAACTAGTCTTCAAGAAACATATAATGATAAAAAATTAACTGCTTAGTATTTGATTAAAAAATACTAAGTATCGAATTTTTATTCGTTAATAACGAACCTTATGATAAAATTTATCAAAATTTTTAAATTTCGTATAATTCTCCAAAAGTAGCTTTGCATCATCAAATGTAGCTAGATTTTGATATTTTCAATTTCCTATTTACATCTAGATATCAGTTAACTATTTTAACGTTATGTAGATTCCGCAAAAAAAAAAGGGGGGTGTACAGTTCTATATCTCCCGTTCTACTGGGCCGATTGACGAAATTCAAATTGCGCTTTCCATGTCTAGAAAAAGCGACTTAGGATATATATTAGATTTATATATAGCTTTGCTCTAACATAGGTGTTTCGATACAAAATCGGACTTTTTCTGAAATAACATACCAATCTTTACCGTATTTCGATTCTACAGCTCAAATTATGCCTAGATATTAAGTTTTAATTTTTGGTGATAAGATATTAATTTTTGATGAGAAATTTATGGAGAAATTTAAAAATTTGTCTTGGCGAATTTTTTTCAGTTTGTGCCAAGAATAATTCACTTGGCGATTTCCTTAATTTATAGCAACCTATTTTCCTTCCCTTTTAATTCGTTGTCCACGACCGGAGAAAAAATCATCGTTCATACTTTCAAATAATTTTAACAAAGTGCGTAAACCACATTTTCGTTATTATCGCTTATAGTAAATACGCCAAATTTCAAAACGCGCCAAAATGTAAATTCACGTATATCTTAGGAAATTTAAATAAAGAAACTAGTTTTTTTGCAGGTATGTTTAGAAATAAATCTAATTTACGATGACAGCAAAATTTTTATAGGTTGTAACTCAAAATTGTTTTCCAAAAATTTATAAAACTTATTTAAAAATACAAATTTTAGAAATAAATCATAAAAAATAGGTGAATTACTTTTGGATTAAGCCTAAATTTCAAATTCTGGAAGAAGGAATCGAGCAAGTTTAATAAAAGAAGAGATATTAATAAATATGTATCAAAGTCAATTAACAATAAGCAGCTAACATTTTGAGAGCTAATGTTTTAAAAACTACTCGTGCGATTTTTACAAAACTTGCCAGTTTGGCATAATTTGAGTCTTAGAATCGAAATATGGAAAACAATTGGCATATCATTTCAGAAAAGTCCGATTTTGTGTCAAAATACCTGTATTGGAACACTGCTTTATATAAATCTAATACATATCCTAAGTCGCGCTTTCGAGACATGAAAAACGGAAGTTGAATTTCGTCAATCGGGCCAGTAGAACGGGAGATATAAACTGTCCCCCCTTTTTTTTTTGAGCAATGTACATCTAAATGAGTAAAAGCATCTGCAATTTTTTGTTTATTGCTTTATTTTCAATAATTTCAATATTTTATTGAAAACGTTTATAGAATTTTTCTACAAAACTACAATGTGCATTTACTTTAAGTGATTCAACAGAAAAAAATATACAATTGGTTTTACGCACTAAAATGAAAACTTTTAATTTAAAATTACTGCTAAATTTTTATAAGTGAAACAAAAATAAAGACGCGAAAAAGAAATAAAGATTTTAAGATTTAAATAAAGATTTGAGATGAAAAGAAATAAACGCTAAAAACATACTTTCTTTCATGATTCTCCACACCTTCAGAATTCTTTTTTTCCCCAAGATAAAAAAATACTCGTGCAGAATTTCAACCTGCAAAACGTTGAAGTCTGTTAAATATAATCAAATTCTTTGTGCTTTATTTTAATAAATTTAAACATCATCATTTAAATTCAAAATCTTTCCCTTTTTAACAAATTTTTCTATTTTTGCAAGCTGCAAATAACTTAACTATTATAATTTTCAAAAGTTGAATTCCGAATGTTAAAAATTAAGAAAACTTTGGATTAAAATTTGAATTACAAACTGTATTTTTATTTTTCGGTATAAATTCTTATAATGTAGTTTAGATACAGCCAAAAATTTGATAACAGATTTTAATACAAGAGGATGTTAAACTGAAAGATCTGATTTGTGAGATATTAAAAGAATGTGAATGCCCGAGGCAAATTGCCGTGGACGAAGAAAAAGAAGTAATCCTCGATACAATTTCATCATTCGAAGAGAATTATTTTGAAAAGGAATCATATACCACCTCTGAAAGTGAATTCAAAAATGTTTCGTTAAATAATGAATCCGAAAAAAAAAAGACAAAGCCTCAGATATAAACACAGAATTATTAGGAAAAGGTGATGAAATTTTGATAAGATTGAGGGGAATAGAATTATAGCCTGCAATGGGTGCATTTTGTATCAGACATGTTTAAAAACTAGGTTGCGGCTAATAAAGCACGTTTCTGCAACACTACTGCGCATTGTTTTGGTGTCAGAGTTTTATTCTGATTATACTTTTATTTCTTTTTAATAATCCTAGATTAATCTGAAGACGCTTACAAGTGTAATGCAATTAAAATACAAGCTTGTTGGGGGTATCTTGTCGAAGAAAGCTACAGAAATTATTAAATGTGATTAAATGTTTTCACTTATTACTTTCACTGAATGCGAAAAAATTTGTATACTTTCTAAATTCTTTCCTTTTCAGAAAATATTTAAGTATTTTTATCTAGAACGTACCAATATAATTATCTAGAACGTACCAATAATATTACATAATATGTAATATTATTTATTTTTAGTATTTAGCTTGTCTTTCGACAAGTTCGTCCAATGACAAATTGGCATTCGATGTTGGCTTACAAGAACACAGTCAAGGTACGTACGTTTATTCTTTGAACTTATGTTATGAACTTTGTTTTATTAAAAGAAAAAAATCATAGTGATAAATTTATCATAATTATCGTGTAACGAAAATAGCGTTTTGAAAGTCTCTCTTGGTCCATGAAAATATAAATAATTATAAGATTAGTAAAACCCATTAAATCTATAAATTAAGGAACAGATAAACTTAATATATGTACAGAATGAAAAATTCTTTTTAGCTAAGTTAGCGAAAATTTTAAAAAACAAGTTGTGTGTCAAACGTTTGCTTCCTATCAAAATCAATATTTGTGAATAATGTCAAAACAGTTTTCGAAATTAAATAGGCAAATGGTCTGAGTAAGAAATGTAGTCATTTCTCAACTTAATGATATGCGCGATTCTCTCAACATAATGACATGATAACATGCAACAGTGTTTTATTTTGATGATAATGGTTGTTAAGAAAGGACTATGCTGTGCGAAACTTTAAAAGTTTCTTCATGAGTTGTGAAGTAGAACTGAGGTAGTAATACTCCTTCTTGTACATTCCATGTATCGTGGGTAACATTAAAGTTAGGAGACTTCGTTGGCCGTCCGAACATCTATAATCGTCTCTTTATGAAGATATTCTACCAGCATAGCTTTAATGATAAAAGAATTATTATATTTTAGAAGATATTAAATTGACATTTGTGTACAGGTAACAGTTGAAGTTTATTGGTATAATCAATCATTTGTCTGCCTGAACTTTGAAATGAAAAAGATTTCATGGTTCTTAATTTTCCACTTGACCGTGACATGATCCACATAAAGAGAAGACTTACAAACCATTATGCTATCAAAATTATTAAGTATCATTTCTACAATTATTAGAGAGGTATTCGCCTCTTCTTCTCTCTAGTTAACCGTACATAAGAAATTAGTTTGAAAAGTGAATCTAGATAGTCTGCAAATAATAGGCTTCCAGTGATCATAAGTTGACATTAAGATCTATTTAAACTTTCACATTTTGTGTGGCAAGTGATAACAGCCACAAAGATCCTACAGGTCATCTAGCATCAAAGTAATCAGTGGTATTTCTCGCAAATAGTGGAAGCTGATACTAGTCTTCCTTTAACCCTACGAGAGTATCATAACTTTTTCAATGTACGGCCCTATTCTGTCCAGTTGCTAATCTACATCAGTTGTCTGTTGAGGTTTGTAGTCGTACAACTTCTTTGCTATACCTGCTGTTGGAAAATATTTGGAATTGATTTTTTAAAATGGAAATCTGTAAACTACAGAACAACTCTCATTAAACTATTTGACTATTTTCGTTTGACTTTAGCTAGTCTCTAGTCCACTAATAGTTTTTCTCTTGCGATCTTTAGTTAAATTATGTTTTCTAACCCCAAGAGGAAATCAAAAAGGTCAAATATATCATCTCTGCAATTCAGACCTTTCACCAATAAACTAATAAACAACTCAGTAAGGCCGTTTTTATGCTACAATTTGTGTGTACTTGCCATCAGTATTTCCTTTTGCTTACAAAGTATACACTATATGTACTTGTTTATTGCAGTTTTTTTATTTTATTGTTTGATGTATGTAGCAGTTTATTACATGTAATTTTAATAGAAAAAGTAGTGAAAATAAATCATTGTGTTCCGAAACTTAAAGGCATGTAATATTCTGTAACATCATGTCCACCTTTGAAATGTGTTCATAAATATATTAAAATTGGTATTTTTCTTTCAATGAAACAGGGGAAGCGTGTTGGTGGACAATCCACCCAGCATCGAAGCAGAGGTCTGAAGGCGAGAAAGTTCGAGTCGGTGATGACCTGATCTTAGTGAGCGTCGCAACTGAAAGATATCTGGTAAAATGCTTTGATTTCAGAATGCAAAATGATTAAATTGAAAAATGATGGACACTATAAAATGAGCTACATGCTCTAAAATCACAAAGGATGGTGGAAATCTATGATCATTTAATATAACAGTTATAGAATATTTAATATAAATTAATTCACCAAATACTGAGGTTTGGTTATAGTAATTATAATAAATTCCACTAAAGGAAAATTTTTAATTATCTGTTAAGTTGCTTCGAATAAAATGCTCGAATTCCTACATATTTATAGGGAGGTTTTTTAATTAAACAGTTATTAGCTACTACCAACGGGAAAACAAGTTGCTATATTTTTAACATTAGTATCTCTAGACATATTCTGTATTAATTGCTTATTTGTAAATTTCCATTGCTGAAGTATTTCTGTGACGGAAAATATTTAGGACCAAAGATATTACTTCTTTAACTGCTTATATATAAATTTGCATTGCTGAAGTATTTTTGTGACGGAAAACTCTCAAAGTATTGAAACAAAATGGAAAATTAATCAGAGAATAAAGAGGATGCGATGCAATATCGTATTTCAGAAGATGTAATTGTTGTAAGGCTTTCAGTCCAATACGTGGTTTGACATTGTCTTAGCATTATAGATCATCTCTGTTGACCAATCATTACTGGCTGCTAACTGTGAAGTTTTGGCGCATTTAGCGCGTATAATACCCATCTGTTAACGCGGCTTTACCGTCACCATCGAAATAGGTGCTTTACCGTCACTATCTCGACGGTGACGGCTTTACCCGTTAGAAGGGTCCATTATATGGTTGGTTACTTTCTGTGGGTGCAGTAATGGCTTGTGTTTATTTCTTGGCATATGTTTTACCCTGAACTGTTGAACTGAACATATATTATTAAGATACAAGGTTCACTCTTCATAAATACTGGAGAGGAGAGTTTTAATTCAGATCGTTTTGCCTTATTTTGAGAGTTGAATTCATGTGGCTTCCAAATATGAAGCTTTTGAAAGTTACCATGTTATTGCTAAATCTAGGTAAATAATTAAATGGAGAAAATTCAGACACACGACTTGCTGAACACTCTGGTATTCGATCAGATTCAATCAGTCGGACCACATTAATCATGTTTTTACATTGAGGAGGATTAATAGGGAAAGGGTTAGTAGCCATTCAGTTCATTTTGAAGACTCGTATTTATTGATCTATAACTCTAAAGGATTCATTTGTTAACAGTCTACCAAAGTCTGTATTTCTAGACTCAGTCGATTTCCTCAGTTTAAACTCTTACTGAATATTAACTCTCAGTAATTTATTTTAATTTTTGACTTTGTTTAAGTGTTTTTTTTTCAGTTACTCTCTCTTTTAAGCAAGCATTTATTTACTGCACCATTTTCCTTTGATAGCAGCTTTTAGGTACAGTAACTATTGAACCTGTTTGCATATGTTCTGTAGCATAAGAAATCTGCATAAATCTTCAGTCTCGCATTAATTTTAGCAAACAAAATCCTGCGTAATATCGAACATTACATTAGCAACAATCCAAGATGCATTTCGTTTAAATACAAACAATATTAATTCAAGATGCATTTCGTTTGAATACAAACAATTTCCAGTGTAAATATTATAATGATTCGCCAACATAAAATAATTTTGAAAGTGTACTTTTAATGGGCCAAACAGTAAAATAGCTTGAAGCATGTATATGAAATAATGGTAAAAAACAAGGCTATACACAGAAGTGCAGAAAATTAACAGTGAAGGATTTATTTCTGATATAAACGGTTATACGTTTTCACTATGAAGGTTCTGAAAAGTACCAAAACCGTTCAAACTGTCTTTTAGTACTTCTAAAAAGAGAGGCTTCGATGGTGGCTGCACAATTAGTAATAAAATCAAAATTAACAAACTTAAAAATTCTTTATTTAAACTACAGTTTAAAAGAATGTAATTATAGTTCAAATGAGATGATTTCTGTTTTCGGAACTTCAGAGGAAATTAAAAGTAAGAGAATTCTATATTCCTTAAAAAATATAATTACTTCAGTATACGAGTATTATTAATTAATTAACGCAGTTATACTCACGAATTTAGTTTTAGTTTTTAATATTTTATTTTGTTCAAAAAATAAAAATTAAACTTAAATTTACATTTTTTATCTTTTGAAAAACCTTTTGCGATAAAATGTGGGTACAACTATTATGAAAATTATAATGGTTTCATTTGAAATTTAATCCGGATTAAACATGGCATTTACTTCAATTTGCAGCACACAGCTCGTGAAGGAGCAGAAACTATTGTAAATGCAAGCTTCCATTTGACGCACTGGTCCGTAGCTCCTTTTGGTACTGGATCGAGTAGAGTGAAATCTGTTGGTAAGTTGAGTGACTTAGAATTGTATGCTATTTTTTCATATTATTTATCTATTATTGCTTTAATAAACAACACTGAAATTTTATGAAACTTTAAAAGCTGAATTAATATAGGTAAAGATCATTAAAAATGCATTAGGGCAAAATTCCGCAGTGTCATAAAACTCTAAATATATAAATGTAATTATTTAAATTTTCTTCAGTGTCTAGGCAATTCGTAAATTTAAACATAATCGAAATTTGTACAACATTCACTTGTTTACACGTTAATAGGCTTCGGAATTTTTGGTGACGAAGCTTTCGGTACAGTAACTATTGAATCTGTTTCAGGTCGGTTTAGAGAAAGTGTTTGTAACCAATTAATGCCATGAGTAAAAATGATAAGGCCGTTTGTAGTTTTAACTTACTTGCGTACAACATTTTATGAGACTTGGAAGGAAAAGCGGGTGATGCCTTTACTGGAATTTTGTATCTGATGACTTCCATGTGATCCTCCTTATGGCAGGCTGGTCGTATAATGTTTTTAGTTCAGTGTCACTTGAATCACTCAAAGCCGAGTTT
>KK115419.1:369830-423576 GCA_000611955.2 Stegodyphus mimosarum
TTATCTCCAGCGCGTGAGAGCGTGTACCGAAATTTCTAAAGATATGCTCAATTTAAAATTATTTTGCGATATTGCTGTTGAACTGAATTTTATGGTTTAAGTGCGAAGAACATGGTATTTAACAAATAAAGGTAACACACAAAATGTTAAATAAACGTCCCTTTGGACGTAATCTAAAATCTGAAACCTTTCAGATTTTTTTTTCAGTCTTTTCTCAATTTATAATATCAATGTTCAATTTTATCTTATTTTTTTTTATGAAATAGTATCAAATTGATGATTTTCTCTCATTATATGAACAACTATGCCACGCAGCCATTGTTGCTGATATCAGCACTATTGCCACCCGCAAAAATGAGGGCGATAATTCTGTGCAGTAGTTTTTAAACTTAATGTTTCTCTTGGATGCTGGACGTTTGTCTAGAGAAGGTAGCAGGAATTTGGTTAATTTATTTATTAGGATAATTAATATTTGTATTAAGGGATATTCCTTATTTCATTGTCTGCTTTTTATATGTAATGCATTTTTAAATGAATTTTTTTTCCGTTGCTGTTTGTTTCTTTTTCGATAAAATTGTTTTGCAGAGTAAACTTCTGCGCAGTTTTCAAATTTAATGTTTGGTGTTCTCTTTAGGCATTTTTACGGTACACTTAAAAGCCAGACGAAGGCTGGCCACGCAGCGACTAGTAAAAAATAAATCTTACTCGTAACTTAGTAAGCCTACTCATAACTTAAACGTATATATCATAACATATGTTCTTACTGCATCATGCCTACGCATAGTAGAATTTTAGAATGTCCGTAGAAGGACAACCAAAACTAGCTGTTGCCATTTCTCAATTGATATTCTGTCTAATAACAATAAATAATTTACGATCTTTCTTACACAGTCAAATATAGTAAAACTTCGCTATCTTGATAATTGAATAAATCGTAATCGAGATTCTGCATAACTTGGCTTTCCTCCATAATATATGCTTATACATAGTACTTAGAATTAAAAAAAATGTATTAGAAACAGGATTTTAGTAAAGAAACTTTAGCAAGCAAGTTTTCCTAATAAAATTATATAAAAATGCTATTGCGCATTTTTACAGAAACTTTTGTTTCCAGCTTTGTTACATTACATTCTTATTATCTGAATATTTATATATTTTGATATAAAATAATTGGAACAATGAAATGCCATTTATTTTTAGGCTACGTATTTGGAGGAGAAGTGTTACGTTTCTTTCATGGAGGTGATGAATGTTTGACGATACCACCCACGTGGGCAGATGCACCTGGACAAAAGTAAATATTTAAATTATTAGTAAATTTTGTCACAATATTGAATTTAATTGTTTTAAAAGCTTTTATATGTAAATATTACGTTTCTAAATTTACAAAATACTGATTAAGGTATAAATTTACAAAATAGCATGGTTTATGTAGCCCTTGAAAATCATTCTGTTTCCTACTATAGAAAAAATCTGATGTATACACCACATGACTTTCTTGTACGGAATATTAAACTATGCGCACTTTTTCCTGCCTTTCATTTAAACTTATTTCCTCGAATTTCATTAGAGATATATTTCTCATTCAATTAATTCAGTTCTCACTTCGCGACAAGACAAAACTACATAAAAACTCAAAATATCTATATTAAAAACTGAAATATATAGAAAAACACAAAACACAGTTAAAACATTTTTTTTTACAATTAAAATTACAGTTTCTACGCAAAAACAAGCAATTCCGCCAGTAGGCTAGAAGGCAGATTTTCGGTGCACAAAACTGAAAGTTTACTTTAGATCTTACTCAGCAAAAAGACACTGAAGGCGTAGAAACTGACTTAATTTGTGGTGGACGCTATATTGAGTCAATATATGGGATAATTTAATAACTTAAATGATAATTCCAGAATGGATTAAGCATAATTTAATTCGTAGTAACAAAAAAAAAACACGTTATTTTGTTGTTGCGAAGCTTGGTTTCTCTACATTGGCAACAAATCCACTATTCTTCTAAGGTTCAAAAGTAAACAATGTATGGCTGCTGTGGACAAAAAAAATTAGGCTTAGCCGCACTTAAGCAACTTTTAAATTGTGGATAGTTCTACAACTATGACATGCAGGTTAACTAAAGGCATAAAAACCTTAACCGGAAGATAGGAAGAACGTAATTCTATAACTTTTAAAGCAAAAAATGCACAATTTACAAACATAAAAATAAAGAAACTGAGCTCACTGAGCCGAGTAACAGAGCGGATATATATGCATATGTTTAATAGCGTTTTGGTGTGGCCGATAGCAACCAAAATAGAAGGTGCACATTTATACGTTGTAGCAGTCCTATATACAAAATTTGAACGTTCTGAGGCTACTCGTTTCTTAGTTATGCGAGATACATACCTACGTACAGACGCCACGAAAAACTCTCTTCATAATCGATTTTAAGTCAATTTTATAATTTTTGGGGTGCAAAAAGGTCCTTTATTCTGTGCTTACGTACAGATGTCACGTAATAGCATCGTTAAATTGCATTTAATAGCGGACAAAATGGATATTTTCGTTGAAATATGATACCCGAAATTTTTCGCGATTAGAATGCTTCCTTTTTACAAGGAAGTAAAAATAAGTTTACATTTATGAGCATATTTCTAGGATTTATTTGTATAAATATATTCAATTTTTTTATTTGACTGGGATATTTTATTATTTAAAATCCATTTTGCTGTTATAATTAACAAACGAAATGTTGCTCATTATCTGTTAAGTGGTATTTGTGTTTTAAAAAGACTGGGTCTTTTTGTTAGTTTTTTATAGCCGCCAGACGGTAAAGTGGTTAGGCATTCTGACTGCCGCACCGAAGAGCCCAGGTTCGAATCAGTGTGAAGGCATGGATGTAAATTATCTGTTCCTTTATAGGAGGTAATGGAGGCCTCCTGTCAGGTGCCTCTGCTTCTGGTCTAGTGGCGAAAGCCTAAAAAATGGTTAATACCTGCCATTAGAAAAAGGTATTTTCTCCCATTTTACCGCGTGCCTTCATTGTGCAACTAGATATCAAGTCCTCCTGCCATTCGGAAGGTCCGGTGCTCGGACGCCGGCGAGAAAAAGCAGATTTACGTTTCCTGTTTGAACAATCTAAATGACGTTACAAGTGACGCCCGAACTAAAAGGTGAGGAATGATAAAGCATCATCACCAGGGTTTGGCGACTGGTTTCTCTGCTCTCCAGTCGCCCTTTAAAAAGGGGAGTAGTACAGCTTTTCTTCCTGTTTACTGCATGCCTTTGTGGTGTAAGTGGATAGCAGGTCAGATTAGCAATTGGGGGATCCATGTTCAAATCCCTATGACAGCACTACACTTTTTTCATGCATTTTTCTTCACAAAAAAGCTTATAATTTTAATGTTCTAAGTTATGCATAATAGATGTACTAATCTATAGAGTTCCGTAATGTTGAGTAACTAGTTATTAAGATTTAGACCTTTACTGTCTCTTATCTTTCCGTTTCCACTCCAGAATGCAAATTAGTTCGCTCGTATTTAAACTGAGGCTTTTATATTGTAAGGTTGTTCTCCTTCGCAAGGCCATGTTACTAAGGTGCTAGTAGCTCAGATAAGATTCGTAGTCTTCGGCCTTGAATTATAATTACTGATATTTGAATATCTATGCCGGTTAGGTTTGTGAGCCAACTTCGCGTTAAATTCAATTACATAGTCTTTGACTACTAGCTTATTTTAAATTTGAACTCACTGTTATTTAAGCTATCTCGGTATAAATGATGGCTGAATTGTAAGTACCAGATGTGCCTTCTGTTCTTTAGTTTTAATAAAAGGTTCTTTTATACTCTTTTCAAGTCTCAGTTTTATTTTAATGAAAATTCGCCTAACATCTACCAAGATTTTGAACATTTAATGTTGATTGCAAAACATGCCAAATGTTATAAATCGATGGTTGATTTTTGACACTTTTTAGGGGTGGTTATTTATTTATTTATTTGGCTCTCCTGCAGTTAACAAGCTATTAATCAAAATATTCAGCAGGTTAACAACACGTTTTGCAGCAAGATAAAAAAATCCATGCTAATAACTGCTTTGAAAAATAACTGAGTAAGACCTGAGAAACATAAATATCTTACAGTAAATTTTCATTCGTTTCTTTTATTGAAATTAATTTTTATTACTTATGTGGTAGCGTGAAATTACTTGAAATAAGAATGTGTATACACACCCACCCTCTCACCTAGCTTGATGAGCTCTGAGTTTTTATTTTAAATATAAAATCTCTTTTGTAATCAAAACCAAATTGTTAAATGCAAAATTCTTCATTTTTGAAAATTTTTGTTCGGAGAATTATTTTGAGACCTTAATTTCTTAATATGAAAGGAAAACAAAATTTTAATAAGTTTTTCTATTCATTTAGAATGTAAGCTCTTCATGTAAAACTGCATCCTTTCTAAAAATAGTAAATATCTATACATTTAAAGAACGTATCTTACGCACAGCGTATGTGGGAATTAAGTCATTGAAATCAATGTACTTGTTTACATGTTTTCTTGTGTTTAGTATTATGAAGCTTTTAATTACATAGTCCTTGGTGTTAAGTTTTGTGCACTATTTATGGACACAATATCTTTTAAGCGTCCTCTCTAAAAACAGTTTAGATTAGTAAGGGCTAGAGATCTCGGTGGTCACAGTCAAGATTCTCTCGGGGAAATAGATAATATATGTTGTGAATTATGTACCCTTAATCTGTGATTAATTTTAATTTAAACCATCTTCCTCTTTTGAACGTATTTATAGATTTAACATTTTAAAGCAACAGTTTTAGTTTCAAAAGTAAAAAAAAAATTTTTTTTAGTTCATTCATGATAAAATCTTTATGAACTACTGAATAATTTCATATTTCAGTATCGTAGTTTACGAAGGTGGAGCTGTACTTAATCAGGCCAGATCCTTGTGGAGATTAGAATTAATAAGAACAAAGTAAGTAGTATTTTGTATTACTAGCATTTAACACTAATCAAGAACTAACTAAGAAGGTTTATTTACTAGTTGTCTATTATAGAACTACAGTTTTACTAATCTGTTACTATTTTATTTAATAGTCAAATAAATTAAACCAACTGAGTTTCATTCAGCTACAGAACATGTTAATGGACGAGTTGCTCAGACCGAGAAACACTGCTAACTTTGTCCATTGATTTTTCTGCATGAAGTTCTCCTCAAAAGCAACTATTTCCATTAACAGATAGCTCTTAAGTGGATTCTCATAAGTATCAGATTAGCATCTCAGTGCGAGCATTTTTTTAAAAAATAAATATCTAAATGAGGTCTATAAATTATTAAACGCATTGGGGAAGATTCCACCAAATTTGTGTTCTTGCGGAATTCTGGAGAAATTACTCCTCTTTAATTAATACTCAATCAGTATTTTATTTCCTTTCTTTTTCATGAAAAGGCCTACATTGATTTCTACTAGTTTGTCAGATCCTTTGATTTTACAGGAAGTTCTGTAAGTAAAGATTTCCCACAGATAATTGTCGGCCATATTTAAGTGACCATATCATCGTGTCCATTGCTAAGCACTTTTTTATAGTTTGATGCAGTAACCATGAAAATAATCCACTGCTTGCTGTAGCAGACAGGTCCCGAATTTTAATTAGGTTTTCAAAAAGCAGAAAAAGTACAGCAACAAGATTTAATTTATATACTTCTTCATGAAAACAAATAAATAAATACGAAGATTAGTGAGGCTTATATAAAACGAAAGCGCAGTAATACGAAAGTACCAATGGTTTTCATCGTTCTCTATTATTTTTTATGGCCTCCAATTTTCGTAATAAAACTAATGGATGCATTGCATATGTTCTCTGGTTTTGTGAAATTTAATTCTCTCTTTCTCTTTCTTTTTATCTCGAAAGATGCTTTTAGTTTCGAAATGGGATTTTGGGTCGGTTCACTATAAACGAAGAACCATTTTTCAAATTGTTGCCACCAAATATTATCGCCCTGTATTATTTTTAAAGAAATTGAATAATGAAGAATCTGAACTTGTGTTCCTCGCATTGCGAAAAAAAGATGGTATCTAGAGCTATCAAATTTTGAATAATATAATCCTCCATGTGAACCTGGAAGCACGAATTTTGAATTTAGTTTATTATTTATTTCATATTTTATAAAACTTTAAATGTGTTAGAAATGCGAAGAAAATGAATGGTTGATTGAACAAACTCAACAATGTGAAAGCAAGCATTGGCAACACTGTACGGAATAAAACATTTTTATTCCATTGCGGGAGACTGTGTATTGGAAATTCTAAAGATGTGATGCTTTTAAACATTTCGTAATTTTGCTGTTGAATTGCGTATGACGTAAGTGCTAAGAAAACGATGCTTAATAATAAAACTAAAAAGACAAAAAAAATGGCTTAGCAGGGGTGAATATAACAGCAGACTGGTAGACAGCGAGCACCAAGAGAGTGTAAAAAGCTTTAACAAACCATTTTTTGTGACCATTAAAATCTGAAACCTTTCAGAATTCTTTTATCCACTTTCAAGCATTTAATGTGTTCATATGATTGAATAAAAACTTTTAGAATCATCTTGAAAACTCATGTACTGATTCACATAGGTGGGCTGGAGGTTTCATTAACTGGGGATATCCTCTTCGTGTCCGGCATATCACAACCGGTAGATACCTAGCTTATAATGAGAACAGAGAAGTATATCTCGTCAACAAAGACCAAGCTTCTGTTGCTGCAACAGCCTTTGGATTACGGCAAACTAAAGTAAGTATGATATTCTCTAATAAAAACAGTATTCGTCTTCGCCGTTATTTATACAATATTTTATTAATGTTTGCGTTTATATTCAAGTTTCTTTGATTAAATATAGAGTATTACGTATTAAAAACCCATACAGCTTTTCAATTACAATTAGTGTTTCTTCAAAATAAATGAGGGATAGTAGTTTGAAGTGTAACTACTGATTGTGTTTTGTGATACTAAGAACAGTTAAAATCTGAGTTTCATTAATAAAATGAGTTTTTCTGTTATAAATTATGCTGAAAATAGTGGCAGAAAAAATTGTTTGAAAACGTTTTGAATATCGCAAGATAAGATTAGAACCACGTTCATTCGAAGGAGTTGTTAGGGAGAAACCATTTATAACAATACTTATTTTCGACTTACGCTCACTCAAGACCATTTACAAAAATATCTGATGGGAACACCACATGACTTGTGCGACCTATTAAATTATAATAATTTTTTGCTGTGCTCCATTTAAGCATATTTCTGGAATTTCATTAAAGATATATTTTTCATTCAAACAGTTCAGTTCTCATTTCGCGGCAAAGAAAAAATATATAAAGCATCTTCATTTAAAGTTCAAAGCATCTTCATTAAATATTGTAAAATGCAGAAAACCTAAAACACTAAATACAGTTAAAAGGTGTAAAAAAATTTTTTTTTGCAATTAAAATTACAATTTCCACGCAAAATTAAGTAATTCGGGCAACAAGCAGAAAAGACAAAATTTCCGTGTACAAAAAATTTAAGTCAACGTTTGGTCCCACTGAGCAAAAAGACATTGAAGTTGATAGACCATCCGATTTAATTCACTATATTACTAAGAGTTTCAAATGCAAACAGCTGCAACTTACACTTTTAAATTGTTGACAATTCTATAACTATTTTTTGCAGATTAACTAAAGGCATAAAAACTTTAACCAGAACTTAAGAACAACATATTTCAGTCACTTTTAAAGCAGAAATGCACAATTTACCAACATATAAAAATAAAAAATTAGAGCTTATCTAGCCGGGTAAGAGGGTGAGTAAATATGTAAGAAAAATAAAGACTATATAAAAGATTAAATTAGCAACGTAAATTTCCCTTCTCAGTTCTAAAAATAGTAACCTCATTTTGAGATTAATCCATGTCATATGATTCTTACGTAATTCTGATGATGTAAATGGAACTAAAACACGAAACAGCCAAATAGTAATTTTATTGCAGTGTTAACTATCCAATCGAAATGCAGTGAGAAACAAAAATAACTCAGTCTGAATTAAGATTTCACCCTGAACATAACGCACTTGCTTTCAACGCCTTGCCCTACATGGACTGCTTGCTGTCTGTCTAATGTGGCAACTTGATTGTGGCTGCACCACGTTTGCTGAAATAAAAAAATGAAGATTTAATCTGCCTTCCCCTCCTCCAATTTCCTATCTATTATGGATCAGCATTTCTACGCCATCAAAATTCTTGCTTGTCATTACGACTGAGTTTGTTTTTATCATATATATGCCGCCGATTGCAACAAAAAAGAGAAGTGCACTATTGCATATTATAGCAGTCTCATATACAAAATTTCATCGTTCTACAGCTAATCGTTTTTGAGTTACACGAGATAACTCAAAACGATTGCATATCCGTATACATATGTACGTACAGACGTCACGAAACAAATTCCTTCATAATACATTTCACAGTCCGTTTTGTACAGGTGTCACACAAAAAAATCATTCCTGTGTATTCGAGAATGATAGAAATGCGAATTTTCTTTGAAATATGATACATGAAATTTTTGTAATTACAATACTTTCTTTACCTCGTATAAGGAGGTGAAATACAAAAGCGGTTTACTTTTGCATGACTCATTTTCGATGATATCATTATGTCCGAATACATGTTTTCAAAACAAGCATCTGAATTGCTCTTTTAAATTTCTGTGTTCACCTAAATCACATACGTGGAATAATATGGGCAAGAAACTGCCAGCAACAAAATTAATTAATTATAATTTTTATTGTAGTATCCACTTTTAAAGTAATATCAGATAGGATTAAGAGAGAAAAGGTGTACAATGAAAATTATTTGTACCGTAATTTAAATTAATAGGAATTAATTGAAGTTGGAAATTATAAATGGTATAAAATAAAACGAATTCATGATAGCCCATAAATAATCGTTAAGTTTTCCATTTTTGAAGCGTAGTTCCCAAACTGTACTTCGTGGAATCGTAAGGGCTCTGCGTGAGGTTCCTCGACCACTCATAGAAAGATCTCAAGGTTTTTGTAGGTTTGATATTTCATAACCAACTAAAATTGAGTTTCAGATCCAAAGTCTGCAGAATTTCGGCTGCATGTACAACAAGAATTCAAAATCTTGTCGGAAAAGCACAATTAAATCGTTTCTGTTCAGTTACATATATCTGTAACGCGAGATTCTCCGCCCATTATAAATTATCAAAAAAGTATGCCGTAGAACCAGACTACCAGACATTTGCCTGGAACAATCACTGAAACCTGCAACAAGTTAACTACAAAAACGTGTAACTGCAGTGTCTTGTTAAATGTTTATTTATTACTTTATGGACTTAATTTAGGCCTACTCTTGGACTGCAGTGCATTCTAGTTAGTAAAATTTAACTGGAATTGCCTTTTAGGAGGAATTATAACAATATATAGCAACAGGTAATGATTCATTATGCATTTGAATTGAATTGGATGTAATTATCAAGTTGGAGGAATTAAGTTTATTCTGCGAGCTTTTATTCCTGTTCTCACCAGGAATGTTAAATCTTTATTCCTAATCATCATTAACTCGTATGACATAGGTTAAGTCAAAGGGACTCCCCATAGAAATCTCCTAAACGTCAAAAAGTTTAAACAGTGGCAATCAAACACAGATGTTCGTATGAAATGGCAAAAATTCCCGTAGAATATGTTGACAATTTCTTTGATAATTAAGTAAAATCTTTGAAGCTTCCACTTGTGGTTATTTTTGTTACTGCGGATGCATTTTTAATACTGAAAATGCTTGCTTATAACAGTGACGAGGTTCACTCTTAATGCCTGACTTAATTCTTTTTGTTTGTCTGTTAGGATGACAAGAAAATAGTTCTAGATGAGAAAGAAGAAGAAGTACTTGGCTCTCCTCTGATAAAATATGGTGATACTACAGTCTTTCTCCAACATCAAGAAACTGGTCTTTGGCTGTCTTACAGGGTGCGTACTTGAGTGTACAAATATTTATTGGCAGTTATTCTATTCTAAGGCATAGTCTATTTGCTTATTTAGAAATTGAAATGAAAATTTAATAATAATTTTTTTAAATACATTAGTGCCAATGAATTTAAAACAAAGATATGTCTAATTTTAACCTACTATTTCATTCTAGACTTACGAAACGAAGAAGAGAGGTGTTGGCAAAGTTGAAGAAAAACAAGTAAGTACGATGTTTTAAAATAACAATATTTATATTCCGTACCGTTGTAAAATGTTAATGAAATACGGATATTTAAAAGCAGAATTCCAAGCACATGAAGTTAGCAACATCTATCTTTAAATATTGAATTATATGTTTGATGCTTAGAAAATGAAAGTAAATAAATGAAGTGCAGATTAATTTATTTTTATATACCTATAATATTTTATATTGAAATGAAACTTATTGAACTAAAAGGTACTGAAATTTATAACTTAAAGCTTAAAGATGTTATTGTGATAGGCTAACATGAAGGTTATTTGGTAAATTCATTCAAATTTATGGGTACCTACATTTCTTTTTCCGCTATCAGCAACTCTTTGCAAACATTTGGGTTATAATTTTCTGGTTGAAGAAACCCTAAATGCCTTAAAAATTGCATTAATATTTACATAACTTAGTTCTAATGGTCCTAGTAAACTCAGGCTTCGTTTTAAATAGGTGGCAGTACAATCTCTGACATCTCTGCATCTACTGATTAAAATCTAACATCCAAAAATGAGTAATAAATTTTTGCTAATTACTATCGTTCTTGATTTTCTTTCGTGCAGAGTGTAGCATTTTAACAGCCCTTAGATATCAATTTACAGTAAATTTTGAATGTATCAAAAGAGTATGCTATCCATCAATTTCTCTAATTTGATGTTAGGTTATATATGTTGGAAAAGATCGTTCGTTTTTCTATTGTGAATGTGTGGGCAGTTCAGATTTCTAAATTACACTTTTAAACCTAAACTTTAAACACTTTTAAATCTTTTTGTAATCAGGAGGTACTATATATTGCATTGAAAGAGGAGTCTCCTAAATAAGTCTATTCACCTAAACATTTGAAAACTGTACGTTTATTACAATATATAAAATGCTTTATTAGTAACATGTAACTTCTCTAGTAAACACAAACTAAAGATCAAGAATTAAACTGATATATATTTCAGGCTATCATGTCTGAAGAAGGCAAGATGGACGACGGCCTGGAATTCAGTCGCTCTCAAGAAGAGGAATCGCGTACTGCTCGTGTTATTAGAAAATGCAGTTTCCTTTTCAACAAATTCATTGTGTAAGTTAATTTTCGGGTATTGCTTGTTTACTTAGCTTTAAATTATATATTTTAAAATTTTTTTCTCAGGTTATTCTAAAAACCGTACATTATTTTAGAGGGCTAGATTCTCTACAAAGAGAGCAAAACGAGGCTGTCAAATTTACAGCTGCCGATCTAGAAGAAGTGATTCATTGTCTCGAAGATTTGATTGCATATTTTGCACAGCCCGAAGAAGATATTGGTAAGATAATATGTTACAACTATTATATACAGTATTTTTGGCACTGGAATTAGAATGCAAAATATGTAACATGAATCAGCAAGAATTGCTATTTATAGAAACATAATAATTTCACTGTTAAACCAGTTTAATATACAAATTTCAAATAAAAGTTTCTGGAAAGATGTTCGATGCAAAAGCTTTTATGCGGCTGCCAAACTTTAAAGAAACTTTAACTCTTCTTTTCTTTAACAGCATGAATAGTTCTCCAATAGTTGAAGTATTTTCCTTTTATTTACGGAAGTATTCTGCAGTTTTGAAGCATATTATGTAGTAAAATCTTGGCTTCATTAAATATTAATGACGATTATGTATGTATTTCTTCAAATTTCGAAGGTATTAGTATAAAATGTTAATTTGAAATTTTTG
Organism: Stegodyphus mimosarum; assembly: GCA_000611955.2. Taxonomy (NCBI): domain Eukaryota; kingdom Metazoa; phylum Arthropoda; class Arachnida; order Araneae; family Eresidae; genus Stegodyphus; species Stegodyphus mimosarum. The sequence goes on from KK115419.1 coordinate 381,780, forward strand.
TGTTTTAGAGCATGAAGAGAAGCAGAATAAACTTAAAGCATTGAGAAATCGTCAGGATCTTTTCCAAGAAGAGGGTATTCTGAATCTCATTCTAGATACAATTGACAAAATAAATATGATTTCCAGCTCAGGGTATTTAATTGCTTTTACTGGAGAAGAAGCAGCTCAGCTATGGGATGCTATTTCTGGCTACCTTTACCAATTGTTAGGTAAGGAAATGTTTTATAACATACCCCGCCTCCAAAACAATGATGAATGTTGTTAAACTTTGTATCGAAAATCCTGGCTTAATGTACTTAAAAGTGCTTTAAAAATTCAGCTTTACTTAAATTTTTATAATGCACGCAAATTCGGATTATGTGAAAGATTTATTATGCGCGAGATTATGATAACAAAGATAATAAACTCAGTGAAGGATTATATAATCATTTGCATTTCACTAAGAGTTTCTATTATATCTTTGTTGAAACACCTGTATTCTAGTTTCATGCGAAAACAAAACATAATTAACACACAAGAAATTGTCGTTTACCTACATAGAAGCTTTCACAAATGCATGAATCTAAACGTAGATATTTGTGAGGAAAACATAAATTAAATTGGAATATAAAGGCCAAATGACAGCATAAATATAATGCTTTAACTAATCTGTCTATTTTTAGTGTACATACATCGTCACTTTATGTATGTCATATAGTTTTCAAAGAGCTTATTATTTAATTCTTTTAACAGCTGCTGTTATCAAAGGAAATCACACCAACTGTGCTCAATTTGCTCAATCAAACAGGCTTGACTGGCTCTTTAGCAGGCTAGGAAGTCAGCAAGCTGCAGAGGGAACTGGTAAGTACAATGAAATGAGTCTTATCAATCACCATTTGGTGTCGGAGTTAAAATTCTTAGCAACTACTTGTACAGTATTCTATCGATTACAAGTTCTAGTATTTACTTTGAGGTAAAGAGTAGAACAAAAACTTTATATTTCCAATAGTTGTGAATTTGTCTACAGAGAGAAATATAAATTATTTTAAAGCCTTACAAATTACAATAATTTTAATCTAAAGATTTATTTGATATTGCAATAAAATATATACCTTCGGTTCTTCACTGTTAACTACGAACAAGCAGTGTAAAAACACTCAGTAATTTTAACTTCATACATCATAAAATATATTGAAATGTTAAATTAATAAGCTAATAAATTTACACATGTATATGGATCTTATCAAACTAAAGAAACTTAGATATTTCATCAGGTGAAGTCCACAGAAATATGTGCTAAATTTACATGACTGTGAATTTTTGTGGGTTAATAGGAAATATCAAAGTTTATGATACTTATAAGTCTCCCTTGGCTCTCCAGTCAGAGCCTTGTTGTTCCGGTCTTTTTGTAAAAGCTAATAGATTATACGTTTCTCTTTTTTGCACTCAGAGTAATAAGAAATCCAATTTCGCTCAACATGCAAACTTATTTATTTATATAAGAAATTTTTTATTGCTGTCACCTGTCAAAATACTGTAAATGGATTACATACCGCAGAGCAAAACATTTGACATGTATGTCACATAAGCATTTCTTCATTAGTGGTGAAACTTCTCAAATGATGTTTATATTGATTGAAAAATTGCTTTTCTAATTACATCTTCGAAACTTCTGCCACGATATGGATGAGTTTATCTGAGTGTAAAAATGTTCTTAGGATTTAATAACTACGGTTTATCTATCTAGAGCAGTAGTTTTAAATTGCTTGCAGGCCAAATGCACGATCTGAAAGTAGCTAACGGGCTGCAATTAAAAAAAAGAAAGAGAGAAGGAAAGAAAAAGGAAAAATGTTTTATTACATATTTATCAAAATATACACCTAAAAATAACGCAAAGAAAAAACCAAATTTGATACTTATTTACTGCTTCAAATCTGAAAACTGGTATCTGCAAGAAATTTCTCTTTCCAGTTTCTAATTCAAAGGCAATGATAGCTAAATATTAGAAGTTTCAGACTGAAATTTTATCACATAACTAATATATTTAAGTAACCACTAAATAATTTACTTTTAAGTAATTTAAACTAAAAAGAAATACACGAAAACTTCCCAAGAAGGACAAAAGTTGAGATTAGATAACGAAAGCTATTATCTTTCTTTTATCTGTCAGATTTTTCTGTGACGCATACAAAGAAGAATTATATTTTTACGTAACTATATATAAACTTTCTTTCTTATTACGCTTTTCAGTTACGACACTTCATTGCATTTCAATTTCATAAAGTTTGGAATCTTTGAGCTATATTGCTAGAAGGTATCTTCATGACAAATTGTAAATACTGGCTCTTTTCGTAGACTTATTAATCTGGGGGTCGACGTAGAGAACTCTGCAGAAGTACTGGCTAGGATCTGTACCTAGGCAGTGTCGGTCACGAGAGTGTGCAAGTTACGAACCTTGCGGTTCTGGAGGCCTCGGAAAGTTCACTCATTGGTTGGCCCGTGGGTCTGGCAGGTCCTAGAGCTGAGAGCTCTGGTAGCCCGGGGTGGCGTTCCGGGTACGCTGGCTAATGTCCCTCTGCGACGGGCAGCTCAAGCGACTGGAAGTTAGCAAATCGTAGACAACGATCGGCGTCGCATAAGCGATGCGTCCCTCTCTCCTAAGTACGAGGGCAGGGGTTGAACCCCTGTGCCTGGTTCGGCGGGGCGAGGCAACGTTTAGTGTCATTAAGTTGACAGAAAGGGAAAGCCCATAATTATATTATGTTATATCATAGTGCAAATTAAGTAGATCCATTTTTAGAATTTCCGGATAGTTACTCATTTTCGGTTAGGGTAATGAAAATAATGCAAAATTGGATTCCATTAAAACCTTAAATCTTTATTCGCATTCTTGTCATAATACTTTACGGGAAATATATTCGGGTCCCGCACAAAATTGCTCTAGCGGCAGCCCGATTGAGACTTCTACTCTAGATGACTATTTTTGCATAAATCATTTGATGCAGGAGATACAACAGCAACAAATACCTTCTTTTTCTTTCCTGTGATAAAACTTTTAAGAGACTTGCTTTGAAGTTTAATTAAAGCTCTCACTAATATTAGGATATATGTATATACATATATATATATATATATATATATAAAGGCTTCGTATTTCGAAACATGGCACTGCATTTATTTTCCATGCTAGTGATAAAGTGACTGTGCTCTATAATTAATATTTTGAAACTAAACTGTTACTTATAATTCGAAGTTTAATTAACATTATACATTCCAGGTATGCTAGATGTACTTCACTGCGTTCTTATTGACAGTCCTGAAGCTCTCAATATGATGAAAGAAGATCACATCAAAGTCATCATATCTCTTCTCGAGAAGCATGGCAGAGATCCTAAGGTTTGGTTTCATTTATTTCATGTCTCAAATATCGTATCTGTAGTTTAATTTCAATGCGCTTCAGGTAGCGAACAAATAACTTAGCTGGTTATAAATAAAACTTTAAGTATTGACATATAGTTTGAGAACGTTACTGCAAATATGAAAGATTAAAAATGCAAAGCTTCAAACATTTAGAATAATAAAAAAGATCTGATGTTTTTGTCCTACCTTAATAAATATATTTATCTGATCGATTTTGAAACGGGAGGTCTCTAAATTGTTTTCGATTTTATTTCAATGACAAGTTTATTCCAGTTATGGAATTATGCTTGCGATAGGTTTAGCAGTTTTTTACTTTAAATGCTGAAGATCGCTAATTTTTTAATCACGCACAGTTCTTGGCTTATTCTCGCAAAATATTAATTCCGAAGTCGTTAAACATTTTAGTACTTTTCTGGAGGGCATCGAAATGGCTGAATCAAGCGAGGAAACATTTCATGCCCTCGTCTGCTTTGCATTCAGTAAAACGTATATAAATTATTCACATTTTAACTATCAATATTTTCTTCTGTGCAAGATAATCATGGTGTAATATTCTTTCGATGATCTTGTACGTTAATCCTTTCACTGAAGGCTTTCGCTGAAGGATTTACTGATTTAATTTTAATGCGTAGAATTTTATTAATTTTTTAAAGTCAGTTACATTTGGGCTAAAAGAAGATTTCGATATGAACAAGTAATAACTTTTTTTTTTTGCGAAGCAATTTTATACATGTCAATATAAAGGCGTTCTATAGTGTTTAATTCTAGCTACTGAGACTTAGAAGTTTGGAATGTGCTTCGTAACTTAATGGTTTAATTAATTAATTTGAAATTAAGAATAAATTATCTTTCCATATAATAGTAAATTCCTAATCACTAATAAAACTATTTTTTTAAATTCGTGTTAAGTGTACGATTGCATGCAGTCTACATTTTGATTGAGTTTCATGCTAAATAATTGTTTTACATGAAATCATTTTGAAAAATATTCTAATCACGATGAATGCAATTTTTACTGAATGTAATTCATTGTCCAGAACTCTACGTATTCAAGTTATAAGTGAAGAAAATAATTGCTTTGTAGGTATTAGATGTTCTTTGCTCTCTCTGCGTTGGTAACGGTGTCGCTGTAAGAAGCAGCCAGAACAATATCTGTGATAACTTACTTCCATCAAGAAGTTTGCTGTTGCAAACACGTCTCATTGACCATGTAGCAAGGTAATATTTGTTTTGCTATTTAGGTACCATGGTTTGTTGTTTGATGATTTCTATTAATTGCTCTTATACATTTTACCAATTTAATCTTAATGTGTTTGATGACAATACTATTTTTAAACAAAAATGAAATGCTGCTTTTATGTTCTTTAGATGTTACGCTTAAAAGAGGAGATTCCGCTATGATTTCCTATGATTCCATTATGATTCGTATTTCATTATGATTTTATCGACTGAGTGTTCAAGTTTTAAGAACTAATATTCTGCTAATTGATTGGTTAATTTCTAGTGATTAAATTAGTAATTATGTAATCTTTAAATTCTTTTTTCAACAGACTAAAAATTTAGAAACATGAGAAACTTATAGATATAGACTAAAATAAAACTGTAGACTTGGATTTTGCAGTAAGTGGTAAACAAACTAACTTTAAATGCGCTCCAACAAATACCATGCGTTTGTTGTTATTATGGATTGATTATTCAAAATAAGGAGATAGTAACTTTTATCAACATTGTATATGGAAAACATAACTAAAACTTTGTTAAATAGTTTAGTTTTTGTTCATGAAAGAGTGCTTAAAGTAAGTAGCTCTTTAGCTTATGAAATTTAACAGGTCGTAACTAATACTTGAATTTTTTGTTACGTTTAAATGAACTACTGTTACTAATGAAGGATATATCAACCAGGACTTTGAATTCTATATGTACAGTGTGGCCAGAAAGTCCCTTTATACCTGAACTAAATCACTGTAACAGTGTAAGATGTTAAGTTATTTTAAGATTTGAATCTCCCATCCTGATCATTGAAATGGCAACAACACTCCTGACGTGAATTTCAGCAGTGCCGTTTGACTTTCCCGTGACTGGCTGGGGAGAAAGATGTGCGTTGACCACTTCATTGTCTCTGTGCTTAGTGACGAATAATAGCGAACACCACTCAGTTATCAAATAATCAGTTTAGAAGAGCGCTCAGTGACAAATTTGCGAGTTACTGAATGGAAGAACAACAATGAAAATATGATACAGGTGATGGACAGTCTCCATTAACTGTTCAGTAAGCAGCTATCAAGTCTTCAGACTTTGATCATGTAGGAGAAGAAAGCTTTGGGCAGGGATGACTGAAGAACACATCTTTGATCTGTACTTCTTTGAGGATTCTGTGATCCAGATAACTTTTCTGGAGATGTTGAATGACTAGCTTCTTCCTTAGCTGCAAAATTTAGGAATCAACGACACGGCTGTTTACCAACATACCATACAGCTGTTTTACGGCTCCTGCCCACTTAGCACTTACTGTTCGTGAGTTCTTGAATGTACTGTTCTCTGGCCGGTGGATAGGATGTGGGTTCCCAAATTCACCAATTCCTTATCCTCGAAGTCTGGACCTTTCGACACCCAGACAATGCCTTATGGGGAATACGTCAGGTAGAAATGGTATGTGGACAGTGTTGCTCAACGGGCGAGTGTGCTTGAAGCTTTTCAGCATGTGAGACCGTAGCTGCTAAAGCGGATAAATAGGGGAACATGCAGGAGTATCAAGCTGTGCAGGGATAATGGTGATGCACATATTTGGACTAATAAGTGTTATTAAAGTTACAATGAAGTAATTGCACGTATAAAGGGTCTTTCTGACCACCCTGTAAAACTCAATGATGATGAAAATGCGATTAGGAACAGTAAATTTATAAATTCATCGTGACATCTTCACCGCAGTTGTGAAACATGATTTAAAGGCTGAAAAACTACTTTTAGTTCTAATATCAAATCAAGTATTATTTTAAATTCCATTTCGCTGTCAACATAACCATGTTTCTTCAGAAAAATGTTTCAGAAATTAATATAATTAAGCAACCGTTTAAGAAGAAACATCTTTTATTTTCTCAAATTTTGAACTGAAAAAAAATTAACCACTCGGAAAGAATCTCCCATGTAAAAATAATAAGTAATGACTGTTGGTTGTTCTATATCAGTAATTATGGTTTAGTAATTTGAATAATTGTCTGCTTGATAAATTGCTAATTCGTATTTGCTGAAAGCATATATATTTGCTTCTTTAGGAAGAACTGAATTCTAAATTATTGTATCGAATAATCATTTAGAAGTATGAAACTGTCTGAAGTGGGAAAAAATTTAGCAAAGAAAATGTTTATGATATAAACGCAATGAAAATTTTTGAAATAAAATTTTATTAAAAAATTCAGTAACTTTTGCAATGTTCCGCAAGGAGAGGTCAACAATTTCCCTTATCGAAAGCTGTGTTCTTAAAATATGAAACTTGTTGCCTGATATTTGAGGAGTGATATGAAACGATAAAGCAGTTGCGTAGAGAAATGTTAAATTTTGCATTAATAACAATTATTGGAACTTTTATCATACTTCTCATTTTCGTATCTAAAAATTGGACCTTTCTTCAATTAAATTAGATTTCTCTGAAACCTTTAATTTTCATCTAAACTTATCCACTATATATAGAAAGACATGAATTCCAAACAACTTTTTCTAAAAGCGTCGAAACTCTTTCTCTTGATATTCATTTTTCTTCTATGCCCTTTAATTTTCCTTAATAAATCGCCCAATAACGTCTTGTTTTTACCTTGAAGACCATCTAATTAATAGAATGAATACAGATCATTTTCCTTCCTAAGAGAAGACGTAATTCTAATGACAGAAACTTCTGTTTTTTTCGCTGTTAGTAAAGAAATTCATTGTTTCCATTATGTGTTAAAGCTTATTGTGTTTTTTGACTGTAGTAAAACGCGCAGAGCGTTTTTGATATAGTCGATACCAAGATTAAATTTAACACAAATTCAAGATTGCATATTTTTCTTTTATTTCGTATCCTTTTCCGTGTTGTAGTATTTAAAGAAAACGAATCATGTTTATTATTTTAGTAAACGAAGGCATGCACTTACAGAGTATAATTTTTCCACAGTATGCATCCAAATATTTTCGTGGGAAAAGTTGACGGCTCTGCTATGTTCAGGAAATGGTATTTTGAAGCTATGGTGGACCATTGTGAGACGGTGTCCCATTTAGAACCTCACTTCCGTGTTGGCTGGGCCAATACAAAGGGATATGTTCCTTACCCTGGAGGAGGTTTGAAATGGGGTGGCAATGGAGTAGGCGATGATATATACTCATATGGATTTGATGGAGCTTTCATGTGGGCTGGTAAGAATAATATATATTCTTTCTTTATTATTATTTATCTTTCTATTTATATTCTTCCCTTCGTTTAGTACGTTTCTTATGTTTCGTTTTTAATTATTTACTTAAATATATCGGACATGATGCTGCTTTCCTAACACCATGTGTAAATTTTCATGGCTTGTTGTGAATGACTCTCAAAACCTAACTTTTCTACAGTAACAGTTTGCTAAATAGACTGAAAAGTATAAAGGCGAAGGCAAAACAATCGCTTTTCGCACGCAACAGATCATAACAGACCGATCTGTAACCATAGAATCATACCTTTTTTGAGAGAACTTATGTTCTTACCTTCATACTAATATTTACATGTACGCAGTCTCATCCAAACAAGACATTTAATCTTGTGCATTCACTAAAGCTTAGCATCTTAAAAGTCCTATAGAAGGCATAAGTCTCTCTCCCAGGTATGTCCGAGGCAAGCAATCGCTCACTGTAAAACTTAGCCATGTCCTGAAGCAATTGCTCTAGAACTGGTCTTGTTTGTATGAAGATCTAAATAGCGGCATCCATTTTGAAAGACCTTAAAGTGCAAAGTTACCTTTCTCGACCATGATTCGAATACATTCTTGGAGCTAACGCTACTATTAGAAACTTGTATTTTGTACACATAATTCTATGTGTATGATTGCATCTACCCTTGTATTACTGCTCAAGTGTTCACTGGCTGGACATTATTTTAGCTTTAATGATTTGAGTCCCATCATTAACGCTTGCATCATATGCACGGTCCTTTCTAGCTGTTCCTTTCTGTTTATATTGTTAATTATGCATACATTCTGTTTTTAATATTCTATGTATAATCTAGATTGAAAGACCTAAATAATTGAGAGGTCATATTTAATCTCAGACTATGTAACAAATATCCAGTGCAACTAAAAGGCGTGTGCATTTCTTTTGACAACTGCAAGCGCTGCATAATACTCGTTCAAGAGGTTAATGTATTTCCGGTACTCTTATTTGCTTCACCTGTTACACGATAATGTCTTCCTGTGCTCGGAAAACGAAAAGTAGCAAAACTTCTTTACATAAGGATTCCACCCCTCTTCTTTTGAAGAAAATAAACGTTTCACAGTAAGGCGTGTCTGTAAACAATATTTGAATAAATTAACCTTATAATGAATTTTACAAGAGAGATAAATGTTCATGTCAGTGTCACATTTAGCTATTTATAGGATTTTCTTCCATAACAACGTATGAAACTTGTAAAATTAAGAATCTCCTTAGAAAAATTAATTTCTTTGAAGGAAATCATTAATTCAATGACATCGTATACGGAAGAAAGATTAAAATGATTGACAAAATTAATATACAGTTCATTAATTTGTGCTTAGCGCATAGAGTATGCGCAGAATCTGAATGAATCAAGTGCGAACATCTAATAGGATTCATACCATAAATATGGTTTCTGAATTAGTAAATAGTCAGGTAATATGAATATATTGTTTTATAGCAAAATACGTTAGACTTATTTCCCCTGAAACGAAGGAACCTACTTGGAGAATGTTTTATGGGAAACTGACTCATATATACGTTACCTTGATAGCATTAAATATGTCTCAAATACATATTTAAGACGCATGCTGAACAGACACAGTTAGACATCTCTAGAGATTCAAGTGTTTTATAACTAATGATTTCAGTCATATGGAAGCCATTTCTTAGGATAAGAATAGTTAGTCGTTGTGGATGTCATCCAATGGCTGTGATGTCCTATTACTATTCTTTATGTGTCCTGGAGAGAAAAAAATCATTGTGTGATCATTGTGAAAGGCAGCATAATGCGACCTTGCAAAAATTACTGGTATAATAATAAGTATATTTATTTTGCCTACCAAAGTACGAAAGTTTTCTGTATGCAAGGCGACAAATACATATGTCAGGACTTACTAATAATTAGACACGAGTTCTATTCGGTGAAATGTAAATACTCGACAAGATTTATCACAGGTTTTCAACAGATTTTCATTTGAAGAGAAATTGGAACATACAACATTTTTATCCAATGTCCGTGAAAGGCCCGTTTTCGAAAGGAATGCTACTTTGCTTGTTAAAGAATACAAGAAAGTGGGCTTTTACATTATTTTGTATACTGGTTTAATTAAAGTCAAACAATTAACCTACGCAGCTGTTAGGTTTTCATAGTCACTTTCAAGTCATTTTGTAGCATATCGTTTAATATATTATGAAAGTAAAACTTTGATTTTTTTATTTTAACATTTTACAGACCATAAAAATTATTTATAAATTATTAAAGGAAATAAGAGAGCTGATGATTGTTTAAAAAACAGCAATGATTGTGAGAAGGTTAATTTTGCTGTCTAATGAAATGTACCGAATTAGAAACTGAGATAATGTCTAGTTGCTTTATTTCTCTGGGCAATATAAAGCAAGTAATATTAAACTACTAAAAGCAATCGTTTTGCTTTATTTTTTACGTATTGCTTAATTTTAAGAAATGTAGTGCAAAACATTATCTTCAAACAGGGTATACATTTATATACGATTTTAAATCATTTTTAAATGAACTAGAAATGTCCTCGAAACTATTTTTCTTTACCCATATTTTTACCTATGCAAAAAAGAATCAATTCAGAACTATTGCAATTCTCTTACCTTCCCAAGGATGTGGTTAAGCATTTAGCTCTGAAAGTTCACGAAAAGGCCTTTCTAGATTTTAACATGTTTCTTTTCTGCCTCAGTGGTTTGAATGCGTTTTAAGATGCGTATATATGTACTTAATCAAAATGACTGCAGAGGTATACACACGGGCTTCGCCGGTTGGCAGGTTGTAACAGATTTTCACTTACTTAATATTATGTGTTCTTCTTTCTTGCAGGTGGCAGATGCAATAAAGTTCGTCAGATGGATGCTCCATTTATTCAAAAAGGGGATGTGATTGGGTGCATTTTAGATCTAAATGTTCCTCTAATGTCCTTCACCGTCAATGGTATAAAAGTTAAAGGTTGCTTCAAGAATTTCAACACCGATGGGATGTTTTATCCAGTCATAAGTTTTTCAGCAAAACTCAGGTTTGCTTTCCTATTAGTGCTTACTATATTCTGAAAGAATTTAATTCAGTTTCTTAAGCCATATCTGTTTTATCCTGTTTGTCGTAATCATAATTTTAGTTGTGTTACGCAAAGCATCTTAATTTTTGCATGTTATCATATTCATAAAAACGAGTTTAGTCATTGAAAGCACCGGTATGAAGAAGAGTTTAGGCGAAATCTGAAATAAGAAGATGCATAATTTGCAAAAAATTAAGCATTGCTTTATTTCTTATTTTATTTATTTGTGTATCACTGTTGTTGTTCTTATTTTACAGTTGTCGTTTCATACTCGGAGGTGATCAAGGCAGACTTCGCTACGGGCCACCAGATGGCCATTCGCCACTTGTAGAATCTCTCCAGCCAAAGCAAATCCTAACAGTGGAACCGTGCTTTGAGTTTGGAGAACTTAGTAAAGGCGTGATCAATGGTCCCATGCTTGAATTGGATGATACAGCTTTCGTTCCTGCGCCAGTTGAAACCACTGGAGTAAGTTTACGATCTGTGTGCGTTCTTTTCGAAATAAATTAGAATATGCAGGTGTTCAAGAAAAGTGTGGGGGAGATCTATATGTGAGCTTTATTTCATAATCACGTGCAATAAATGATTGTGTGTCTTTTGTCCTAACCAAGGTAGACGCCGACTGTAGATATACATCGAAGTAGAATTTTTGATTAAAGGTTAAATGCTAAGATAATTAAAAGCTTTGAAATTATTTTAAGTAGGGATATGATATATACATATAGTAGTAGTCATAAGTAGGGATATGATATATACACATATCTATAATCCCTTATAAATAAATTGTAAAATATTCCTTACTGAGGAGATTTTGGACTTAAATTGAAAAACCTTCAGACAATTAATAATTCGGTGACTTGAGATCTAGTCATAATTTGAAACAAAACATTTACTTAGATATATTACAAAGAATAAGGTAAATAAAATATTAATTACTATGAATAACATCTTGAGTACATATATATATATATTCCATGGAAAATACTTCTGTTAAAAGTCTTCTCCTTCTGTTACTACAGAAACTAAAAATAATAATAATGTGTATGTTTATGTGCATGAATGAAATGCCATTTTTAAATGAACATCCGTTTAATTCTCGTAAATGAATTATGATGCGAAGGATAAGCAATTATATTTCCAGCAATTAAATTCCTCTTTTTATTTCCAGTAAAATATAAGAAGACCATTTCTTATTTATATCCCGTAGAACTTAAGAATAATATATGAGTAAAGGGATTTCTCTACGTTGTTCCTTTACTAATTATTCTCAACCTTCCTCATGCATTTTTCTTTGAAACTGCTGGCAATATTTAAACCAAGCACTATGACTTCAACAAATTATTTTCACACTGTACAATCCGCAGTGATTTTCAGCTGCATTTTGGTCTTCAGTTTATTAAATCTAACACAACAAAGCGAAAGGTCGAACTTCGTAGGACTTGGATGCCCTTAGACGTTTCGTACGGGTGCTACATGACCAGAATGGGTGGAATGAAGAACTTATAGAATAAGTGGCTTAATCTAATATATGTCTACATTTTTTTTTAAAATGTTTTCTTCATTCTCAATTTTGGATTCACTGGAATTCACTCAACCCTTTGACCGGCACAATATTTCACTAAAAGAGCCCAAATTTCCTAAAACTGCGATGAGAAAGAGGTATTTTTTATTTTAATGCCAAACTATCCCTGATACTTTATACCTGCATTTATGCACTTTTATATATTGCCTTAGTTTCTTGAACATATTTCAAAATGCACATATACACATACGATCTTACAGATATTACAAAAATTATTCTAAGTCGTATTCATACGGTCTTGCCGGTCAGAGGGTTTTAAAGAATGGGGTTTTAGTACTGCAGAAAATCGACATATTTACAATTAAGAATTTAAGGGCTATCTTTTCGTATCGGACGGAGAGATAAATTTATAAACACTTGGAATTTTATATCCGCTACCACACACTTAGGAAAGCACAGCCAAAAGCCTATAGTTTTTTAAATAATTAAATTAAAATATCCTCATTATGTAATTATGCTTTTTTATATAACAGAGTATTTTCACCTTTGATTTTGACTTGATTAAATTTCAAATAAATGAAATATATAAATTTTAAAACGTTTCTTCGTACCTTATATGCCTCAATAGTTGTTAGTAAATTCCCTTAAAAATGAAAGAATTTTAAATATTTTCTCAATGGATTTAAAATCTGAAAATTGATTAAAACATTATGAGATATGTATCGATGTAATAAAAATGCATTTTTTTCAGGTCACTCTTCCAGGATACGTCGAAAATGTAAGAGATAAACTGGCTGAGAATATTCATGAAGTATGGGCTATGAATAAAATTGGTGCTGGCTGGTCATACGGGGAGGTAAGGAAAATGATTTTTTGATGAGTTTTTCTTAAATATGTTTTAAAAGGAATGCATCACTTCAGTAATACGAAATGAAATAAATGTTCAATTACACGGCGTTTCCCCAGATACGAGATGACGTCCGCAAGAAGCATCCGTGTCTTACATCATTTGACAGGCTACCAATGGCAGAAAAAAGATACATATACAAAAATAATGAACTGTTTGGTAAGTGCACGGCTTATTAACAAAGACATCATTCTGTAGCAAAATCATTGCATATTTTTTAGGACAATCATGTCTTTGGGGTACCATATCACTGTTGACAAGCCACCGGCAAGAATAAGGAGCATCAAACTTCCAAATGAGTAAGAAGAAATTTTGTGTCATATCTTGTATTGTGCTACGTTTCTATATAATATTTGAACTGAATGATATTTGGCTATAAAAATGTATTGATTCCAATTTGTACATATCCATTATCACAATAAAAGTAATATTCCGTTTAGTCAGCTCCTAGGATTATATACAGAGTTAGATAATGTCCACTTTTTAACAGTATACGAAATTCAACATATTGTATTTATGTATGCATAGGCCCCATACCTGTTAGGCTGCACCCCGTTTCTGTTATCAAACATTTGAAAAAAAAAGTAAAAATCTTAGAATTTCTCCAAAGAGAAGTATAGACATCGATATACTGAGATATGGCGACATCGCAAATTATTAGCAAAGGAATTAAATTATGATTAATGCTTATTGTTACTGCTCAATGCAAATTAAACATGAGTCGACGTAGAGTGAATTAAATAACGAAATTTAAGTGAAGTTAGTTCTTTTTGCACAAGAATGTGGAAATCGAGCTATAGAAAGGAAGTTTGATGTAGAGGAAGAAAACATGCAGCGAAACCAAATGTCGTGGAAACACAGTAACATATCCTCACTTGGAATGTATTTATTAAGATATATCTGTGAAATTCGAGCACATGGAATTTCTATATCAATTGAGAGGATTCAGTACGAAGCTGGAAGGTTTTCCCAAAATATGAAAATTGCCAAAAGAGATTTAATAGAAATTACGGGTGGGAAAATGTTTTATGGCACGGCATGAATTTGGAATTCGCTATCGAACTTAATAAGGTGTATATAACTGCACAAGGACGTCCTGACTCTTACTAAGAGAAATTACCCACATTTCTTAAATATGTCATCAGCTTAATAGATACTTCTTTAGGTCTCTTCGCAGTGGTGATAAAACTCTTATTTTCGTCGTTATGCAAAGCAACAGTCAGTCACGAAAGTGAATACAACAGCTCTGGCACGAAAAGCGGTTGCAGTAAACCAGGTTGTACGATAAAGCTCATCTTACTCAGATTTTAAAGTTTAAAATCCTGCCAGAACAAAAGAAGCCAGCACTTTCGTTCGCATTCAAGGTCAATGGTTTCGGAGTCCAGATGCTCTGTTATAACGGTAGTTCACGTAGGTTATAAACGGTTTCCGAGTTCTTCTGGACCAAAAGCGTGAAAAAAAACGTGAAGGAGGACAAAAGTGACATAAGGAATGTCTGGAATATTATAGTCACTCAACATGCTGATAAACCGTTCTTTTAAGATTTATCTTCGACATTTCTTCCAGATTTGGAAATGCAATTTTATGAAAATGACACCACTCCGCTACGTGAACTGCCCCACTCTTAAGTGTAAAAGTGGATTCATGGAAACTAATACCAGAAGAACACCGCTCCGCTTCGTGAACTACCCCAGTCTTAGATGTACAAGTGGCTTCATGAAAGCTACTATCAGAAGAAGTAAATACTGCAATGTTATGGCCGATTTCAATGCGACGGACTTTACCAAAATATAATACACGCTATGTTTCATATCATTCAAGTGACGCTTGCTGTTACAGTGAACTTCAAATGAAAAAAACAATAATAGCTATCAATTGCAAGCGGAGATTTCGATTATAATTTTTCGTAGTCCTAAGGCATTCAAAGTCAGTTAATGATAATAAAGTAATTTAAAATTTATTATTATCTCGAGTAGATTCCCCCCCCCCAAACTTTTCCCTAAAAGCAAGCTATTCATACACATATATACGATATTTACTGATCAATACAACAACATAAATCAGTATTTTATAATATTATGAGTTAAATTAATACTTTGAGAGAAACTGAAATACCGAAGCTACATGGAATTTTAGTCTTAATGTTTTGAGTAGGAATAAAATAGTGTTTAGTGGTACTAAGATCTCAGAAATGAAACTTTCTTAATTTTCATGTTAGATTACATCTATATTTCCTTTTAAAGTTCATTAAATAAGTTTTATTTTTTGACATAAATTTACGATCATAATTTTCATTCTTAACTGATTACTTTTTCATTTACTTTTGCTTTATCCTAATTGTTCTGCAAATGTAGTTTTGAAATGAAATTTGATAGTAATACATGTATATCTCTTTCAAAGTCCATTCTTGCAGCCAAACGGTTACAAGCCTGCACCTTTAGATCTGCATGCTATCACACTGAATCAGAAAATGGAAGAACTTGTAGAGTTATTAGCCGAAAACACCCATAACGTGTGGGCAAAAGAGCGTATTCAGCAAGGATGGACTTACGGTTTAAGTGAAGTAAGTGCATCTTATTTGTTAAAATGGAGTTACCATATTCCAAAAAGAATGTATAATTCCAATTTAGATTAAACATCAATGCAAAGCTGCTTTGTTGATATTTAAAAATTAAAAAAAATTCAATATTAAATTTATGTTGATTTAAAATGCAAAAACATTCTACATCCAGACCGCTGCTTTCATCATATAATCATCGTCAGCAAGTGTTTCAGTAAGAACCAAAAGAATAATTCACAAGAAAGGTAACTGGTGGATAATAAAGAACATTATGGAAAAGCTGCAGAATTATTGCTAGGAAATAAAAAGACGTTAAATCACTCTATTAAAAAAGATTTTACTGTTTTGATTTCAGAAGTAAAAAAATAGGCTTTGAATCTACAGTTTAATTTTACTTAACGAATGATAGATTTAAAAATGAAAGAATGATTAACGAAAGAACAACCTTGAATTGATTATGCTCATTCCGTAGCTTAAGCTTCCAGCAAATGTGCACTATGTTCATAAATGTCCTTTTGCATGCTTTATTTTCGCTACAGTTTTTTGTAGATATATATATAATTTATATTTTTATGTTTAAATGGTGCTACTATTCATATTTTAACATTTTTAAAGTTTAAAAATTCAGTTTTGTAAAATCTTCGAACTCTAACTTTTTATACGGTCTAGCATTCTCAATAGTTATATTTAATAAAATTTAATGCTCAGTATGAAACAATACGTCTAACAACCATAACATAAAAATTGACCGAAAAATTTAGTTTTAGATTTGGGGTTGCTCCAGAAAATTGAATTTATCGCTGTCCTTGTGCGTTCAATTACAAATAAATTAGAATAATTAGATGTTGACATAGTTTTCATTTAATATGATTCAATAATACTCTTTTGTGGTTTATAAACTTCTTTAGCTTATTGTCTTGTTACAACATTTAGTCTGCGATAGCATTTTCATGCAAGTAATGTTTAAGTTTTAAAATTCTAAAAATACATCAATTACATGCACACGCAATTATTATACTTTAAGATCGCAGTATAATTAAGAATTAGCTATGTGATAATATTACAAAGTAGCTATTTGAAGCGTATCACTGTTTTCTAGTTCATAATTTCATGAGAATTTATAGGCAAGATCTCATCTTTTAGCGAAACAAATTGTATTGATGAAAACGTTTCATGAGAATTTACATATCTTTGCTCCTAACTTCCTCTATTAACATAAGAAACTTTTAACTAAACTAGTATTTTATTTTTGGTTTTATTAAAATTTATATCTTTCACACTTCAGTTTGTGCACGAATTCTTAATTTTCCGAAAGCATGATTTAAAACTTTTAAACTTAATATATCGATCAGTGCTTTTCGTAGGGGATTCAATTTTTTTGTATTTATATTTTTAAAAACTGTTAAACTTTTAAGTATAGGGAGCAGTTTACATATTAAACGTTAGATTTCGTAAGTTTAAATTTTTTTAAATTAGAAAGTCCGAAAAAATATATATTTGCTTAATTTTAAACATTTTTGTAACAGGAAGTATATTTCTTCGACCAAGATTACGAAGTTAAAGGCCGCATAAGAACTGTTAAGGATACAGTATACAAAATGTCCCATCAAGAGCGACGAGACTCTGTCCTTCCTTCAGACTCTGCACATTCAGGCTTCCTCGCTTGGAATAAAGGGGAAGAAAAAAGGTGACTATAGAATATACCTGTGCGACACATAGTTTTCAAGATAAATGCGAAAAAAGTATGCCATCATATCCGGTGGAAAAAAAAAAAGAGAAACCACTTTATTGGACACATGCACAGCGGTATTTGCATATGTTTACAAAAGTTTGGTTTATTTAGCTACGGAAAAGCTTACGAAGGCTATCTGCATAAGGGGAGGGGTGCCTTCGTGGCGCGACTTTCTAAAGGAAACTTAAGTATTTCTCCTGCCTTCTTCGCATGCCTTCGTCGTGTAGTGGTGAGCACGCTCGACGCGTATTCGAAAGGTCCGTGGTTCGAGTCCCGGCGAGGGCATTGCTCATTTTTCACGTCCCCTGCTTCCAAATAACCTAAAGTCTCTACACTGGCGCCCGAACTGAAAAAAAGGTGGTGGATGATGATTCTCCACGACCAAGATTTGGTGATTGGAGCCCCTACTCCCCAGTCGCCCTTTAAAACGGAGAGTATATAAGGTATTTCTTCCACCTTCTTCGCATGTCTTCGAGGTGTACTGACCAGCACGCTCGACGCGTATTCGAGAGGTCCGTGGTTCCAGTCCCGGCAAGAGCATTGCTCATTTTTCACGTCCCTTGGTTCCAGATATCCTAATGACTCTACAAACGGACTCTTATACACATTACACATGGAGAAAACCGCGAAACATCCTTGCAGCCAACCCTGATTCGAACCCAAGGATCGGACTACCAGTGTTCAACGATTTTACCGCTCGGCTGCTGAGGGGCTATGTTTACATAGGAAGATGCTCAAAATGTCCACCGCACCTATCGAGGCATGCATGCGCGCGCCGTGGAATGGCTGACTACCACATTGCAGCTTGCACTGGATATGATGTCATACCTTTCTTTTCATATTTATCTCCAAAACTATGGGTCGTACAGGTATAGTTATGAGGTATTTTTTATGCATTCCAAGCAAGGAATCTAGCTGTGCAGAGTTTGGAAAGTTTTGCTGGGAAAGCCTGCGTATTTACAACATGCGAATCATACGAAGTGAAAATTTCATTTTAGTCACATATAATGAAGTTCAGTTTATCCTATAAAATACCTGATACTAGGAAACTCTAATTCATATTAAAAGTAATTATTAATACTATTATTTACTGTATGTTTTATTACTGTTCGTATTACCAAGTTACCTGATATTACCGTCCTATCAAGTCCTACCAAGTTCATTCATCAACCCTGATGTCTCATTATATACATAACAGTTCATTCTAATAATCCACGTGACGCTATAATACACAGGAACTACTGTAGCAAACCACGTAGACCAGTTTCTGAAGTTATTTTGACATCTTGTTCATAGTTATTTCGTGTTAACTTTACTGTCTGGCGAGGTATTTTTCGGTATCGTATTATAAATATTAAACAAAAACTTGATGAGAGCTGTTTTTTTGGTTTGAGTTAAAAAGCTTAAAACTTTCAGAAGGCTAAGTAAGAACGAATTTATGCAAAAAATGAGCTCTGATTATAAAATAACAGTGCTGGAGACTGAAAATAAACATGCCTATATTTTCAATGAAATTCGTAGGAGAGCTTTCATGATTTTCTGGTGAAATACTTTTAATGTAATATATGCATAAAAGGATAAAATTACGCGTTGATTTTAGTGTGGAGTAGCTATTTTGGTCTTTTTATAGGATTTTGTTGTTCTTCACCAAATGTATTTTTTATAAATGATCCATGAATTTATTAACTAGGCTGCCTGGCGGTAACCCGAGCAGTATTCAATCTCGTTTACATGAGACAGTCAAAGCTCATTTTAATTTCGTTCAGAAGATTATCCTGACTACTAAGTGTGTAAATACACACTGTATGTTATTATTCTGTGTGATTATTAATGGATTTATATTTTATTTGTAGGACAGCATTTTGAAGCGAAGTCCGCATTTGGTCCCCTATAAGAATGTAGATGATGCTATAAAGAAAGCTAACAGGTAATATATTCAAGATATTTTTGTGAAAAAGTAACCAAGAATGTGCAGTTATTAGAGCTTAATAGACGCTGATTACATGTTTATGCATTCTACGTACGGCTACATTGCTGATTACATGTTTATGCATTCTAGGAAAGCCATGTTGCACTTTGACAAATTTCCTTTAAATATTGTATGTTATTTATGCGTATATTTTACTTGTGAGATTTGTGAATTTAATTCTACTATAATAAGAACGTAAAATCTTGCAGTAATGAAGGAGCAATAGATCAGTGAAATTTCAAATAACAAGAAAGAGACATTTAAAATTTCATAACATAAATTAAAACTTGCATTAATTTCTATCCAAAACTGCTGTCCCTGGCTTCTAAATTCAGCAGTAAGTAAGAATCTGATTGAAGGGTTGTGAAAATCGGAAGTAATTAAAAGATATTTATATTCATATTTAGCCTTTCATTGTTATTTTGGTGGTTTTAAATTAATGTTTTAAGTTTTCCTATTCTGGAATTACGTTTAGCATGTTCTTCTACGAGATATTTTCTGATATTTTATGACGTACAAGTTAAAAATATAAACCTATAGAGATTTATAACTATTTTAAATAACCAGTTAAATTTAATTTTAAGTTCTTTCCTATAAGCCTTCATTCCCCTAATTGTCAGTGCCAGAATATTTAAATTTGGTAGCGCGCGTAAAGGAATGCAAATTGTATCAGTGGGAGAAAAAGTTTAAATATCGTGTTCTAGAAGGAAGAGAGTCTGAGAAAACTCTGCGCGTGTCGTAGCGCGAGCTTCGGCTTAGTAGTTATTGCTGATTACATGTGGCGTAATGAGTATTATTTTGCTGCCACTAAACTCATCAACACGCTGTTAGAGAACGGGATTGTCTGAGCCCTGTAGCGTAATTCTACTACTTATTAATATCTTCAATTTTTAAGTTTGATTCTTACTGTTTCAGTTACCGCCCAAGCAGAGGCGTAGTGTGTTAGCGTCGAGTTGACGTGTTGTAAATAATTTAAAGAGTGTAATAAAGGGTAGTTTTAACCCTTCTGTGCGGTCACTACGCTGCAGATTTCACGTAAAAGATAGACAATAGATCGTACAAACTCATTTCGAAATCCTTAAGTTTTCCGTTCTTTCAACAATGCATTTAAAAATGGGAGTTTGTTCTAACCACCTAAAGAGTAATAATGTGAACATTTGTAATGAAATTTTTTTATTCAATTTTACAGAGATACTGCTAGTGAAACAGTCCGAACATTGCTTACGTACGGCTACATTTTGGATCCACCATCCACAGAAGCTCTTGAAGGTAATCATTAAATTATATAGCTTTTGCATTCTTTATTGTGAAATGCATTAAGAGGAAGTTTCTCTATTACTTCTTCCATGCTCATCTGAGGTTTCTTTTCTAGGAGCTGTTGGAAAGAAAGATTTCATAAAATATGATCAAAGGACTTATAGAGCGGAATCCACATACGCAGTTACATCTGGTAAATGGTACGTTATTAGTACTATTCTCAGACAGGTGTACTTTTCAGTAAGATATGATTTCTAATCTAATTAGTAGCAAACAAAACATTTATACATTTCTTGTCAGTGTTTTTTCACCAACATCACCTTTCATTGAGGATTTAATTTTATAGACTTATTGTGAAGTTGATAATATTTATTTAAAATGCATAACTAATTAACATTAACTCGTTACTACTATCTATGTTTGTATTAAATACCTAATAATTACGATTAAGATACAGTAGATAAGGATTTTAATTAAGCATTGACAATTAAATAATGAAACCTAACAACTAGCTTTTGAACTACCATAATAGGTGAGAAAATCTTTTAAATGGTTTCTTGCTGGAAATTGTTTAAAAAAAATTGTCAGAATCGATGGGAATCCTTTTTTTCATGACCTCAATCATCGAATGAAAATTTTAATAGGTTTTCGGAATCACGCATTTCAAATTTATGCGTTCGAGTCTAATATTAACGAATAAAGAAGGAAATTATATTAATCTTGAAGACACATTTTCCATTATTAGCTACTTTCGTCGTTAAGAAAGCTAACGATGCCACTGTAAGAAATGTATCTCACTTTCAAAATGACCTTCGTAATGAATCTTCTCGTATTATCAAAGGTTCCTATACAGAAAAGTCCTCAGACATATAGATAAATGTTCACCAATTTCAGAAATTTACATTAATCGATCTCTGATACTTGAATCTTGTAAATATCCTTGGAACACATATATGACCATTTCACTCTGCACCGTTTACCTATTGCTATTTTCGTATAATATTGTTCTACAAAATTAGATACGGGTTTTATATGTACTTAGAATGTATTTTTTAATTGGCAAGCTAAGAATGCTGTAAGTTAAAAATATCGGAAATATTTAGCTGCTATTATACCATAGTATTGTGTTCAAAGTTTTGTTATATTACCCACATTATGGAATGTCGCAAAGTCGTACTTCAAGTGTTTCAAGTCGAAGATTGTGCGACACGTTAAATCAATTTAATGCAGCCTGCCAATGCTTTAAATTTATTTCTACGGAAATACTCTTAAGATAGCTGATGCCGTTTAATGATATTTACTGAGGAAATAAGAAACTTGAAAATAATTTTAAATGATCATTTGTAAAGAATTATAACATCCGTCTCTTGTATGCCCTCCTTGCAAAGCAGTTAATATATGCAGTCAGCAAGTGTAAGATTAGTAGTTTGATTCTTACTGCCTCGGCGAGGGCATAAATTTTAGATACAAGCTTTTTAGGAGTAGAAAGGAAGTGCCATATGATATTGCCTTTCGCAAATTATATCAGTTCTAATCTTCTGTGTCACGAGTAGAACCTAGAGTATTAAATCAAGGTGAGAGTTATATCAGCAGGTTGATGTTTTCAAACTTTTTTCAGTACTGACCTCATTATCGAGCTTATGATCTCTTTCACACGTATCAGACCCACAACGTGTCCAAATGTTCTGCATGGCAGCAAAAATACTACCGAAACATCCAACAGCTTGAGCACAAATTTTTCAATGTTTTTAACACTATTTGAAATTTCGAAGACTCTTGACCTCCACAGACGCCGCCGGTATGGCTGTGTGTCTGCTGTGTTGAAACATTTGAATAAGCTAATGATCTGTTGGGAATATGAAAGTATTAAACTTCTTTAAATAAGTCGAACGGCAAATATTAATTCGACGGTAGATTTCACCATTGAATAATTTCAGTGCTATGATGAACTCAACTCGACTGAGATTCACATATTTTTATATTAGAAAGTGTACTCGCGTTACACTGTTCAGCCTGGTAGTTAGGGAAACCGACTGCCATATCATTGGCTCTGAGATCGAGTCTTGAAAAAGCCACAGATGTTTTCAATTGTCCAGCCTTTCCCTTGCAAGTGCCATATGAGTCCACAGTTTGGCGCATCCTGTGCAGAGCTTTCAGTAAATGGAAGACCAGTGGGTTTGGAAATTCTCATTGAGCAGGTATTGTGTTTGCTTTACTCACTCATTTAAAACATATAGAATGCTGTCAGTTCCACACTCCTAAATAAACACATTACTTTGACATAATGTTTTACTAGGCACGAGTTTTTGCCACTTACCTGCTTTGGTTTGGACTGAATGATGACAATCTTTGTTCCATGTAGTGCTTTCAGAAATCCAAATGGCTATGTTTTAAATCTGAACTTACTGACTAGGCTGATATGAAAATCCAGGCTAGAATAACTAGAGAGCTTTGCGCAGTCAATACGTACGAAATTCCTCAATCTCAAGAGAAAAAGCTGAGACTTTGCACAAAATTGCTGACTTCCTTTACTAAGACACAGGCTTGCCATAATCTGAATCTCTATTGCTTTATACACCTATTGTGATATTAAATATCATACATCAGTATCTAATTCTACAAACATCGTTTATGGACATCATGCTGTCGTATAGGCTGCCATGAAGTTCCGAACAGTTCGTAGAAATTTGGTGCAGCGTAATAGTTCAGGGTTGGAAGCCTTTTCATAGGTGTAAGAAAGCAAGAAAACGGAATGCTGTTAAAATGTATTATATTTGTTATTAGAAAAATTTGCTAAATATTTGGAGATCTGAAAGTAAAAATCGTCAAATAGGTGCATTAAACTAAACTGAAAATATTATTTTTACCTCGTCTTTTAATTTATTACGGTAGTGTTACAGATTAACTTGATGGCTATACCATCCTGCTCTTCAATAATGGGCTATTTATGTATTTTTATCCTGCTCTTAAATAATGTACTATATTATGTACTTTTATTTTCCAGGTACTTCGAGTTTGAAGTAATGACTCCGGGTTCCATGAAAGTAGGCTGGGCAACCCTTTCTTTTATTCCATCTGTAGAACTTGGAGGAGATGAGCATTCTTGGGCTTATGATGGACATTTTGTAAGCTCTTATCTCTTAAATATTTTTTACACAGTCTCATTTTCTTCGATCTTCTCACTATAAATGCTTACATCACCAATGATTAAACTTAATATTTTTTATCAAAATTTCTTAAGAATAGGAAATGACGTTAATTACAGTTTTATTTTAAGAAATATCTAGTTTGTGAGCATTTTGTTTTTCCTAGCTTGTGAATGCCGCTGGTCAATTAATATTTTGAATAAAAGGTGAACAATTATTATTTTGAATAAAAAGTGATCAATTATTACTTTCAATAAAAGGTGATACATTCTTACAATCCAGGAATTTTTCTGAAGAATGTCTAAATGCCCTAACCTGTCAATTGTACAGACATATCTTGAAAATAATAAGAAAATTGTTTAAGCGTATTTTCATAAAAAATATAATAATTGATTGAATTCTTGAAATAGGTAAATAAGGCGAAACAAGAAGCATGTCGAGAAAATATTATCTCTGACAAACATAAACTGAGCGGTGTAATAGAATTTTCCAGCCTGCGAGAAAATTTAAGGTGATTTCCCTTTGTCATTCATGTAACTAAAATTTTATGAGCTATTTTAAATCACTTTGAGAGCAACAGGATTGTAAATAATCGAGGTTTCTCTTTCATATCTTAGTAAAATTCCACTGAACTCAATCTTTTGAGAAATATTGCTATCGATATCTTTATTTTCAAAGCAAATAATTTAATTAGTCCAAGAATCGGAATATTTCCTGATTGCTTAATGGTCATCTATTTCTCTGAATAATTACTATTGTATTTATATTCACAGGGATGCAAGAAACATGGCGGTGGTACTGAAGGTTACGGAAAGCAATGGCAAGTTGGGGATGTCGTAGGCTGTTTGCTGGATATACATGACAGAACTATCAGTAAGTAAATAGAGAGCTTAAAGATCTTTATGTATACATTAAGGAGTTGTTTTGTATACTAAATGAAAAATAACTGAAATTTACAAAACTAAAAATTGTAAGCGTTAAATATGTAACAGAGGGCCTATGAAGTGGTAAGATATTCTTTATGATTTTGAGCAAGATATTTTAAATAATGAATGATATATCAGAGTTTTCTTGCATCTCATAATAAAAGCCCAAAATATATTTAACCCTTAAGTACAGACGTTCATTTTCTGTTACGTAAATGCAGAGGAGGGGTATCTCAGACCGTGTTCTATTTTATGCACTTTAAAAATGTAAAATTTTAAAATAATGTACTTTTGTTATTATATAAGCATTAATACATTTTGCTTGTTATATTGAAGTAATTATTTCTTTTTAGAACTCTTAAAATTATTTCATTAAAAATTAATTTTTAAATCACATATGAGAAAGTACGGAACGCTTAATCAAGTAAATAAAATAAACACTACTTACTTGCAAATGCGTACAAACTAAACTATTTAATAAATTTTCCATCTACAGAATCTGGATTATATAAAATAATGCAAAAATGGATAATATATAAAGAATATTAAAAAACTGCAGCACATTATTTTAAGCATTTTCAACACAATTTTTTGCGAATTCTCTGGGCACATTCATTACATAACAGATTCTTGCAGCTGAAACATAGATAGGCAGTTTTTGTTCTCAGTCTAGGGGAGCAAAGAGGGCATGTTTCAGACTTTTTAAGGTATCAGTTAATTTGGGTTAGAATAGATTCCGCTGGAAACTCCTAGCACTCCCTGAATGCACATTTTTATTTCTAGGTTCACAGGTGACAGGTGACAGCAGGACAGGGCACCTGGACGGCTCTTTACGACTACTCGGGTATTACCCTGGCCCTGCAACCATCTAGAGATTGACCCCGAGGGACCAGCGTATATTTAAATCCCATTCATAAAGACATACAAGGCCGTACAGAGGCATGAAAACCGCAGCGTCACGCTGCTAGATACATGGCTTGACATTAGATACATACATGCAACATAATTCATTAGTACCATATAATGCATGGTGACTGAATGCTGAAATTCACAAGAGCTGAGTTATGACTTTGTTCTACATTCGTGCATTAAGACTACATTCATACAACATTATTTTTGAGGAATACATAAAACTAAATACTTTAGGACATTGAATACATAATGCGTCCCAATGATACATTAGGACTAAAAGTACACAAAACATAGGCAATACTTGATGCAGTCCACTCAATGCTTACTTATACGTATTTGAACGGCAAACTACATGCTACATTAAAAAAACATTAATACAAGTATAACGAGTATAATACATAAGCGACTCATAGCGCATACTACTCAAAACATACAAATACTTAATACATTTGAACTACGTCCTTACTTGCGACTTTTATCAGGGAGCACATGTGGGTTACATACGCTAAACTTAACTATATTCCTGCAAACCACATTAAATCTGAGAAGTACATAATGCATTTGTTCTACATGCTTACAACATTAAAACTTAAATTACAAAGAATATGAAACGACATTTTACATACATTATAACATACATTAACTACAGATACAAAGACTACAAATATACGTACGATATTATACATGAGAATTGCATTGTGTTTGAGACCTTAGGAGATAGATTACAAGGGAATGTCCCAATGATACTTTAGGACAAGAGGTACATGAAACATTAGCTTTACATTGTGCATATTACGAGATGCATACAAAAACATTATACGTTTGAACTACATACATATTTACTTTCAACATTATGTCCAGGAACTACTTAATTGATATAGGCAACATATTACTTGGGATGTTGATTACATAAATATGTCCCAATAAAACATTAGAACAAGAAGTACATTAACGTTAGCAATGCTTAATGCAGTCTGCTTTTTCTAGGTTCACAGTTGGCTTTTGAAGTCTTCATTCCACATGTGGTTTCACTGATTCTGATGATAACTCCATCAAAAAAAAAAAAATCAGTTTTTTTCCAATTTGGCACTATCTCTTATCAGGCCAGCTGCTGAAATGACTCAAATAGTACTAAAGCCATTCCCCCCTCATGCGAGAAAAAAGTAACGTAAACGCAGAGGTGAGGTCTATTTGACTGCGGCCCAATTAAAAAAATTATTAAAGCAAAAACTAATGGATAGAGTTTAATAAAAATTTAGGAATAATTATGTTTTATGTCAACTTGAAAGAACTGAAAAGGAGAAGAATAATTATATAATTTATAAGCAGTTTCGAAGTTCTAAAATATTTGCACGGCCATACAGACCCCACTTCTGTGTTTAAGGATTAATCTACATAATTTAGAGCTCAGTATAACTGCCAAATAAAAAAACTGAAGATATCTTTTGAGGCAGAGTAATTTTCGGTGAATCAAATTTTAGTGTTTAAAAATATATATTATATTTTACACAACCCTTCCATCGTCAGAGTACCTCGTTTCATAAAATTCCCTTCCTTTTGTTGAGAAAATTTTTAATCCGAAGTGTATTCCAGGGACAATATTTAAGGGAATAATGTCCTATGCCGCTTTTTCGAACAATGCGTACATAATGCACACACAAAAAATGCATTTATGAATTAACGTGAGTGCTTTCATTTTCTTGTATTTACACTTTTTACACTTCTGAAATGATTATGTAAAATTTTGCTGCATATTAAAATTAATTACTTTTATATAGAAAGCATTTAATTCATTGCTGCTATTATCTGCAAATAATATTATTTCCTGATTTCTCTGAGACATTTTTCTGCGAACTGATGGTTTTACACCTCCTTAGTTAAAATTATGTCTCTTTGCGTATTACGAATGCTTGATTTTTATTTGCTAATAGCTTACTTTTAAAGTTAATACTTAAAAAGCATAAAAGAGGGCGTTAAAAAACGGCTTCTATTTGACATTTGATTCCTAACTGGTTTACGGAGTAGAATTTTTTGTGTATAAAGTATTAATATTCTTACGGATTTTGTATTTAATTTGCTATTTTTAGTAGAATTGTAATTAAAATTGTTTTACTTTCCCTTGAAATGCAGCGCGTGACGAAATTTAAGTGAAAGCTACGCCGGAAAATTAAAAATACAAGAATGCGTGCATTTAACATTTAATATATAGATATATCGTAATTGTATTGTTTTGCTATCAAGAAAAAACGAGAAAATAGATTTCACGGGAAAATTCTCGTGCTTGATTAAAAAGCTTATAAAAGACGGATTAAAAGATCTCAGCTCAGTAGTTGTAGTTGTTTTAAGCGAACTGTAGTTGTTTAGTTAGTGCTGTTATTGATTGTAGCGAATTTGCGGTGAGATCGGATTAGTTTTCTGTGTACTTTGAATTTAAGTTCTGTTTATATTTTAGTAGTTTAAAGTATAACTGCTGTGAGATATTAATATTGTACGAATATCTCTGAGGAAATTTCAACATTTTGTTTTATTTCTTGGGATAAGAATAAATTTTATTAACTTTTTATCGACGTGTGCATTCAATCCATTACGAACCCATACGCACGCAACAATATTTCTTACACTTAATTAACTACATTATATTGGTCGGAATAACATTTTCATCGCAAATGAGTAACAAAAAAAATATTTAGGCTAAGCATCAAATGTATAAGAAATAAAAGAAAACCACAAAACTTTTAATTTACGTTGTGACTGCAACAGCAAAATCAGGTAAAATACTCTTATCGGGACATTTTTTAATTCTAGTGTTTTAATACCTAGTCTGAAAATACTTTTATGGATATTTAATAAATAGATAGATAAATAATAAATGTATTACCATTTAATTCATCGTAATGTGACACAAGAGTTCATTGTCTTGCTAGTAAAAATTAGAAAAATTCGACAAATATTATTTTACAATACAAAGAATAAAAGATCATGTATAACCAAAAATGAACAATTTAGTGAGTATATAAACATCTTAAAATGCACCGCTAGTTGTGTACTTGTTCAATAATCAACACAATCCCTTTTAATTACAAATTCGTTGCCTTACTTACACATAAATAATAATTATTTAAAATTTACTTCAGCAAAATATATATTAAAATCCTATAACAATTTATGGAGAAAAGCTTCCAGAAACCGAAACCAAGAATATGGAACAACTTTCTGAGGCTGTAGAAATAGTTTTAACCGCATAAATATGTATGTTTGTAAAGTACTGGTGACTGATACGGCTTCAAACAATACAAAACCTGTGATTCACATTCGATGCGCATGCAACCGAAAAGTAAGGCCTCTGTGAATCATCCGTGCTGCACATGGCAGTCAATGTGTTAAAGTAACTGAGAAGGAATTTTCTTAAATCATAATCGTATGATAAGTTTTCTAAACATCTCAAGAAATGCAAATGATTCACTTGCTATTCAGAATTGTTTCCTCAGTTTCACCCTACAATTCAATGACCTACAGTAATGATCAAAATTTCTGTTTTTCTCTCGTTTTATAGGTTACACATTAAATGGTGAGCTTCTTCTGGACGCCATGGGAGGTGAAACTGCATTCAGCGACATTCCAACTGAAGAAGGTACAGAAACTAATTAAGGAACATATTTTGATCTCCTTCATAAAATGAAATTAAAATTTATAAGGTGTTCTTTACTAAAATATATTTATCAAATATCATCTCTAAAAGCATTCAGTGAAATAATTTTAAAAATCCTTGTATATCATATAAAAGTTCTTTTTGAATTACTTTGTAATTTTTTCCAAGATTTACAGTTAATATGAAACATTTATGTATATTTTTTTAGAAGTATTGGGTTGTTTGAGAAGTTATGATGCATTTTTTATGTTCTTCAAAGGTTTAAATAACGTTATTTTGACTCTTTAATGACTCTCTCTAACCCTATTTTGTTCAGTAACGTTTTGCTTTCTTTTAAAGAGCTTCATAGTTCCTCATTCCCAAAAGAACTTTACATTCAATTCAGATGAGGTTGTAAATCAGCAGCTCTGAATTGAATGTTATACTACGAAAGAAATTTTGAAGAGAGTAAAACATGTGAGAGTTCGAGGGCACAGGATCAGATTACTATGGTACGCGTGGCAGCACGTTTCATCCAAACTACAGTAACTTTTGCTGGGTGATCCAAGTTGTGTGTGATCTCGCGTTATCGGGATACAATACAGTTCTTATATGATTAATGAGATGTGGAAGTTTCTGGAAGATGGATTCGTTGAAACTGTTCAGTTGGTGACAGCGCACATTAGAACTGATTTGTTGGTTCGTTGGTAGGAGCTTGGAAACAAGACAACACACAAGTTTGATCACTGACAAAAATTACTGGAGTTTGGATGAAAAGCGTTACTACGCGTATCATAGTAACCTGATCCTGTGCCCTCGAGCTCTCACTTGTTTCGTTCTCTTCAAAATTGCTTTCGTTGTAAAACATTCAATTCAGATGAGGCCGTGAATCAGCACCTTGTTCAGCTTCTCGCTGACAAAGCTAGGTAAAACATTCAAGCTAAATAAATCATTAAAAAGCTACATAAAGTATAAAAGAAAGCAAAAAGTTATCGAAAAAAAACCGGTTATATATTATTGACTCATCATTGTTCTTTATGTAAATAAAGAACATTAGAAAAACATAGAAAAAATGCATCATGACTTTTTAGACAACCCAATGCTTTCTATCTTAACGTCAATCTCAATTCCAGCATTCTTTTGAGAACTATTATTTTGCATAAAAATAACCCTTGTTTTTGAAAACATAATTTTTGTAGGTTTTGTACCTGCTTTTACATTTGGAATCGGCCAGAGAGCTAAACTGGTTTTTGGACAAGACGTAAACCATTTGAAATATTTCACAGTATGTGGTCTACAAGAGGGATTTGAACCTTTCTGTGTAAACATGAATCGCAATATGACGTTTTGGTATAATAAAGATGAAGCAATCTTCATAAATGTAGATGACATGACGGAATCTCCAATTGATGTAACAAGAATACCACCTGGTACTGATACTCCTCCAGCCCTCAAAATTTCTCACCGAATTTATGAAACTGTCGACAAAGTAAATTATGAATTTCTAAGACTTAGTCTTCCAGTAACCTGCAATGATGAATTCATTGAGTAAGATATTATATTATTTGAAATAATATTTTTCTTCATTGTTAGAATGTTTTTTCTCAAAATTCTATTAGTTTTTTACCATAAATATGCATTATCTTTTATATTTAAAGTGAATTGGGTAAAACTCAGAACTGGGAAGAGATAAGAAGGCGACAAAGAGGACAACTAGCTGAAAGAGCCGCACTTCGGCATCCAGGTTTGCAAAATTTCATTTTATTTCATTATTCTATCTTTTTTTTAATATTTGAAATTAATGAAATAATATAAAAATATATGAAGATGCGATTTCTTCTAATTTAGAATTTTAGTAGAGGTGCAGAACAATTTGTTTATTATTTCGCTTTTGCACTTACTTAGAAATAAATATACTGTCGGTTTATACTTCTTTAAATAACTTAAGCATCACGCAACCGCTTACTGGTGATTTTTTCAAAATGTTTCTGAATATAATGGAATTTACTGTGAAGATACTTATAGTCGTTTACAGCCACTTTAGTAATGTAATTAGTAGGACAGAGAGTAGTTAAATGAAGGAAATGTCTGGACATCTTGTTGAAGTTCATTGCATCCCATTATTAAAGAGTCAAT
The DNA here is from genome assembly GCA_000611955.2 of Stegodyphus mimosarum. NCBI lineage: Eukaryota > Metazoa > Arthropoda > Arachnida > Araneae > Eresidae > Stegodyphus > Stegodyphus mimosarum. Next base: position 413,367 of record KK115419.1, read on the forward strand.
TCTTTTCAAATTTTATATTTTGAAAAAAATACCTGAATGTTTTTCTGGAACTGGACGTACTGTGCGCGACAAAATTATGTTATGAAAATGCAGATTAATATTATATTAAATGTAATTAATCAATATTGGTTAAAAGAACGTTTTCATTTGTTTCTCAATACTTACTTTAATGGATCATGTACTTTTTTTTATCGCAATTGAGGACGTAATTATCGCTCAAATGAATTCCATAAATAATAAAGTAGTGCGAAGGATACCTAATAACATAGCTTTCTTTGCTAAAAGCAGTCCATAGTCACTTCTTTTAGAGAAGTAAAAAGATTAATTATTGTAATGCATATCAGCACCAGCTGGAATATTAATGTGTTCACTCTTAACTTTTAAAATTTTTAGCTTCGATAGTTCTCTAGATTTATTTAGTCTGATTATTTCATTTTAATATGCGTTCATGATGCTTAATAAAAAGTGTTCATTACTAAGAAAGTACATCGTGAGTGAGTGATTATATCATTGTAAAATGTTAAGTTCATTGTAGTTCATTGTTGCGTTATGTTAAGTTCACTGTGTACAATATAATGTATTTATATAGCTGAATTTTCAGTTTTTAAAAATTTATGATATTGTAGAATGTTTAATAAATTATAATTTTCCATTTATTCAAACTTGGAATGAAAACTTACATCTATTAGTTTTTTAATTAATTTGATTTGATCCTATTAGATCGAATTTTTTTTCTGACTGACAGTTTAATGAGTAGTAATTTAAAATATTTAAATAGATTATATGGAACTATTATTTGTGTGATAACTGCATTAAAAGGATAGAAAATCACTGCAGCAAAATTCTGTATGTCATTAAAATTTCCATACCATAGTTTTTAAAAAAAAATGTATAATTGATCTCTTTCTTTGTTTTCCTATCAAGCAGCCAACTTAGAACAACACATGTTAAAAAGTGGCTTTAGTCTTTCTGATGTTAAAGGTAAGTGCAGTTCCATGTTAAGCAAATATTCATGTTTTGAGAATCATGTGGTTTCTATGAACCGAACGTCTAGAAATTTAGGCATTATTTCATACAAAAACGTAACATTTATGTCCTCATGTGCTGAATATATGCTATCTCATATACAATTTATAACATAAAAAGCGATGCACCAAGACGATACTATCCGAATGGGAAGAAAATCGGTAGATGTGATATACTTGTACTGAAAACAAAACATTAACACTCTCGTAAGAAATGAATATTGTATTCAGGAAATACAGTGACAAGAGAAACAAAAAAATCACAAATGTGTCAGCCACTCTCTGGCCCTGATGCAAGCTGTTATTTGTCTGGGCATTGACTCATAGACTTAACGGATGTTCTCCTGCGAGATTATTTTCCATACATGCTGTTATTCGCGAGTTAGATCACCGCGATTCATGGACGGTCGGAACACAAAGATCCTATCTTAAGCGCTGCATTTTGAACATCTCTGTGCAACAATGACAAACAGAATGCGACAACAATGGTAACAGAGGGTGTTGTAGTCACGATTTTCTCCTCGAAGCCTGCATAGATCGATTCTATTTCGTCTCACTGGTTACTGGGGAGTTACTTATATCAGTGGACAGACTCATTCCTTGGGTATTTCTTCACCAGAGACATGGCGAACTGAAGCCTATGCGTTTACAAAACATAGGAAGCCTTGAACAGTACGTCACGAAATGCCCACTAAACGAAAAGTTCCATATAAGAATGCCTTCTGCCAATATCAGTTCATTTAGACATTTTATATTGAGAACTCCAGCCCGACGACAGAGAATCTACTACATTGATAACCTACTAATGTTATCAGGACTGGATATTGTGGCTACGAACTAAATAAGATCTCTCTCAATCTTCTTCATAAAACGTTTTAGGTTTTATGACGTTAGGTTTTATGAAGTGTTTGTACGAGCGAATGTGTGATGTACTCCACCATTTGCGACAGTGTCAACCAGTCCCACTAGCGCCAACACATTGCAACAGTAATACAATAAATAATTAATTAAAATATTCAAACAATAACGTTTTTAAGTATTGAAGCTTATATGAATTTATGTACTCAAGTGTTAAATTATTGCATACAAGTAATGAATACATTCAGGATTTAATGTATGTACTCATTCAGTGTAAACTATAGTGCTCAAGTATTTTATGTAACCAAGAAATAATGTATATAAGTGTTAACAACCGGACTCAGGTACTTATAATTAATGTATAGGTAAATGTTTTCAAGTTGTAAGGATTACGGGCTAAATTTACGTATTTAAGATTACGGGCCAACTAGTTTAGAACTGTGTTAGCTTCGGCTAAATCTCTCAATTAGTCATTATTTAGTTCTTATTTCTAACATTTTAAGCCGAAGTGGAGGCTTTGCTATACGCCTTAAGAAAAGGGCCGACTGTTAATCTTGAGCAAATAAAGGGTAATTAACTCTTCTTGAGTTTACGTTTCTATTCTTGGACTTAAGGTTCCTCGTCGCACAATTCAACAAAATAAAAAGTAAGCAACCCTACAAAGTTCTCAGGTGTTTTTACTGCAGTCAAGTATTCGAGCTGTTCTGGATAGTGGAGGGCGTGGTACATATACATGTTCACCTTCGTTAGACAACAAGTGTCCCCGTCCACTATCACCTGCCACTCATGTCCGTTAGATCCTGGGTCAAATGTGAACCACTACAAACGTGCCTGGTGTTGTGCAAACAGTGAGGAGCAATCGGCGCCAAGGTCTCTGTGACATCAGTCCCCGTGGGATATGTACCTGTTTACCTGTGTGTTACAGGTGTCCCCGTCCTCTATCACTTGTCCGTGAGATCCTGGGTCGAATGTGTACAGACCTAGAGCAAACGTGCCTCGTGGTGTGCAGCGGTGAGGAACAGTTAGCCAACGGCCTGTGTGACATCAGGCCCCGTTTGCCGAGTCGTCTTCCAATGGTCCTTGTAGCCACTGATGACCTGGTTACACGTCGGATCATTGATAAATTCGCATGATCATTGATACTCTGAGCCCTGATTAGACGATCACTTCGCTCTCTGGCAAGTGTTACCGTCTTGACGTTCTGTACGGACGTGGTTCACCCATTCTTGCCAACATCATCAAATCGTATGATACTTCGATCCAAACATCTAGTGATCCAGCGATCTGACCATCTTGGTGGCTTTAATCCAATTCATATCCTCTCTCAAACTGTGGCATCTGGTCACACTGTTCGCTAACCCGTCTGCGAGGCATTGGTACATTCCACGTCGAAATACATTTGCTTGGAAGTTATACTTTAGTATTGAAATGTCTTCTGTTTTTTACACCATACATTGCAGTGCTCTGAAGCTCCATCTAGTCAAGTCAATGGCGGCCAAAAGTTAATCAATTGCATATTATATAGTTAGTATTGGTGTACGCGGTTCTGTGCCATTCCGGTAAATCCTTCTTGGTGAGTCGCTGTATATATTATAGGGTGTATTACGCCTTTGGAAACACATTTGCTTTAGAAATTAAATGAAATAATGTTTTTGAAGCTAGGTACTATTTTATTGGCTGACAGATGTTTTCTAAGAAAGTGTTTCATTAAACAGTATATTGATGTCCAAATTTACCTTTACGTGCCTAAAAATAATGGTGTTCCATGAAGAAATTAATGAACCAAACGTATGTTTTTATTAAGTCAGTAAAGGGCAAACGTAATTATTATTATCCAATTCAGTTTGATCAATCTGTTTTTGAAATGCAAATAGTGTTGAGACGTAACGTAGTGTAATATCTAATATAATTTGTACAACCAACTTTTCTCTCGGGAGCTGTTATAGTTTAGGATCTTCTGCAGTGCTCATCAAGTGAATATAGTTTTCTATGGTATTAAAGTATTATTTACATGAATCTTTGAAATGAAGTTTTGTCGACCGTTTAGTAGCAGGCAGACTATGGAAGAGGCAAGTTGGTGATTGAACGTTTCGCAATAGACAGTTATTTGATGTCTGCGTGTAATTAAAATATTCTGAAACTGTCTGTAGGAAGCGAGACGGGGTAACAGGTGGGAAAAAAGGACTACCTCTGAAAATTATGTCTCCAACTGCTTGTCGCAACAAGAACTTTGAGTTGAAATAAATAAGTTTTGAGCTTGCAGTCAGTCACCTCTGAAATTTTCCTATTGAGGCAAACTGTACACAGGTAGCAAATGAGAAAGTAGAAAAACAACAGTTTCTATTTCCTTGATCTTACAGTAAATGAAGGCTCTGCTGATGCATAGCGTTAAATCTAGGCTCTGCATTAAGGGGCTTATATTCTTCTTTTATGACGAGTTGACATACAGTTTAGCATCTGATTTTAAAGCATTTATATTTTGAAAGAACTGAAGTAAGAAATATTCCTAATAACATTGTGGTGGTGCATATGTTATCATATCGGTAGAATAATGATCCTTAAATAATGAGTTTCCCTCTATGTATTCGACTGCCCTGAGACACTGAAATGAAGCCTTGCAAGCTTACGTTTTTAAAAGCGTACATTGGGTTGGTTCGTAAGTCCTGGCGTTTCCTTAAGTAAACATTTGCGGTGAAAAATAAAATGTTTTGGCAATGCGTTTTATGTTATTCGATAGAGAATTATGGGCTCTGCAAACATTTTGTTTAATTTTTATGCTCATACACGTTTTGTTCTTCTCGTGATATTATAATAGATTGTCAAGTCAACAAAAAAGAGCGTTTTCGACATCTTTTGCTTTTTGCGTTGAATCGAAGTAGCAAAACCGTAGGAGCTGTTCGAGAGATTTGTGAAGACGAAGAAGCGATGCCTCTTATGACAACTCAGAATTGGTTTGTTTCAAGACGGTGATTTCTACCGTTGAGGCATCGAATAGCCCTTTGAACATTGGAAAGAAGTTGTAATAATCAACGGAGGATACATTATTGATTGATTTGTTGTTCATTTCTTATTTATTTTTGTAAAACCCTAAAAAACCCAGAACTTATGGGCTAGCCCCATTACATGGATTTGACTTACTCTCTATGTATGATAATATAGACGGTGTTTACAAAAGTCTTTACACGGCCTTTACTTTCGCAGCTGTTTATTGCTAACATATGCTTCCAATTACAAAAATGTTTTAAATGAAGCAAAAATTCGTGTTTTGGCATTTGTGAATTTAAAGAAATCAATTTTTAAGAAATACGAAATATAATTTTTATACGTTCCTCCAACACCTATCCTTATGTTTAGAAAACTTACATACTAATGAAAAAGAAAAAATAAGTGCGAAACGCTTGATTTTTGTACGATAAACAGTTTCTCAATATTACGTTTTTAAATTGGTATTCACATTCAGGGGTCGCAAACAAATTGAAGAGGGAAATGTTTGCATGTTTACGTTTCAGATGTTAAAGGATTAAGTGACAAGCATATTTGTGCAGATTATTGCGAAAAGTTGAGTGTAACATTTGAGTATGTAACTTCAAAATAGAGAGCTTATCCCCAGAATCTTATAAAATTCGCTTTCTAGAAAATCTGGCAGGATTCAGAAATGGGACGCAACCAACTCATAAAATTATTCGAATTACTTAAAAATGAAAACTATATGTAGTTTAATACATTTTTTGTACATTTGCAAAATTTGTTTTGAAAGTAATCATACCTAATGAGAACATTAACAATGTACTTTTAGACTTTGGAAACTTGTAAATTACTTGTGTGAAAACCTTTGGACATACTAAATGTAACAAACGTATAAATTATAGATACTAGTGAATCGCAAACAATACCATTGAACGGCATTTAAGAGAGAAAATTCAACTTTGAATTATTCTAATTTATTTATTAATTTGTAAGGTTTATCCTAAGTGTATTAACAGTTATTTTAAGTTTTGTATCTTTTCTATCTTATTCTAATTTCAACTTGCAATTTGCTGCCAGAATGTAAATTCAGAACCGCAGTTAATGCAAATGAGAAAGCGTACTATTTAAGTCGTGACTTCACCGACTTCAAGAGTTAGAGTCTGATTCTCTGACTAGCGCGTTTGCCTTTTGGCTACGTCTCTCTTAGCTGCTACTACGCTCGGTCATACCTTAGACCCTTGCTTGGCTTCGCCTTGCTTTAACTAATAGTTAGGTGCCAACTAGTTAGATTCTGATAGCTTCGGATATACCTTTCAAACAGCTTAGTTAAGCTAGTTTTAGTTTAAATTATTATTATTTTAAGTTTTGCCCGAGTGGAGGTTTTGTGTAAAGTTCCAAGTAGGAACTGACTGTAAATATACTGAAAAATAAAGGGTTATAAACCCTCTTTAAGCCTTACATGTTCTGTTCACATACTTAAGCGATTATTCGCTTTTTAATGTTCGTGGGGTTCTAAGTTAGAACTTTAGATTTAAATAGTAAAATCCCACAAATTGAGTTTTCAGTGCAAATTGAATATGACGTCAAAAATCACGAATTTGGAAATTAAATACATCGGTCAATTTCTGTGATACTTGACTCAAATGTTTGGTTCCTATTATTTTAAATAACTAGTTATTTTACAATTTAGATCTGTATTATCATATCTCTGTTCCATTTCCCTACCAGGATGTAAATTAATTCGAGAGTATATAACGTGAGATTTTCATATTGTAAAACAAAGCATGCTACTGCCCTTCGAGGCCATGTTACTAGTTAATTAGCTCAGGTAAGATTTTATTCTTCGGCTTGCGTTATAGTTGCCGATAATTAAACTGTTACGTCGGTAAGAAGTTTTGAGCCAGTTTCGCGTTGAGTGAATTGTCAAACCTTTGACTAGTAACTTTAGTTTCAAATTTGGATTTATTGTTACTTTAAGGTACATCGCCACAAGTGGTGGCTACTTGTGCGAGCATGAGACGTGCAATTTATGGTCAAATTCTGATTGAATAAAAAGGTTTGCTAAATCTTCTTAAGACTTTGTAGCTCTTTCCAGACGAGGCTGTAATTCACTGCAAGTCTGTTAGGAGTATGGACTTATTTATGCTACCAAAACGAGTCAAACTTTTATAATTGTTTATTTTTTATAAAGGACACGAATGCTTCTAAACATGGAGTATAGGGACCGGAGGAATATATAAAATCGATTAGATTTCGAAATTCTTACAAAACTGATTTCATTAAATTTAAAAATGTCTAAACATGAATATATGCTTCATATAAGACACTTTTGTAATTGAAAATATTTGTCTAATACCAGTGGTTGCAAAACTGAAGGCCAGTTAGACTTGTAGACACTACATGACTCATACAGAAAAGCTGGTCTTGAAACTGAAGATGTTGAATTACACAACTGGCCACTTGATAAGAATCCCATACGGAGCATATGAACATTCTTGGAAGAAGTTTTAAGCGAATGTATTTAAATTACTAGGTGATGAAATTCTCCTTCTAGAGATTTCTGGGATTTCAATACTAGCTTGGAGAAGTAGCACTTACAACTCCAAACTCTACTTAATCATGAAATCCCATTGTAATATGTACATATACGCGATAGTGAAATTGAAAGTTATGATGATTAATGTCACTTCTATTGAATTGATGTTATGATTTCCCCTGAAATTTCACTGCCACGGATTGTTTCAATTTTATTCGCTTCATTATATAATTTTATGTTGTATGCATTCATATTCGATTTTACAGTTTCCTTTTATGTGTTTTGATACTATATGTAACTTCAGAGAAATTTAATTTTAGACGAACGTTTTTAGTTTTTTTTAAATTTATTTATTTATTTTTTTATTTGTTTGTTTCTATGTGAGTGTGCAAGGAAAGATGATTTTGAATACCAGAGTGGATTAAAACTCTGAACTGTGTTATATTAAGCTCATTGTGGATAAGTTAATGCATTTATATTCGTAGAAAAATAAGTGTATAAATAGGTAGCAATAAGTTTATAAAATGGGCAGTAGAATGTTTAATAAATTATGATCTCTTCGCTCGCTTAATTAATTTGTTTTTCTGATTGAGTAAATTTATTTCTGCCTGGCAGTTTAATTAGTAGTCTGAAACAGTAAGAAATGACGAATTAAGAAGAGATTTCTAAGAATATATAAAGAGATAGATCGGTAGAGTGTTTAATGGAAGGAAAAAAATAGACCTAAAAATCATCCGTCATTTGTTGGCTTTACTGTTAAACTAGCAATAATAAAAACTTTTAATTTTTACAACTCTTTTTTACCTCTGCTTATTTTTATATAGCAATTCTAAGTAACTGAATTTAAAATTCTAAACTAATTATGATTTCCATTCAGATTTGCAAAGAGGATATTCTGAAGATGCTGCTGAAGGTGATGACCATCGAGGAGCGCTTCCGAAACGACATTCTATGGATATGGCCATGAACTTGGCAGTTCCTGATCTGGCATCTGATCCTTCGAGGCTTCACGCATCTACTGAAGATATTCAAAAGAAAAGCGTTGAGAGTGGGGCAGAGAGTGACGTGGCAGGAATGGAGCCAGATCGGCCTAAAAGAAGAGGAAGATCACCATTTCGTTTCTTTAAAAAGAAAGATGAAAAGCCAGGTCCACAAGAAACTTTCGCTGACAGTCAGTTGCGGGCTAAAGGAATGGATGGTCCTGTTGGAACAAGTTTGACGGTCAGAGATCCTTCCCTCCGTGCATCTGCAACTCAGCTAGTACCACCCGCAGTGCCTGATCGACCATCTGCACTGAGTCCATCTGCAGCTGAAAGAGCCGGATCTCCTCGGCGACTTTCTCGTATTCCAACAGAAATCTCTCCACCAGAAGATGGTAGCGATTACATAGACTCTTCTTCCTTGGACCTGGTCGATGAATATTATTATGGGATCCGTATTTTTCCTGGACAAGAGCCAAATCATGTATATTGCGGTTGGGTCACCACTACTTACAAGCAGTTTGCCACAACGTTTGACACAAATCGTATTCGAAAAGTTATGTTCCAAGGTTACGATGAAAATTCAATTCAAGATGTGTAAGTTGACAAGATTTTACTAGTATAAATGTATTTATGTGTATATATTGATACTTAGCAACATTATAAATGAAATTTGCCATCACTTTACATAAAAAACAAATAACAAAGCAATAAACACCGAAAAGAATAAAATTAACATTACTGATTCTTGTTACTAAATGACTCAAGAGAAACCTCTCTGAGGTATTTATTGGCTTCTTTTCGCAAATTTGGTGTTCTTACAAAACAGAAATTGTTGCCACATTTGGCAATATTCGTAGCAAGTGCACTAGCAGTCTAGTGAAATAAATGTACAACGACGTTTTGAATTATAAAAACATTATCTTTATGAAATAAAGACCTAATTATCCACGTGGCAATAATTTAGGATGAAATGATAGTATGGCAATTATTTTCCTACAATGCATTCCTGGTTTGCAAATTTGAAGGGCTCATTTTAAATGTAAGATTTTGCATTTGATTTTTTGATTGATTTGATTCAACTAATTCTTAATGTACAAGCCACTGCCAAATATAAAACATTTCTGGCATTAAACTGAAATATGCATGACAATATCAGATTTCAATCTCTTTTTAATCGTATATTTTCTGTAGTTTTTAAATTTTCCGGGTGCTACACTATAATCTGAAATTTCAAGTTTGTTGCTTTTTATTTTTTGAACAACATTAATCCGTTGATGGGGCATAGCCGACAAGAGACTAAACACTGTTAGTTCACCCCGATTTCAAATTCACACAAATGCACATTCTCCATGAGTGTTTTCAAGGTTTTATCTGTTTGTAGCATGAATACGAGCCAATTTTCTATAGAAAATTCTCCACAAAGGCAACTCTTTACTTAGATATAATCTAAGAGATCTGATCTATTGAGCAATGTCCAATTTTGCAACTTTTATTGTTATGAAAACAATAACCATTCCGAATAACCTAAGTGCAATGTTCATTGCTTTCTTATTTACTTGTTTTTTATGTAAAGTGATAACAATTTTCTTTTTTCATTTGCTGTCCATGCACAACAGATATTTATTTTCTGGTCTATGCCTTTACCTATTGTATATTAGTAATTGCGGTAGCTTCACTATGCTGCTAATCGGCTTCTTGTTTTCCTTTTCTCTCTGTAAATGTTTGTTTTACATCTCTCTCTCTCTGTGCATATATATATTTATATATATATATATATACAGAGTATACATACATATACTATGGACATGCATATGTAAATACATATTTAAATAAAATACACA
>KK115419.1:423612-466112 GCA_000611955.2 Stegodyphus mimosarum
TCAGAGCAAACAAATAGAACGTGATTATAATTAAGAAAATCTAGCATGCAAGTAAAAATAGCAGTTGCCTAAAAATACGTAACTGTGTGAAACCAAAATATAAATATAAGTTAAAACTCAAAAATATTTCTAAGCTAAAATAAATTAAAAATGTATGAAATTCCATTAAATGGCATCTTCATTTCCTTTTCAAAATGCTACAAAATGGGTTTTCTAAAGCTTAAAAATATACGTTTTACGTCCCGACCTGAAATATTCGAAAAGCGCATTAAAATACAACATGCTCAGTTTAATTTAAAAACAAAATATAAATTAGTAGAAAACATATAGCAACGAAATATATTAAAAGGTAAAGTTAAAAACGTAACGTTAAATTCAAAGCAAATAAATTTAAATATAAAGCTTCCCATGACGAGCTTTTTAGAAGGGAGAAAAACCTAATATATGTATTTCTGAGTTTAAATGAAAGGAAAGTATACGCTATAAAGGCGCCATCTGATATTGAAAACGCAAGGACGAACTAAGATGTTTAAAAAAATCTTGTGAAGAATGCAGCTTATGAGTTTTTCGAACTCTAAAGTATTTTTAACTACATCCTCTTTGCCTCAAGTCTTTTTTATTCTTGTGAGATAAAACAGCTCTGAATAATCCTAAAATTATAAAGCACCCATTTTTGTGAAAAATACGCCGATTTGTTTTCTTTTCAAAGAAATTCCCTTTCATATTTAAAGAACAATGGAGTGCGTGCAATATCTCCTCGAAATTGTCCAGCCATGGTTTTTTCCGAAATGAGCTATCGACCTCATGACTCGAAGCAAAATGGCGTAATGAATTTGGCCACTGAATTCAGTTCTTAATTTACGAATTCTTCATCGTAGCAGTGTGTGCGATGAGGAAAAAATGTCTTTTTAGGCAAATATTAAACACATTCACAGGTATGAAATAAGTAATGTACATGAAGAAGCAGGAGGACTTGCTGATGAAAACTGTGGCGCCGAATAGGCGTAGGGAAAAAATGACCCGATATGCCTTGCAGTCATTCACGCGTGCGAGCGTTAACAGTAAAAGGTTGAATAAAAGGGAAGAATAAAAGAGATTGGGATTGTTACTCATATACGAACATTAACGTTTTTCGAAGCTTTGACAAGAAATTTTGTTTTTGCTTGTAGATCTCTCACGGCAGTTGAAGAAGTTGAAGTGCATTTGCATTATTCATCTGTTGACGAAGATGAGTGCCCATGCAATACAGAAATCACACAAGGAAAAGCAATTATAAGCATTTCAAAGTTGGGTCTGTTTATAGACTTTTTAGCCAACGGCTGTTTCCACAGTCGAAATGGAATTCGTAATGAAAAGTCTGAGGGCTTCTCTTCACACCTGGGAATGCCATTATCAGGATTCTATGCCCTAGTCTTTCGTTTTTAATGATTATAAATTTTACTTTACGAAATATGAGGCTTCGAATTTAATTAAATGTTCTACTGAGCGTTAAAAATCAGCATATCCGCTTCTTCTTTTTTTAATTCCTAAAAAAGATTAAAGAAACTCATTAGATGAATTTCGTCTTGTATTTTGCGTTTAGACTGAGTGTGAAAATCTAAAATATCTCTTATTATTCGGATTATCTCGTGTTAATTTCAAAAGCATCCCTAGCTTTTATTAAAATATTTTTCTAGTATATACTAACAGTAAAACACTTTCAAGAAATTCTGTTACCTTTTAACATTACTATGTTATTCTTCATTCACAATTAAATACTGGCTCGCAGCGTTGAAATGTAGAAATGAATTTCAGTTGATGTTTTAGACATGTCTCCATTTGTATTCGTAAACTCCATCGTAAATTGTATTCACATGCATGGCATCTGGTTGGCGTTTTCTGTTTTAAAAGATACAAATTTTAAAGGCTAAATGAAAAGTTTAAATAGATTTCAAAAAAGGTTTAACTGTTGGAAGGCTATATCATTTTTATAACTCACGCATTCGGAAAGAAAACCTGTATTCGTTTGTAACTGATCACGTTCATAATTGCAAATACAATAGAATTAAAAACGTACTGAAAATCATTTCTAAAACTAATTATACTTTTAGAAATAACTATAGAATTTATTCTATAGAATTTTAGAATTCAGAGCCTTCAGAGGAAAAGTTAAAAGCTACATGAAAAATGTTTGAATAAGTAAACGTCTTTGCGTTTAAAATCATTACATTTTGATGTATATATATTTTCTTAGGATGGATCGTCAAGACTGTTACATGGTTTGCGCAGGACAGCTTCATTCAGACGTAAGCCAAGGCGATGCAAGTTCACGTAGTTCGAATCAAGGCATGGTTGTAGGATGCCACGTTGACACTGCAATGGGAATTCTTACTTTCACAGCTGAAGGGCAGCCCACGAGATACAGCTTTAAGGTATAGCTTTTTGTTTCCTCAATATTTTGTGAATGAAATTGCTATTTTTCTCATTCCGTTCATTACAGATGCTTAGCATTTCAATGTAACTACTAATTCCCAAACTACAATGTTCACTTACTAATTTATCATTGACTAAGTAGCTATAATCACTGAACATTGACGCTAGTCCTGGACTCATAAACAGCAACCAAACAGGCTGGCTGCACACAGTAGTATTTCAACCTAACTACTGATTTCTAAAATACAATGTTTACTTGTTTAAGTTAATTTATCACTGACTGAGTGAGTATATATAATCACTGAATAGTGATGCCAGTCCTGAACTCTGTTCACAGCAACCAAACAGGCTGGTTGCACAAAGTAGTATTTCAACGTAACTACTGATTCCCAAACTACAATGTTTACTTGTTTTGTAGAGATATTAGGGTATTTCGAAGCTGGAGACATGAAACATGAGCAACGGGAATCGAACCGCTGACATCTGGGTTACGCGTCGAGCGTGCTGACCACTACACCACGAAGGCATGCGAAGAAGGCGGGAGAAATACCTTATATACTCCCCCTTCTAAAGGGCGACTGGGGTTAGGGAACGCGTAATTGCAGACCGCACATTCAGTTGAACAATGTTAAACGAATTACGCACACTGCGCATGCCCAGAAGAGAATTTGGCGCAATTACGACTTTGGCGTAATTTAAAAAGAAGATAAAATGGTATATGGTTGATATTCTGTTATCTGGACGTAAACAGTTCGGGGTTTTAAAACTTGTTAGGTTGTACGTTGCTTCATTACTTAGAGCATAAATATCGATTGTAAACTCCCCAAATTTTCGTTTAAGAAGGATTACAAAACAGGAAACATTACATGATGTTGTTTATTGATTGTACTTCAGTTGAATGTTTGTACTTCTGAGGAATAAAAGCAATCGATTATTTACCATGCGTTCCATTCATAAACACTTTAAAAACTTAAGGAATATATCTAGTTTAAATTACTAAATTAAAGCCAAAGAAATTATTACAAATAACTGATACTAAATGTAATATTTATGAATAAAATAAACCAAAATGAAATGAAACAGTAGCAAGTGCAATAAGCACAAAAAAAGTGTCCATAGTATTGCAATCGTAAAGAGTCGCTAAGGCCTATATGACGAATAGGCTTGTGTAGGGTTGTTTATTTTTATTCGCCAGTATTTTCTCCCATGCCAACGGTACACTATTAAACATGTAGGCGGAATTTGTTAACACTGATTAACTCAATGTGCGGTTTGCCATTACGCTTAGGGGTCCCAATCGCCAAATCCCGGTGGTGGAGAATCATGATCCACCACCATTTTAGTTCAGGCGCTAGTTTAGAGGCATTAGGTTATTTCGGATACATGAAAGCAGGATACATGAAAAATGAGCAACGCCTTCGCCAGGAATCGAACCACGGACCTCTCGGTTACGCGTCGAGCGTGCTGACCACTGCACCCCGAAAGCACGTGAAGAAGGCGGGAGAAATACCTTAGAGTTTAAGTTAGTTTATGACTGATAGAGAACATATAAATCACTGATTATTGATGTTAGTCCTGAACTCTGTTTAGAGCAACTAAACAGGCTGGTTGCAGGTTTATAATTTTCCTATGTGCCAAGAGCTAGTTTTCTTCCAAGAAATCCTCCATGAGGGTATTTCTTTGAAATCAGATAATCTTAAGGTTTCTTCCTTAACAAGAAACTTAAACTAGTAGTAACGTTTGTTCATAACTACTCATTCCCAAACTACAATACTTATTTGTTAAGTTAATTTATCATTGACTGAGCAGATATAATTACTGAACATTGATGTTAGTCTTGCACTCTGTTTATAGCAACCAAAACTAGTAGTAACGTTTGTTCATAACTACTCATTCCCAAACTACAATACTTATTTGTAAAGTTAATTTATCATTGACTGAGCAGATATAATCACTGAACATTGATGTTAGTCCTGCACTCAGTTTATAGCAACCAAACAGGCTGTTTGCACAGAGGTTCATGATTTTCCCATGTGAGTAAGAGTGTGTGAGTAAGCCACGTGAGTAAGAACTAGTCTTCTTCGAAGAAATCCTCCAGAGAGGTATTTCTTTGAAATCGAATAAACGTTGGGTGTTCTTCTTAAACAAGAAACTTAAACTAACCTAATTACTAAATTATGTTGTATACGGAGAAAATCTGAAGGTTACTGTCCAAGTTGAGAAGCATATAAGGCGCTAAAAATGAATTAGTTCCAGCAGGCACTTATGAAACTGAACTGAGTAAGGCTGATATCACACATCCATTTAGTTCAGACGTACGATTGTTTTTCCTTTCTTTTGCAAAAAATTGTAAGTTGTTCGTTTTCAACAACCAATCAGTTGTCAGCATCGAATCCCCCGTCATCAACCATCATTTTGTATTGGAAATCTAGTTTTCCTTTTACATGATAACCCCAAAACGATGCGCGGTGACTGGCTGTTTCATATCGTGTGAGAAAACAGAAAAATTGTTCTAAAGATCTGTTCTTCCGAAATGTTTTGGATATGTGATACGAAACAGAATTAATTATCTTTTAAGAAACTCTATGAAAGCTTTTAAATATAATGAACTGGAATATGAGAATAAATGGAACGTGCATTATAACATGAATTAAATGTAACTTTTACGTACACAAACAATATAAAACATATAGATGATGCAAAAGTACTATGCGAAACAAATAAAGGTTGCAATCAACTGAAACTATAACCGGCTCAGTGCGTTTTAGCAAACCTCAGTTACTCTTACACTCTATTGTATTTTATTTAAGGCTTTTACTGATTTAGGTTTACTTCGAGGGCATCCAGATTCTGCTCTATAGGTGCTATATTCCGACGCTTTTCTGGATTCATAATGCCTGTTAAAACTTTCATACCTCTGTACATACTGTAACTCTTAAAGGAAAGAAATGTTTCTTTGCTTCAGTGTGAAATTTATTTATTGAACAATTTGCGTACAAGCTATTGTATCTTTCTTATGTGATACTTCTTTAAAATATGTTGAAAGCAGATATAATTTTATGCTTATGATTGTTAAAAAATATGATAATGTATTCATTCTACTCTGTTCTTAACTGCAGTGATTTTGATTATTATATTCAGGTCGAACCTGGAACAAAACTGTTTCCGGCTGTGTTTTTCGAAGCTACGAGCAAAGAAGTTTTGCAGTTTGAACTTGGAAGAACTTTAACTACTCTTCCTTTATCTGCTGCTGTTCTTCGTAGCACAGAAAGACATCTCACTCCACAATGTCCTCCAAGACTGAAGGTTGGTATTTAATGTTTCCTTATAGAACTTTATTAAGTCATTTACTAACAGCACAGATTTAAAGCTCTTATGATGGTAGATAAGTTTGATTCTAAAAAAATGACAACTAAATTTTATTTTGAATACATTCTTTGACGTAGCAATCTATTAGGTTAATGAACAGTGGGAAAAAGCAGACATTTTAAATTATGAAGTATTAAAATAATATTATTATACGCTAAGATTTTATAAAAAATTTTCTTAAATAACATAGCCTTACTAGGAGAAAGACTTAAACTTTTCTTGAAGCTTCAAGCGGTAATAATTTTGACAGATGAAGAAACACAGATAAAATATAAAAATTCAAGACTCAGAGATACGACTGAAATTTTCTTTTGCACAAGACAAATATCAAATCTCATATGTTTATTCAGAATTGCGATTAGTACAAAACAATAAAGCAGTAAATTGTGATAAATGTTATTTGAAGTATACAATAAACATAAAATTAATATTCAAATATATTAAACGAAAAAATAAATAAAAATACAAAATAGTGTGAAACAGGAAAATACCATTGTATGACAAAGTACAAAAAATACAAATATACATAAAAATGTACAATAATACATATAATTTTTCAGGTTCAATGCTTACAGCCATATCAATGGGCACGTGCTCCAAACATAAATCTGAAACCTCATGCATTGAAACTTTCTGATATTCGAGGCTGGAGTATGCTGTGTGAAGACCCAGTTTCAATGCTTGCGGTTCACATTCCAGAAGAAGATAGATGCATTGATGTTTTGGAGCTAATTGAACGAGAGAAGCTTCTCAGGTAAGATAAGCAGTCTTATAAATTTTAAAATACAAACAGCAAAATGGGTCAAGTGGAAAAGCATAGACTTGTGAATTGTGTAGATAGTATTAATGTGTTAATAATTTAATAACAAAATTACAGATATCATTATGTTGATATAACTGAAGTTTTCTTTTGCACAAGTTAAGGGCAGGTTCTAACCTTATAGTTACATCTCGTTCAGCAGACAATTTATAATGCCTTCTATTAATTTATATTACAGTTTTACAAATACGATAAGAAGTTAAATATATTTAAAACTGACATATCGCAGTACAATCTGTTACTCCAAAAGATTTCATGTAATTGTCATTGCTGAGAATTGTTCATTGTTAATAATAAAATAGCAAACTTTAAAACTTCAGAATCCCTTGAATAGATCAGGCATGAAGAAAATTTTAAACGTAATTAGAATCAGGAAAGAATAATAAAATATCAAACTTTCATTTTAGCTGATTTATTCTGCGTTTTATTCTTCCATGTTAGCCCTCAAATATAACCCGAAAATTAGACGAAAATTGCTCAAGTCACTTGTAGGGGAATTTTCTGGATGTAATTGGCATAATTTCTGTCTGATAAGGTATGAAGGAAGGTTAATGACTTTTGCCTAGAACGTAGAAACATTTCCTGTAAAAATAGAATGTAGTATATATCAAATAATTTTAGAATATCTAAATGTGTTTTGCAAACTATGTTGAGAACCCCGTTGTAAATTGTCACGTGAGCCTAAAAGCATAATTGTAAATGAACGAACAAATAACTCGCATTTGGGTTTTCACAGAATTCTCTAACATCCAGATTTGAAGATATCCAGATATATATATGTTATGTTTTTAATAGCGTAGATGAAGGAATCTGGTACATTTTAGCATCTTTCGGTCGTCATGGCTGGGGAAGGATATTTTAATGCACTACAGCTTAAAGTCTACGTAGTTGGATGGATGTAGGTAACGCATCTGAACTTGAAGAATCGCAATCTGTATTTTTTACGCATATCAAATCATCTTTTTGGAGACAAGATATTTCTTAATCATAGTTGAATACAGTAAAAGATTGTACACGAGTTTTAAAGTACGAAGTCATCTTCGGCAATGAGCAGCAGCCTGGAACAGCAGCGTCTTACCAGCAGGAAAGCGTACGCGAAAGAGAGCGCTGCAATTCAAAGAAAGCAGGGAGTCGGAAAGTTTCAGTTCGAGTTAGAAAAAGTTTTGGTTTACAGTAATTTGATTGGGCAAGAGGTATCTGCTTTAAAACGTTACGTAACATGGAAAAATCTCAAATTCCGGAGACCAGATGAATATTTAGGGGGAGAGAACCAAATCTAGAATATTAATTTCGAGATCGCCAATTATTCTTACAGCAGCTATCGTATTTTGTTATATATATATATATGATATAACAAAATACATATATCTGTAAGATGTAACAAAATAATTTAGTTTCCAAATTCGATATTTTTCTACGTTATGTAACGCTACTGAACAGGGCAACTAAAACTAATATTAACCAATCATAACTTGTCTCTAGAATCGCACCTGCTGTGGTATAAATACCTCTGGCAGCTAATTACGTCATTCTTTTCCTAGCTTCCGCAACTGCTAAAATATCCCCACCGCTCTGCTTCTCCGTCTAAAAGGATGTCACCCCCGTTAACCTGTGCATATGAGAAATTATTGCAATTGTTTATGATCAATAGGTATACTGTCTACGAAGAATGAATCTAATGCGCGTAGAAATAAATATGGTAATTAGCTGAACTTGGATTGTGTCAACATCTACTTCCATCTTTCCACTTGACTATCGAAAGCTGCTAAAAGTGCCGGTGTTAACTGCGTACCAAAATATTCTTCCTCTGTCACGACGACTGCAAGTTGATATCTCTTCTATGCTCCGGAAATATAACACACACACACACATATATAAACATCTAAGTATTACTCATTATGAATCTTTGTCTTTTAGGATGGTAAAACGTGAATCACTTATTTTATCCTCGAAATATCCTCACTATAAAACTAATTTTTTAGATTTCTTGTACGAAGCTTCATACTGATATAAATCTCATGTCTAAGCATCTTAAAGGGCCACCAGCAACTGAGCGGCCAAGTCGCTGAACACTGATAGTTCGGTTCGGCGTTCTAATCACATCGATGGGACTGGCTGCATGGGCGTTTTCGTGATTTTTCCTAGGTGTAACGTGTATACGAGCCAGTTTCCCCCTTCCCTTAGACAGATAGCCTTCAAGTGCTTTATTTTAATTAAATAAACCAAACCAAACATCTTAACGTTATTTGTCCACTAGCTGCATTACTTATATTTCTTCTTATTATTTTCAGTTTTCATGCTCATACATTAGCTTTATATGGGGCTCTATGCTTCCAAGGCAATCACAGAGCAGCGCATATCATTTGCGGCCACGTAGACGAAAAACAATTAATGTACGCTATACAATCGGAATACATGTCTGGACCACTTCGAACAGCCTTTACTGATCTGTTGATTGCGCTACATTTGGAGTTTCATGCATATGCGAGGTAAGTGTTAATGTTTTATATAAATTATTTCCCTTGAGAACATTATCTTTGTTGTTATATAGAAATTTATTCGCTATATAGTGGAATATAAATAACTAAAAACTTCTTCAAAATACAGAAATACTCTGAAATAGTCGAAAGTGCATTATCCATGAAATACACCATGTTCTAGCTTAATAATGCATGGTTAGAAAATCTCATTTCATAAGAAAATATACCCTGTAGTACAGCCTTTCTTCAACTTGACTAGCCTCATATACATCTTTCACCATTGCCAAAAAATCATTCCTTCCTTACTCCTATCTTTCCCAAACTCGGAAAAAAATATATATTTATTTAGATTTAGATAATTTTTTAACAGCACAGCAGGAAGAAAGTGAACTTAAGCTGATTACATAGTCCCCTGAAACTATGCAATGCCATCCGAGGGCAGTTTCCCTCTGTCTCAGAACCCTTGATAAAGTATATGTAAATGATCATAACTTTCTTTTAACCTTTCACGCAGTTCAGCACATTTTCAAGCAAGTAACTTTACATTCCTATTTCAAACAGCGGATATACTGTCTTAAAACACTGGAAACGTGTTATATTTTTTTAATATGGAAAGTTGTCGTGAAAATAAATTTTACGTTCAGGTACCAGAAAATGTAGCTGTGTCAGTTTCGAAATAAAGAAGTATATTCAATGTCAGAAACACTTATCATATCACACATATCATCCTACCTCAGCTTCATCAATGCTAAAGTTAATGTAATGCAGAGCAAAATTGCTTTTATCTCTAATTTCAAAGTAATAAAAATAAATACTTTAAAAAACTGTATTGGACTTGTATGAGATTGAAAAGCTTTATATTTACACTTTCTGAGCAATCTCGATATCTTTAAAAATTTTAATATCATATTACCACTAATGCATTAACTATAAATAATTCATTTAAAATAACTTTATTTTTAAATCAGGTAAAGTGTGTAAGGAAGGAAATTAAATGAAGTACGGTATGTTTGTAGAAAACTTGTAGAGACATTAGGTTATTTAGTAGCAGGAGACATGAAAAATATGCAATTCCTTCGCCGGGAATCGAACCACGGACCTCTGAAATACCGGCTCAGTGTGCTGACCATTACACCACGAAGGCACGCTAAGAATGTGGGAGATATACCTTATATACTCCCCTTTTTAAAGGGCGACTAGGGTTTTTAGGGGACCTAGTCGCCAAATCCTGGGTGTGGAGAGTCATCATCCACAACCCTTTTAGTTCGGGCGCCAGTGTAGAGACATTAGGTTATTTAGTAGCAGGAGACATGAAAAATATGCAATTCCTTCGCCGGGAATCGAACCACGGACCTCTGAAATACCGGCTCAGTGTGCTGACCATTACACCACGAAGGCACGCTAAGAATGTGGGAGATATACCTTATAAACTTGTAATAAATCTTAGTATGTTTTTGCAAATTAGTTTATAAAATGATTGTTTTATGTCAAAGCCTGATTTTCAAATAAAATATGGTTTCATCATTTGATATTTTGATAAAAATATACCATTATATTTCATACTTTTTACTGCATATGCATTTATTTTAACTATTTGTTACCTGAATTGACGTTTTCAAGACTAGCATTTCAATAAAAAAATTGCAATGTCATTAAATGTCTAGGTACGCATGTAGGCATATATCTTCCAAGAGTTCTTAACATTGTTTGCAAATAAAATTTTTCTCATAGGAGCTTAACGCAAAATGAATTCATTTTGCCTTTGGGACCAGATCTACGGGCTATGTATGAAGATCCTGCTTCAGCTCACAGTCTCTCAACAATTCAATATTCATCCATTCGTCCAGAAATGACAATGAGCCCAATTGCGTGAGTATGCAATATCTAACATATTACCAATCTGAAAATAATAAAACTTCGCCGTAAAAAGAAGAGAATACTTTAAATTTTAAATACATTAAAATCGTATTTAAAAGCATACATCTGAAGAAATAATAATTGACAAACATCGTCATTATATAAATGTTGATATACTCTCTGTAATTTATTTTTTAATGTCAAACAGGTCTTAAAACACATTTTCATGCATTAATATAATGCGTTAGTGACCTTTTCTTGATTATTTACCCTAAACGGCTTTTCTAACACTAGTTAACTTAGGATTAATAGGAAAGAAAATAGAGAGCCAAATTCCTTTTCGTTTTCCAACGGCCGGGCAGAGCGTAAAACGTGATTTGAAAAAGTGAAAATATAAATTTAAAGATAAATTATTATTCTTGTCTAAGTAATGAATGATGATAAAAGAAGTCTGAGCCATAATGACAAGATCTCTTGAAAAAGAAAGCAAAATAACAATAATAATGAAGATATAAAATTTAATTACAGATTCCATATTTGAAATATTGACATTTTCAAGGAATATGGAGTGAAAGCGGGTTGAGTTTTCTTTTACAAACCCTATTTCGAATTATCTCATATTGCCCTTCAGAATCACTTTATTATAGAAAATATTAGATAAAAGCAGATTTTTCTAGAGAAATTTTAAAAATCGATTTAAGTTAAATGAAAGATACCTGGTAATAAAAACTTTTGTAATTATTTAGTTTGATGTAATAAGTATTTACTTGCTTGTTTGCTATTTAGCATACAGAAAGTAATAAATTCTGATACCTCAAAGGATATTAAATATAAGGACTTCGTATTAATATTATAAAAATAAAAAATATATGTGATATAAGAAATAGGGCTACATATTGAGACCTTCTAACAAATACGAATTATAAGATATGAGGTGTCTGGTAATTATTTGAGCAAAAATTGCTGAACACATTTTAAGAAAATTCATAGCTTGTTTAATAATGCTAAATATATGTTTTTCCTAACAAGATATTTTTGTGTGCGTACGGATTCGTAATGGATTGAATACACGCAGAACCGATGATAGTTTGACAAAATTTATTTTACCAAAAGAAATACTTTACAGTGCTGGAATTGTCTACAAAAATACTCGCACATCTATTTTCAACGCTAAAATTGCTAGTTTCGCTTTGGAATCTTTGACACCAGTTGGAGCCCTTTCTGTAAAGGTTGCCAAGGTATTTCCCGGTTCATTTTGCCAGAAAAGACCAGTTTCATCAGCGTTATAAATTGGTTCTGGAGATAATGTTTCACTAGTAATGAGTTCAATGAATTCATCTGCAAATCGTTCAGCAGCTTCAGTATCAGCTGAAGCTTTTTCTCCTGAAAATTTTAATTGCCTTACACCATGGCGATTTTTAAATTTGGTTAACCAACCTATCGAATACGGGCACTCAGTTTTTAAGTTTATTTAATCATGAAATATTTTGCTTTGAGCCATTAGCATTGGACCCGTCAATGGCACGCGCTCATTGCGACGCTGTCTGACATATTCAATCATCACTTTTAGCATAAAGAAAAATTTTCTGTTATTCATTGCGAGTGGGGTGTCGGAATCCACAAGAAATTCAAAAAAAGCCAAAAAAATAATTTTAGCCTAGCTTTTTCTTTGTCATACGCAGGTGGCTTTCCAATGCCGTACACATCGGATAATTTTGAGACGGATATGCCTTTATCCATTTTTTGCAGCAATTTCACTTGTTTAATGGACATCGCAACATTATTTCGCTGTGTAGATCCTTTTGCAGCTCCAGAATTTGAAACTCTTTTCGACATAATCGAAAGTTCAAACTTTAAGTTTTATAAAACTGTTGTAATAATTATAGTCTGCAAAAAATAATAAGCTGTTCCAAATTAGAAGATTAAGCAGCAGCGCAATCTGCTACATTAACTGAAATTCCTTAGAATCCATGAAGATAATTTTAGGCTAGCTTTTTGATAGCGTCCGCTATACATTATTGGCTATGCATCATAAGTTTGGCGACAAATGCCAAGTTGTTCCGCTAAATTTTGTCTTCCTTCTATCGCGTACTGAATTAAACCTGGAGTGTATTGCTTTAGTTATTTATTATACCTGCGTCTATGTCTTGCGCATGCTTAAAGGCTAATCTGATTCCTGAATAAATAAACTCTCACATATATTTACGTCTTATCTACGGCCGGCGCTACCACCTGATGCGGTCTCTGTGGGTCCAAGTTCTGCCACAAAGCGCCTCCAAGTTCTAAACTTTTGCCGCACCTTAACGTTGGATCCCAGTGCTTTCCAGTGTAAATTATAAAAATTAAGTCATCCCTTAATTTTGCCTCTCGGTGCTTCTCCAAATTCCAAAAATTTTGTCTTCCCTAAATTCTGCCGCCCAGTGCAGCCATACGACCTCTGACGCCGGTTCTGGGTTTATGTGAATAACATAGCAGTTATTTTTCACTCAAATAACACTAAATGTAATCTTTTGGCGTATGAGTTTCATTAACAAAATCTATTTTTAGTATATGAAAAGAAAATTTCGTTAAATTTTACCTCGTCAACATTTCGTACCGTATTTAACTTAAATCTGTTATCATCGCCAAACGCAATGTCAGCATAAAAGGTTGCCATACTCTGTTATTTCATTACTAATATAAAAAAAAATATTCAGACATTGCTGCATGAGACATTACTCAAGTTGTCATGTATTGATAAGCATGCGGTGATAAAATCAAAATATAATAAATAATGATTCGTCAAGTCGGCGTCAAGGGATATAAAATACTTGTAGGTGTTTAGATCCTTCTTTTCTTTTCTCCTGTCCTCCGATTTCTCTCCCGAAATCTAAGCGATGTTCCTATGTAGAATGTTTGGGTTTGAGATGTACGCCAAGCATATACACAGCTACGGAGCCAAATTATTAATCTCACAAATTTATGCTTAAATGATTTATTTATTTAATAACGAGGTATTTTATTTAGTGCCTAAGTGAAATTAAGAATGTAGACTCTCTACATGTTTTATTATGGAAGGAAAAATCAAGTGCGCATGCGTAACCCATATAAGAAAAAAACGTTTGTGGTTTTGAGTTCCGGATTTTAGATCACTCTGGATATTGGACGTCCGGATCTCGGACTGTACGGTATTTAGTAAAAGATGTTGCATTAACATTTTCGAACGTTACTTGAATATTAGCGTTATTACCATAGAAAAACCTGAATATTTTTTATTTAAGTAGAGATTTAATTTCATTTTTATGTCATATTAATTTTTTGTAGAATTATTTGTTGAGAAATATGTGTTAATTATTGTTAAATTGTAAAAGTATTATTTTTTGAGAACCTTGTTTTTTAAAATACTTTTCTGAAAGAAAGTGCATTAAAACGTTAATTTGATATAAATGTATTTCTAAAAGCTCGTATAGTGAGAAATATTCAAATCTCTATCTTAGGAAGCATTCTTTAGAAAACCGACATTCTCTATTAAATTAAAAGTGGAATTCTATAGTTTATAAGATATTTATTGCAAAATTCTTAAATTATATTTTACCCTTAGCGAAAAAATAACATCTCTAAAAGACCTGAGTACACCATATTTCCCTGTGGAGTCTTTGAAACAATTCATTATGGAAGCTCTAGATGATGCTGTTTGCAAAGGAAATCGACCTAACCGGGACCCTATTGGTGGGAGCAATGAAAACCTTTTTGTGTAAGTTTTAAGTGCATTCATTACTCATCATTTTTTTCATTTATCAATTACTTTCCATTTTTGTTATTTTTAAGTGTGGAAGAAAGATTTAGTAATTTGACATTTATTAAAGTTTAGTACATAATAATTAACTTATTCCATGTGGCTTCCTATTTTATTACGACCTTTTAGGCTTTCTTATGTAATGTTTTATGTCAGCTAAATTCCCATCTTGTTTTAAATTTTAAGAATTAAAACCAAGTAGTACTACTGTAATGCAATTTTAAATGATAAGACATTAGGTATATTGGTATTTTCCATTTTGCGGTGTTTCCAATTGTCTAATATCCACGATCTTATTCTTTATTTTATATGTTGCTTTTAAAATTATAGTGATATTAATAGGGGTTGGATTTATCGAATAGAAAATGTTAACGAAGCTTCAAAATAAAACTGTGTAAATAAAGATGTACAAAATTTCATGATGGAATGTTAGAAATCTTTTACCGTACCTCCTGTTTTGCATTTGCAGCCTCAGACTATAACAGACTAGGTTTGCGCATGCGCATTGCCTTGAGTTATTTTCTTTCTTCATTAACATATTTCTCATACGAACTGAAATGCCTCACATAAAAATTTCTTAAGGTAAAATAACACGCCAAACAAGGGCTAATTTAGAAGTCAAGCGACAAAAATCAGCGTCATATTTGCAAATTTTCACAGGAATAGTTTCGATGGTTTTACTGAAACATCACCCTCAGCTGCCAAAGCGCAAGTGGACGAGATAAGATATAGTGATTATTTATAGGATGAGATAAGATATAGTGATCATCTATAAGATAAGATAAGAATGGCTGGACAAGAGTTAAGCTACTGGCGCCATCTATTGATGAAATGAGAACTAAAACATAATACGAGAAATTCATATGTTTTCTGTGCATTTTAAGTTTGCTCCTCCAAATTGGCTCTTGATCAAGAACTAAATTATTTAAAAGCAGTAGCTATTGACAGGAGCTTTTCACCCAATATTATTAATCAAGCAGTTAAAAAATTCTCATCTCAGCACACCAAAAGGCACACTCTTGTTTTAGGAGATTATAAGAATTTTGTTGTCACACTCTTGTTTTGGGAGATTATAAGAATTCTGTTGTCATCTCATTTCTTTCCATCAGTTAGCTATAAAATTGCACGTATTTTACAGAAATTTAACTTTCAGGTGGTTTATTCTACTATCAATTAATTTCCGAGTTCCATACTCAAGGACCCCATTACGGATATGAATTTCTGGAGTATTTAGAGGATTCCTTCCCAGTGTGGTTTAATTTACATTGGTCAAAACTAAGGGAGCCTTAAAATTTAGCGCTAAGGAACATGAGGCATATGTTAGAAAAAAGGAAACAAAGCAGTCCTCTGTTGCCCAGCACTGTTGGTCCGAAAATCACACTATAAATTTTTCTGCAGCCAAAATTATTCAAAAAACATCATACATTCGTGAATTAGATTTTCTATAAGAGTTTCAGATTCAAAAAAATCTTTCTGTTCTACACTCATTTATGGACATGAGTGTAGAACAGAAAGATTTTTTTCAAGGATAATGCAAATAAGGCAAAGGAACAGTTAGAAGCAAAACGAATTTGACTTATCTGTAAAGCTTATTTATTAAACAAAAGGTAAAGAGCAAAAAAAGATGCTATATGTTT
The DNA here is from genome assembly GCA_000611955.2 of Stegodyphus mimosarum. Taxonomy (NCBI): domain Eukaryota; kingdom Metazoa; phylum Arthropoda; class Arachnida; order Araneae; family Eresidae; genus Stegodyphus; species Stegodyphus mimosarum. The sequence goes on from KK115419.1 coordinate 439,963, forward strand.
ATTATTAAAAAAAAATTAGCGATTTCTTCTCCCTGGAGCAAATTACAAAAAAAACTTATTTACAAAAACCAATATTACGTGGTTGGTATGATTGTTAATACATTGTATGTCTCCCAGACGATGCAATACAGTCCGTACAACGCCTAGGCATGCTGAGTATCAAATTATCGACCTGATCTTGGAGGATATTACACCACTCAAAAAGCAATGCTCTCCGAAGTTCCAGTAGACATGTAGGAGGAGGTTGAGGGGCTGCAACTCGTCGGCCAAGCATGTCCCACACCTGCTTTACTAGATTCAAGTCCGATGAGAATGCTGGCCAGTCCATACGGGTGATAACCTCCGATTGAAGACATTCGCTTACGATGTTTGCACGGTGAGGACGGGCGTTGTCATCCATAAACACAAATTGTGCGCCTATGGCGCCTCGAAACAAACGTACATGTTGTTCCAGAATGACGTCCCGATAGATTTGGCTTGTCATGGTTCCAATTTGAACATGCAGGTCAGTTCTGGAACCCAGAATAATTCCACCCCAAACGAGCACTCCTGCACCACCGTAACGGTGTCATTCAATGATGTTTTCTTGGTGGTAACGGGTACCTGGAGCTCTCCATATGAAAGTCCGGCGAGAATCAGACTGCAAGCTAAACCTGGACTCGTCGAAAAACAACACACAAGCCCACTGTTGCGGTGTTCACAATGCATGCTCTCTACTCCAGGCTAACCGCAGGCGACAGTGAGTTGCAGTAAGTGGAACGCATCTGACAGGTCTACGAGCATATAGACCAATATGTCCTAAGCGTCTGTACACGGTCTGCCTTGAAATTGTCGTACCAGTGGCTGATGAGAGCTGACGAGACAGGTCTGAGGCTGTGCTCCGCTTGTTTCTTTTGGCAGTAACTGCCAAATATCGGTCCTCATTCGGCGTTGTAACTCTGGGGCGACCCATGCTGTAACGTCTACTCACACTACCATCGTCTTGGAATCGTTGCGAAAGCGTGGAGATGATACTCTGTGCAATTCCAAGTTCGTCTGATACTTCCTGTTGTGGGTACGCCCACATTCCAGACGGCCGATAATTCTACCACGTAAAAGATCATCCAAATGCGTCCTTTGTGTCATAACTATTCGGTTATTGCACTGAAATGCTTATAAAGCGCCTGCGAACAATTTTACTTCTTTTCCTGTATTCCTTATATATCACTCTCTTACACTCTCGTCATTGTGACGTACCGTCGATGTCATCTAGTTACTTCCTGAAATTTGCATATGATTCTTGAAGATGTGTATAGTGATTTTTCAGGTGATATATTTATTTTAGAGTTCGATTTCCGCGTGACTCCGAATTATCCTTAATTTATGGACATGAGTGTAGTTAACCACCTTAATTCCAATCCATCTTTGACTTCAGCCTTTAAGACAATTATGTTTTAGTTCTCGTTTCATCAATAGATGGCGCCGGTAACTTAACTCCTGTCTAGCCATTCTTATCTTATCTAATCATATTATATCTTATTTCGTTCATTTGTGCTTTGGTAGCTGATAATGCAAGTTCGGTAAAACCATCAAAACTAATCCTCTGAAAATTTGCAAATATAACGCTAATTTTTGTTGTTCGACTTCTAAATTAATAAAAATTTTTATTAGTTACTAAAAACCAAATAAGACTCATGCAAATGTAAATGAATAAGGACTTAGATTTTCTGCTGAAAAATTCAGGGATGGAAAGAAATATTGTGTGAAAAAAAAATACATTGTTGGTAAAGACGTTGTGTAATAAAAAAGGGTCTCCTGTTAGCTAGAATATCTGAAAAAATGGCATCGGTCAAAAAAATGAAAAGTATTCGTTAAAGATTATGAAAATGTTTGAAGGATTCAGTGAGAAGTACAATATACAATTCAGCCAATGAATAATAGTACGTTTTTGCTCATTCTTTAAGAACATGTTATGTTCTCCTTCAGAGGAAATGGGGAATTTTTAAACAGATTGACTACAGAAGCACTCAAAATGCCTCTCAGTTAATTATGTAATAAATGTTTCAAAGACTGTATGCAATATACTCTTTCAAAATAGTATAAGACTATATACGTTGTTTCAGATATATTTAAGTAACGAAATCAAAAAAATATATATAAGCGCATAAGTTTACAAAACAAATTATTGTCTCAGCTTTGCAGATTTCTAATAAGTATAAACATTCTGTACGCTGTATTTGCATTAATGCAACATACAGTTTTATAAATGTTTACAATAATACTCAGAACTTGAATAAACTTGGAGGAATACATACTTTAAATGTTACGTGATTTTAATTCTAAAAATAATCATTTCATTAAATTGATATTAAAATGTCTTCAAGATATTCTTTATTTGCAGCAGCTGATCAGTTTCGGAAGGTAAAAGTAATAACTGGAATTATCAAAATTTTTAGTGCGCAAACTATCGCTCTGGAGTGCTAAGATTTTAAAGGGTGAATAGGGAGAAGGAGATCCATTCGCCATAGGCGGCGATGAATTATAATCCATGTAATTCACCACCTTTTAATTCGAGCTTCACTTGTAAAATCTTTTAGAATTTTTTGATGTTAGGGAACTAAAGATGTTCGTAGTTCTCAGTTGCTAGCCGAACGTTATATAGCCGAACGTTCTCAGTTGCTAGCCGCTTCCAACTACATCGCGAAGGCAAGCGGAAAGGATGCAGAAAATGCCTGATAATATAAACAGAAATTTCGCATTTTGATGTTGAGGTATACCATTTATTATTCGCTTATGAGAGGCAATTAAAATTCATTGCTGTGATTTTACTTTCTAGGAGAATCATTTAAATCATGATTCAAAATAAATTTTGAATACCTTTCTACAAATTTTGTTCTAAAAGAATAATCTGTTATGTGTTATAGTGAATAGAGCACTAAAAAAATTATAATTCTGATAAATAGTTTCCTTGTAAAATTTCTAATATTTTAAAAGTTTAACATATCCATCAATCAATAAAATACTATTATTAAATGTAATTTGATCTTGTTAAAATGCATTGGTTTAAAGATTTATTTACACACATATGTAAAAAGAGTAAAAAAGTGTACACCAGTTAGATTAAATAGTTAAATATGCAAGTAATTGCGTTCTCGATTACAGTACCGGTAGTAGAATTTACTTGAAGCATTGTTATATATGGGAGTTTAAGTCATACATAAGTGAATGTGAGGCAGTTTCCTTTTTGATGTTATTTCTTGACCTTAAGAATTTTTTTATGTTTTTGTATCTTAAGAATATCTCTCGACAGAATACTCACAGCTGTCTTTTCCGTAAAAACGAGTTCTAAACCATTTTTCGCAGTCCTAAAAGAATAAATTTTTTAATGAGTTCTGGGGTATTTCTTATTTAATTCCAATGTTCTATCTTAGAACCCCACGAACACTAACAAGCGAATAATCGCTTAGGTGTGAGAGTAAACACGTAAGACTTGAGAAGGATGAACTACCCTTTATTTCTCAGAATAAATACAATCAACTCCTAACTTGAAGTATACACAAAGCCTCCACTTGGGCTTAAACTCAAATGAGTCTAAACTAAACTAAGCTTAAATAAAGCTATCTGAAAGATATAGCCGAAGCTATCAGGTTTCTAAGTAGTTGGCCCCTAAGTATTAAATTAAATCGGCGAAGCCAAGCAAGGGCCTAAAGTATGGCCGAGCGTGGTAGCTCAGAGAGAACGTAGCCAAAAGGCAAACGCGCGCTAGTCAAGAAAATCACACTCTCTCTGTAGAAGTCGGTGAAGCATCGATTTAAATAGTACTCTTACTCATTTGCATTCAATGCGTTTCTGAAATTACATTCTGGCAGGAAGTTGCAAGCTGAAATTAGAATAAATAGAAAAGTATCATAACTTAAAATAACTGTTAATGAACTTAGGATAAACCTTACGGAGTTGTTTAAGTTTGCCAACGTGATGCTCTTGATGACGAATCGGCGACATAGCTTTCTAAGTTTTGCTTTTTAAGTAAAATAATCGTTTTAACGTTAATTTTTCTTTCCTGTGGACAACATTCGCCAAAAACAAAATAACAATAAAACTTTCACCTGACTTATCGTTACTGGAAAGCATAAAGGTTATTATAGTGACCACCTCAAGTTAGGCACACTGGCGCGATAAGTTCTTATGACAGACAAATAGTAGTATGTTAAAGCGGTCTTTCTTAGCTAAGTCAGGGTTTAAATCAGCCTAATCCCTCAGAACCCGGCTCTGGTATATCTCAGGTTTTAAATGAAATTCATAATTCCAGCCACCATCCTCCGAAGGCTCTGATAAGACAAGCCTTGGTACTTTGCTGTGTGACTGAATCGCAGTATTAACAAAATGTTTTATTATCATTGCAACATTTTATTTAGTACTTAACAAAACAGTTTTCATACTAGATACTGAACGCATGTCCAACTTTCTCTGAGGTGGACAAAATATGCGAGAAAACTTGGAAAAGTATGAACCCTAGATAAAGTGGACGTTTTTCTGATTTCTTTTTTTCTTTCACACCGTATCTTCCCCAGTCAATGACCGAAAGGTTGAGGCCGCTGAATAGTGGTAGTTTAATGCGGGCTCGGGATTAGGCAAAAGAGTCACTTTCCCCTTAAATCGTACATCAAGGTATCGCTCCACGTAGGTGGTTAATTCTTGTACGCATTGTGGTATTCAAATAATTACAACATAATTTTCAGCGTTATCTCTTGTAAATATTAATTTATATTCATCTGAACATTTGTTTTATTATTCGCGCATTTGATTTTCATGATGCTTTTTAAATTTTCTTAATTTTATCACTTTTCTTTCGCTTTATTATTTAAATTTTAGGAAAAGTTAATTTTTGCATATTTATATTTATAGTAACTTTATTAACATTTTTATTTACTTTTTATGTTTTATTTAGCTTTTGGTGCTGTATTATTTGTAATTTTATGTATTGGCCTTTACGCGTACTTTTAACGGTCTTCTCCGGCACTTCTAAAAATTTATGCAAGCCTTTAAAAACAAAGCCCGGCACGAAATTAATTTTATTCCTACTTTTGTGAATGGGTGGACTAAGACATATAATTTTCTAAGATATAATATAATTTTCCAACCTACGCAAAATTCTAGGTCTTCTTATAGTACTAGGTCTAGTATCTTAAAGGAAAGGCTGAAAAATCAAAGAGAAAAAAAATATTCGAATTTTTTTTCTCTGGCCTAAATTTTAAATTGTTGAAGTCTACATTTTAAATGGTCTACATTTTAAAACCCTTTTTTTTAGTTTTAAAGGAGGAAGGGCTGTAAAACTTAAAGGAACTACGAAAGGAAAAGAAATGTCAGTTCGCATTCATCTTTAGCTTGAGAGATTATGTTTGAATCTAGGTTAAAATGAGATTTCTCAATAATACTTAAGTTTCATTTTGATGTTAGCAACAATTAATGATTAAATAAACGAAAAAAAGCATTGAGCAGGTATCATTATGTCTGTTCATTTCCAAATCTAAGATGAAGAATTCTATTTCTTATGTATTTCCAGTCAATGAAGCTGCTGACCAATTTCAATACATGAAAATGCTATTTACATTTTCTACCTCAAGAAAAGTGATTTTGAATAATATTAGTTTTAAATGCTCTTTAAAGGCTCTTGAAAGTAATCTTAGACTAAAGGCTTTATTCTGCGTTGCTTGTATATAATTATTATTGTGTATTAGAAATAATCTTTCTAAACTACTCTACAAAATGTGTTTTCGCTTGTGTAAAGCTTTTAGTCTAACAAGTGTTTTTGCACCTCATCGGAGAAATGAATATTTTTAGGTATTTCTTCCGTATAAAATAGACTTACTGTTTTTTGAAATCTTGTAAAAGCTAATAAATTGCTTTCCTTATTATATGACTTTATTTTGATTTGTTCTAAAGCCCCATTATTAAACTCGCTGACAAGTTGCTACTGATTGGCTTACTACAAGATGAGGAATTGCAATGGCTACTTCGCCTGATTGATCCAGAGAACTTCGATCCTGACTTCAATCCAGGTATTGGGTTATTACTCTTTTTTTTTAAAAAAAATTTAAATTATTGTATTATTTTAAAACAAAATATCCAAGTTATCATATTAAACTAATTAAAGAAAAACTAAATGAGTCTGACATTTACATTGTAAGCATTTTGGAAAAGCAGTAGGAAAGATATCTATGCTATAATCAAAATATATTTGCATAAGTAAATTGTTAGATAAGTTTTGCTTTCCACTATCTGCTTGTCTACGTTTTATTGTCTACTTTCAGAAAATGAAAACCAGGTACGTGGTTTGATGGCTATGAACATAGCAGAAGGAGTTAAGCTTCAGATGTGCTATTTGCTGCACCACCTCTTTGATTTGCAGCTGAGACATCGAATTGAATCCATGATTGCTTACTGTGATGACTACGTTTGTGAACTCCAGAGTGTAAGTAATAAGAAGAATTGGTGCTTATTCGAGATAACTTTATGTCTTTAATTCAAATTGGTCAAGTTAGAGAACGTAAATGAATAAAAGTCTGTAAGGGTATCAAAGAAATTCTATTTGCTACTTCTAGTCGAGCTCATGCAGTTCGCTTTGTAATTATTCTTTTAGTTTTAACCAATATTTTTTTCTTCTTGTTAATTTAGACATTCATTAACTATTTCTTGCTATTCATATTTAAGTTTATAATTTATGTGTTAGTAAATTATATTGTGTATTTTTCCTATATTTGAATTGTCTTAAACATTTGTTGAGTGACTTACTTGAACTTTAATCAAGAAACAGGAAAGCACTACTGATTAGTTTTAAATACAAATGCAAAAAACGGAACTGAAACGTCTTTAAATTGTAAGCGACGAAGTATTTTTTAAACAGATTCAACTATAAGCTACGTGTTTCACTAAATAAAAAGTTAATATAACTTAGAATTCTGCCGTTTCAATTTTATTAATGAATTTTATTTAAAATATATAAAATTGTGTATCTAAAAGATATGTAAAATTGTATAATATATAAAATATAATTATTTAAGATATATAAAAATTAAAAAATTGTGATTAAGTATTGAAAAGAACTTAAGATGTTCTAATTGTAAAAAACAGCTGCGGAGTATTTTGAATGTATGGATATGCATTTGCTAAACGTAAAGTGGTAAAAATTCGGAATAATATAATAAGATAGGCATGAGAATTTTTGACTTAATTTATGTAATTATTATAGTAAAAAAGTCAGTAAAAATCATATCATTATATGCTTAAATTTCAAAATAAAACTGATTATGGAGCCGAAAGTTAAGTAAAATTTTTCCTACTATCCGATGCTTCAAACTGGTTGATGTTATTGAATTACAACTTTTTCTTCTTCACCTCTTTTCAATAGGATCAGCTTCGAAGGTACATCGAAATTAAACAGTCAGACATGCCTTCCGCTGTAGCTGCAAGAAAAACTAGAGAATTCAGGTGTTCCCCCAAAGAGCAGGTAATGACTTTTAAGTTACAAGTTTATGTGAAACGTTTTTAATTGCAAACACTTACGTAATCAAAAACTTAGATTAAAAAATCTCAAGCTATTTTTAAAATTTGAATGAAAATTTTTTAGTTGAGAATGCATATTATTTTTAGTTTATGATATTTAGGAAACTTTAACAGATGTTTGTCACTGCTTATCTATCAATGACACTGATAGTGACCTGCACGACCAGTTAATGCAGGTATTATTATTGGTCAAATTGCTGGGAAAATGAAAATTTTTTATTTAAAATTTATTGTCTATTGAATCATTTTTCATGAACAGTCGATTTATTAGTTTATCAATATCAATTAAAAATATCTTCATTAATATTCTCCTGCACAATAAGCAGTAGAAATAAATGAAGGTGCATATTATTCCTGCAAAGTTCATTTTTAACAACAAATACATTATTTTTTTCCTTTCCCCCAAATTTAAATCATGAAACTGGAAATGCTTGAAACTTAAAATGCCCATTTAAATGCATCGTAACATTGTAAAATTTATTAAGCTTAAAATGTCTATTTAAATGCAACCCAACATTGTAAAATTTATTTTGAATAACTTCTTCAAAAGTATAAATAATCACCCAACTAACGAAGGTAGTTATTCTGACCACTCTAAAATGGTAAATTTAAATGGCAATTACAAGACAATATAAACTGTGTCACCTTTTAGGGAAACGTGCTAAATCGAGACCTTAGCTGGATCTAAGCGAATTATGTTTCGCTATGTCAAGTTAGAAAGTAGAGAAACGTAAGAAGTGTGTAAGAGACAGGCAGGTCTTGTGCTTGCAGAATCAGCCAGCATTTGTGGCAAAAGTATTGCTTTCAGATTGAAACAAAGTTTAAATGGCAAGAATAAAATTGTGCCTCAGACAGCTAATTATCGTAGATATTAAACTAGCAACGTGGTCTTCAGCAAGCGGATCATACTGTGATTCAACAATCTAAAACTTCTCTTTAAATGCTATTTGTTTCTAATTCATTTGAATATGCGGAAACTAAAAATTAGGGTTCTGCAGGAAAATGGAAAGGAAGAATGACAGTAAAGGTACTGAACATAAAATATCTGCTTAGATAAAAATAAATAAATTGTTACAATCATATTCAGAAAATTTTACAACTCTTCTTAATTTTTTTATTACAAAGTCGCTATTTTTTATGTTTTTGTTTAAGAAGTCTCAATTAACCTTTAAATTTTAATTAAAATTAAAATTACCAGCTCAGATTTCTACAAAATGTTTTAAACTAAATGATAGTATAACAGCTAATTAATACTTTAGATGATTAATGATCTACTGGAGACAAAATTTCCCTGACATTGCTCTAATTTGGATTTGATTTGTAGCGAAACAGGCTGTTCCAGTAGTTATTTTACGACGCTTTCTTCTTATATAACGTAAATATCGGCTAATACTTTAAACCGTTTTTTCACAAAAAGCATTCCTGTCAAAATAATAGATGCCGTATTTCAAATGACAAAATATATGTCGTAATTAACTAAGCATCTGTGACACAGTCATACTTATGGCTTAGCAGGCTTTTATTTACTTAGAGAACGTAATTCACGCAGTGGAATAGTTAAGGAAAAAAAGATAATGCAAAATATCTAAACTGTGCTTTTTTTCTCATAATTAATTATAACGATCTAAGCAAGTTATTTAATAACAAGTAATAAACTATAGAACTGAATGATAAATTTAAATAAAATATTCGCAACGAATTTAAGTTAAAGAAATGTTCTAGAACATTGTCATGTAATTTAAGTATTCATTTGCTGTCGAAAATGCAATATAAATTGTATAATAATAAGCGAAAGAATATAACATTTAAAGTCTTTAGCGACATGTTAGAGAAAGTAAAACTGATAGAGGACGTGAAACAAGTAATACTTAAGTTTTGTAGATGACGTTCATTATGTCTTTATTGTAGAGTTTAGGAACTTCGTCTTAAAAGTAAGAAAAGATAACAATAATTATAGCAAGCTTATTGTAGACATTAATTAGCTGCATATATTACATCGCATGTTTCTTGTTCAAAATTATTTTTATCTAAAATGGTAGAAGCGAAAATTGAAACTAAAGATAAAGCATTTTTTTCTAGATGAGAGCAATCTTGTGCTTTAAAAATTTAGAGGAGGATCAAGCTGATCAATGCTCTTGTGGGGAAGACCTCCGCGAAACTTTGCTAAATTATCACGAAGAGCTTGTTGGTCGCATTAAAGGTGTATGTTCATCGGAAGAAAAAGAAGAGTCAGAAGAAAAGGTGGAAGAGCCATCAAAACCATGGACTCAGAGGATGTTGAATATTGTAAAAATGGTCAAAGCAGCAGATCAAGAAGCAGAAAAACCTGAAAAGGAAGGGCCGAGGCCAGAGGGTAATTTAAACTTGCTGAAGGTCTTTGAATTATTTAACATTTACTATAAAATTCTGATTACTAGTCTTCTGTTTTTTTGCTCATGTAAGCAAAATTCCATCCACCAATAATATTTTAAAAGACACTTTTCACCTAATTCTTTTGGGTTTAATACAATTATTTCTCAAAAATTTTTTTTTTCAAAACATTTACATATGATCTATAAAAATATAAAAAAGAACTACAGCATTTTATATGTATTTTCGTTTTAGAGCTGTTTCAAAAGAAAATAGTGGTTACAATTGTGAAATGGGCTGAGGAAACTGAAATCGAAAACCGAGAACTTGTGCGACAAATGTTTCACCTACTTCTTAGAGCATTTAATGGTATAGGAGAGGTAATGTTAACAACTGCCTTCATATTGTACTAAATGTCAGTCTATGCAGTGTGCAACTGTTTAGTTATTGTTCCAATATGTTGTTGTACTAGGTTGTATGTAAAGTAAAGTAAAATAAAAAGCAAACAAATTGTAAATTAAATTGTAAAAATTACTAATAGTAGTTATAAGAGTAATAGACAACATATTCAACATTACATGAATCAAATATAGATTTTTTTTTATTCAAATGTGTTATATTTATTGAAAATATCAAACGAAAAAATCCCAGTGTGTTTGCTTTCTTCATATTCCATTCTTGGAAAATACACTCACGTTTGTGAAAATTGCAACACCATGAAGGACTTACGCGAGTGAGCTGAAATTTTCAGGAAATGCAAAGTAGCGCATGATATGCAAATGATTAGAATTGCTAATCCGTAGCGCATGCGTATGCTGAGCAGCGCCCTCTGAACGGCTGATGGATCCGAATAAATAGACGGCTGTAGCGAGGCGTGTACGGTTATCGGTGGTTATCTGCTAGTGGTAAACGTTAACTCAATCTGTACTTATGCCTCGTCGACGAAAGAGAGCGAGATTTGAACAACTTACAGAGTTTGAACGAGGGAGAATCATCGGCCTTCGTGAAGCTGGATTGTCGTATCGTGCAGTAGCCTCTCGTGTGCAGCGTAACAGCAGCACAGTGATGCGCGTTTGGAAGCAGTGGACGGACGAGTGTCGGACAACTCGGAAATCCGGGAGTGGACCCCGAAATGTGACGTCAGCTCGCGATGATAGACACCTGGTCCGCATGGCGCGGACGGACCGTACAGCTTCCTCTAGACAATTGGCAGCACTGTGGTCAATAGCTACAGGTGTTTCATTGTGTGCTTCATCAATTCGTAGACGTCTGCTGCAGTGTGGACTGCGCGCACGGACTCCTTTATACAGGATCCCCCTAACGCACGACCATCGCCGCCTGCGGCTACAATGGGCCAATCAGCATAGAGACTGGCGTGCTGATTGGCAGCATGTCGTGTTTTCTGACGAATCCCGCTTTAATTTGTGGTACCATGATGGCCGCATTCGTGTCAGACGCTATGCCGGTGAACGCCACCTTCCGGAGTGCATTATCGAACGCCACAGTGGACGAACACCCGGAGTTATGGTCTGGGGCGCCATAGCATATCATAGACGATCTCAATTGCTACGAATTGTGGGCAATCTGAACAGCAACCGGTATATCCGTGAAGTTCTACAGCCCGAAGCTGTTCCCTTCCTTCAAAGCTTGCCAGGCGCTGTATTTCAACAGGACAATGCCTGCCCTCATACTGCTCGGATTGTTAAATCCTTCTTTGCAGCGCAGCAGGTACAGCTTCTTCCTTGGCCTGCGTGTTCCCCGGATATGTCGCCAATTGAACATGTGTGGGATGTCATTGGTCGGCGTCTTGCTCGTGATCCTCGTCCTGTTGCGTCTGCAGACGAACTTTGGGTACGCGTACAAACGATATGGAATGCTCTTCCTCAGTCAGACATTCAAACTTTGTTTGACTCCATGCCACGTCGTGTAGCAGCACTTATTGCGGCGCGTGGTGGCCACACAAAATACTGATTCTGATCTCTTGTTCTTGTTTGTTTGCTTTGAACATTTAATCATTTATTTGTACCACTACCACTCAACTGTGTATTAAATTGCATTCAATTATGACGATTCCTTCTTGGTGTTGCAATTTTCACAAACGTGAGTGTATTTTTACCACTATATTTTTAAGAATTCTTTTAAAGTATGAAAAAAATGTGTGAATATGCATGTTCATGTTATTTTAAAATCATATACCAAAGCTTCATTCTTTTGCACTACTGGTGCTATACCCACAGTTCTAAGTGTAATGTTCATTTAAACTGTGAATAAAAATAATTTTTATTTCTTTCAGCTCATTATCCACTCAATGTATTCAATTAAATAACTCAAAAATAAATTATATGCAAACTTTTGTAATAGCCGTTTTACGTTCAGAGATAAAAACACTTTATATAATTTATGTCAAAAAATTATTTGCTTTATAGAGCCAGTAAAATAAAATTGCTGTCATGTCTATTGCTTGAAAATGAAATTGCTATCATGCTTAGTGTTTTTTGTAACTTACATTAAATGATAATTACGTTTTCACTATTTCAGATAATGAATGCGATGGAAAACACGTATACAATTAGTACGAACAGTAAAAGCGACGTTGTAGTGCTTTTAGGGTACTTGCAAAGAGTGAGAGCTCTATTACCGGTGCAAATGGGCCCAGAAGAAGAGGAAATAATGCGTAATAGCTTGTGGTAAGTTAACATAATAAAAGAATCTCTTAGCAAGATATCACAGGGAATTTTTTATTTCAATTTATCTTTTTATTCTTTTATTAACAATTAAAATATTAAATAATTTACATCAAAATGCTATTAGTCTGTCAATTCAAAATATTTTCTGTAAACGTAGAGTGATTTATCATTTGAAAGTATGCACTTAAATCTACATCTGATTCTCTGACTTTTAATACCAGCTTGAAACTGATTGTTGAAACATATTTTCAGGGCAATGGTCAGCAACAGGGTGTTCTTTCAGCACCCGGATTTGATCCGCATTCTAAGAGTTCACGAGAACGTAATGAAGGTCATGATCAACACTCTCGCGAAGAGAGCTCAGAGTGATTCAGGACCAGTAAGTTATAGATAGTGGTATTTCTTGTTCTAATGTAATGTATGAAGTTTTTACTACACTCACGTTTGTGAAAATTGCAACACCAAGAACGAATCGTCATAATTGAATGCAATTTAATACACAGTTAAGTGGTAGTGGTACAAATAAATGATTAAATGTTCAAAGCAAACAAACAAGAACAAGAGATCAGAATCAGTATTTTGTGTGGCCACCACGCGCCGCAATAAGTGCTGCTACACGACATGGCATGGAGTCAAACAAAGTTTGAATGTCTGACTGAGGAAGAGCATTCCATATCGTTTGTACGCGTACCCAAAGTTCGTCTGCAGACGCAACAGGACGAGGATCACGAGCAAGACGCCGACCAATGACATCCCACACATGTTCAATTGGCGACATATCCGGGGAACACGCAGGCCAAGGAAGAAGCTGTACCTGCTGCGCTGCAAAGAAGGATTTAACAATCCGAGCAGTATGAGGGCGGGCATTGTCCTGTTGAAATACAGCGCCTGGCAAGCTTTGAAGGAAGGGAACAGCTTCGGGCTGTAGAACTTCACGGATATACCGGTTGCTGTTCAGATTGCCCACAATTCGTAGCAATTGAGATCGTCTATGATATGCTATGGCGCCCCAGACCATAACTCCGGGTGTTCGTCCACTGTGGCGTTCGATAATGCACTCCGGAAGGTGGCGTTCACCGGCATAGCGTCTGACACGAATGCGGCCATCATGGTACCACAAATTAAAGCGGGATTCGTCAGAAAACACGACATGCTGCCAATCAGCACGCCAGTCTCTATGCTGATTGGCCCATTGTAGCCGCAGGCGGCGATGGTCGTGCGTTAGGGGGATCCTGTATAAAGGAGTCCGTGCGCGCAGTCCACACTGCAGCAGACGTCTACGAATTGATGAAGCACACAATGAAACACCTGTAGCTATTGACCACAGTGCTGCCAATTGTCTAGAGGAAGCTGTACGGTCCGTCCGCGCCATGCGGACCAGGTGTCTATCATCGCGAGCTGACGTCACATTTCGGGGTCCACTCCCGGATTTCCGAGTTGTCCGACACTCGTCCGTCCACTGCTTCCAAACGCGCATCACTGTGCTGCTGTTACGCTGCACACGAGAGGCTACTGCACGATACGACAATCCAGCTTCACGAAGGCCGATGATTCTCCCTCGTTCAAACTCTGTAAGTTGTTCAAATCTCGCTCTCTTTCGTCGACGAGGCATAAGTACAGATTGAGTTAACGTTTACCACTAGCAGATAACCACCGATAACCATACACGCCTCGCTACAGCCGTCTATTTATTCGGATCCATCAGCCGTTCAGAGGGCGCTGCTCAGCATACGCATGCGCTACGGATTAGCAATTCTAATCATTTGCATATCATGCGCTACTTTGCATTTCCTGAAAATTTCAGCTCACTCGCGTAAGTCCTTCATGGTGTTGCAATTTTCACAAACGTGAGTGTAGATTTGGAACTCCCCAACAGATGTGAAGCGAAATATCATTAGATCTCAAGTAGCTACAAGCCACGATAAAGTTTAAGTAACCTTTTTACTTACACAGAAATCTAGAACGAGCATTAAAATCAAATTGTCGGTAGCGAATATAACTCAAAGCCGAATAATTAAAACTATCAAAATTGGCAGGAATTAAATGTAACGTGTGAACGCGCAAACGAGAGACATACTCTGTCTTACAATCCAGAAACCTTAGTTTAAATGCTATCTACTCCATTTACATTCTGGTGAGAAAATGGTAAGGATAATTTATAGTAAAATTTTAAATTATAAACAGCTTGTAAATTTAAATAATAACCTTACAAACTTCTTTTGCCTTTTCAATAAACAGGAAGTAAATTTTGAGCAAAATAAAGTTGTGTCTTTCTGTCTTTTTTTTAAATACAAAACTGAGATAAATTGTTAAAATAAACTTTGGTTCATTAATATTAAATCAATGGATGAATAATTAGGTCAATTAAATCAATGAATATTAAATCAATTAAATCAATGTAATAAACTCAGTTAGCTCAAATAAAAGTTTATCTATACGTTACAGGTATTCCATAGTTAGGTGTCACAAATGGAATAAATAAACAGGGGTTTTCTACCTTCTTTTCTCCATGGATCCCGTACACACTGCTAAACAAACGATCATTCCCCATACTCCGTTCCAAAACTCGAAAAATATACATACATTTATTGGCATTTAGTTTATTTTTTAATGTGTTTTATAAATTGAACAAAAAAGTACCTGAAATGTTAATAAATACCATAACTTGAAAATAAGGGTTTTTCATATTTATAAAGTTAAATTAAATTAGTAGGTAAATAAAAGATTGACCGCATTTCCCCTGAAACTATGAAATTTCTCCCTGGCGGGAATTCTCCTTTGGTTCAGAACCACTAACTAAACTCTCCAAACCAACAGACACAGATGTAATTGAATTTTTTTTCTACCTTATCACTTAATGAGAGTTAAATTAAAAATAATACAATGCAATATTACCAGTCGCCTGGACGCGGCTGTAAACACAAATTCTCCCTTAAACGCTTTAAACTAAATATCTAGACTAATAACTAAATACTTAAATATCTAGTTTCTTCGAACAGATGCTGCAAATAAAACTACTTGCCGCTGGAATGTAAGTGCGAACTTCGTTGCGAAAGGAGGCAACAGGAAAGATATAAATTAAATAAACGTTTAATTTATTTTAATAGGTCAATTCTTGCTGTACCATGCTGACTTTTCATGTGCTATCATGAAGCATTTCTTCCTGGACACAAACAATAAACAATATTTTCTGATATCAGTTCCTTTGGCAGTGCTTTGTTTATGAGAATTTTTCTACAGATTCTGGATGCAGGCAAAAGTGTTTTACTCCTACTTTTACCACAGAATAAAACGCAAAACGAATTACCACACACATGATCAGGCCTTTTCTTTACTTCTTGTACGAAGTAAAGGAAGTATTGTCATCGCGAAAAATTTCAGGTATCGTATTTCAACAGAAATATCCATTTTGACGTATCCATTTGGATGACTTTTTTGCGTGAGGTCTGTACATGCGGATGTACAGACGTCACGCAAAAAATATATACATATGCAAATGTACATATGTATGTATGTATTTTTGCAATCCTTCGTCATAGTCATATACTTCCAACTATGGAAGTGTTTTAAAGGATGAAAGTATTCATGTTTCAGCTTGTCAAATTAAAAAAAAGAAATGAATTTTGGGCAAGTAACGAAATCTAACTTTTAATGAGGTCTCTCCGGTCATATATTTGGAGACGTTTTATATTCGTTATGAAAAAATAAAATAAAATTTTGACTCCCGTATGACAAAAATTACCAGAAATATTTAATTTGAAAATTTTGCAATTTTTGATGTCATTTTCAACTTTCCTAGATAGATCGGTTAATTAAGTTAGAATAATTCGAGAAAATAAGTTTAAATGAAGTGCAGCAAAAAATGTGCGTAATTTTGATGGGCCATACAAGGAAGTCATGTGGTGCCTACACCAGCTTTTTTCATTTAGGGTTAAGACCTTATTTAGTTAAAAATTTAATAATGAGATGATATTTAATTTTACGCATTTCAGAGCAAACTGTGCATCACTTTATTCAGTAAAACAATAAAAAAAGAACACAAACGATTTCTGCAACAAAACCTTAAAATTTATTCATTTAATATTGCGGCTACATGCTTGAAGAGGAATTTATTGCCAAACAAAGTTTTATACGTATGTAAAGTCAGTAACTTTTGTATGCGTATGTCTAGTTTGAGTGAATAACCCCAAATTTTAAAGCATGGTTCAACTAAGAAGAATTAAAATTTAGAAATAGTAACAACTATTTGCTAATTAAGTATTACTATTTTTAACCCGAAAGTTGTTTTCAACTTCCTGTAAACCTATTTGGTACTTTCTGATTATCCGCACCCCGTACGAAAAGTCGTTCACTCATGACCACTTTGCGACTTGATGAAAACTTATATATTTGGATATCTTTACGGCTCATAGGCACTAAATACATAATAATAATAATAATAATAATAATAATAATAATAATAATAAGCATTTTAGAAGAAGAAAAAAATATGAGCTGAAATAGAAATTTGTATGACCGATGTTCTACATTTTTATAACTGCTTAGCAAAATTATAGTTAAATTTAAAGGGCGTAATCCACGTGTTCTCAATCACCTATATGGTATACTCAGTTTTATTAAATATTGTAACTAGGGGTGCGGACTTTCAGAAAGTGTCGGGTATTGAGATCAATCAAAGAAAGTTTAAAAAACATTCTGTCTTATATCATGGACTGATAGTGAAACAATATTTGATCTTTACTTAGAAAAGATTTAGATGAAGTTTGATTTGGAACACTTAACGTTGTTCTAAGTAAATAATTGTATATAGATAATTATTTTTCTGCATTTTTGTGGCTTATTCCGTAAGATAAAGGGAATGGAAGTATTTAGATATATGAAATGTACCGAACAATTATAATTGAATAATGTTGATCTTCGTAACAGGAACTTAATATTTGGATTATGTGTTTGTTTGAATTCTTGTGTTTATAGAATACCTCGCATGAGATGGTTGTAGCTTGCTGTCGTTTCTTATGCTTCTTTTGCCGTACTGGAAGACAAAACCAGAAAGCCATGTTTGAACATCTGGGATTTCTGTTAGAGAACAGCAATATTCTTCTGTGTGAGTGATTTCAATATTTTCATATACTATGGAAGATAATATTTTACACTGATATCCATTAACTACTTCACCGTTTTCCCCAAGACAGACTCGTCGATCTGAAAAGTATCTTCAGGCTTCAACAACGACGCGCACTGATCGGGCTTAAGTGTGGCCTGGATCGTTACTTCCGAGAATAGCTCATCCCTTCGTGTTTTGCGACAAACCATAATACGGCAGAAGTGAAAAGAGGTTATCGATAGCCTAATTCGTCACGACCTCTCCCCCGCGAAGTTGTATCAGGATTATAGAAAATTCACTTATAACAGTGAAATGCGTTTCCGGTTCCATTTCAGCTGGTAATGCAATGAAATTGATGTTTATTTGAAATCGTGCCTTTGATAATTTTCATATAAAAAACTACAGAGCACAAAGAATTTTTCTACAAGTATAGACACGATATTCAGCATCCTTGAATGTGACTAGTAGGTTTTCTAAATAGGTATTCACAGCTGATGAAAGGGAGAGAGAAACATTTTCTAAAGTCAGATGCAGATGCAAAAAGTTTTTCTTTTGAGGGGGAAAAAGAAACATATATTTCAGTTTTGTAGTACGGTGAAGTGGTTAAATTAGTTTATTCTTAAATTTATAATTTTTTGGCCCGCTTTAGTGTTTATGCTATAAAAGTGTATATATTTGACACTTTAAAATTTCGGAAATTATTCTAAAAATATGAAGTTTTAACTGTTACATTCCTTAATATTCTTAGCAACAATAAGTTCTATTCGTTGGTTTTAAAAACATGTGAGAATTTAGTAGACTCTTTAACAACTTTGCTTTAAAATCTTAATCGAGAAACAAACAGATTGACCTGTAGTCAAGTGGTAGAAATTCCAAAGAAAGGCAGTCTTGATAAAGCCTTTCTCTCGTCTGTAATTCTAGATACATTAATTTCTTTTAGAAAGACCCTTCACCTCTTTCTAGATAGGTAGCTCTCACTGTTGCGACAATGAAGGAAAAAAAAAAGCTGTCATTTGGATTGAATAACTTTGTTCATTTAATACACTCGCTTTCATTCCAAAATGTCTATTGCAGGAATATAAAAAAAACTATTTATTTTCGCATGGAAATTATTATTTTTAGGTTTTATTTTAGGTTTATTAAGGTTAAATATAATTTAATATTACTAGTTTACATTCAAGCTGCATACAAACGCGCTGCAATTTTAACGCACATCTTAGATAAAAACTCACTAATCTAAGGCATATTTTATTTTTCATAAATCACTGTAGAGGATGTAAGAGTAAAATAGGAAAATCTGAATGGAAATAATTTAAATAACTTCAGTAGTTATTTAGGAATGTGTTGAACATACTTTAAGATTAGATTAAAGTGAATTTGTTTATTTGACAAAATTTAGTACTAATATAATTTTTCCCTTTAAATGTTAGCACGTCCATCACTTCGAGGCTCAACACCTCTTGATGTGGCTTATTCATCTCTCATGGAAAACAGTGAATTGGCTCTAGCGCTTCGGGAGCATTACTTAGAAAAAATTGCTATTTATCTATCTCGTTGTGGTTTGCAATCAAATCAAGACCTGTTAGACAGAGGCTATCCTGATGTTGGTTGGGATCCTTTAGAAGGCGAACGTTATTTGGACTTCTTAAGGTTTTGTGTGTGGGTGAACGGTAAGTATTTATTTTGTATATGGCTATCCTTTTTCGTCAGGAATTTTGATTTTCTATTGCATTTATCTAAACATTTTGAGAAAAAAAACCGAATGTCAGGAAAATAAGCATTAATTAAATTTGAATTATGTTCCAGTTACTTTAATAAACTTTCGTTTCAGGGGAAAGTGTTGAAGAAAATGCGAATCTTGTAATTCGTTTACTGATTCGAAGACCTGAATGCCTTGGGCCAGCTTTACGAGGTGAAGGGCCGGGCCTTCTTGCTGCCATCAAAGAAGCCATCAAGATGTCTGAAAAGATAACAACCGAAAGACTTGCCAAAGGTGAACCTCATGTTGAAGATGATGAAGATTACATTGACATGGGCTGTGCAATTCTCAATTTTTACTGTGTCTTGGTCGACTTATTAGGAAGATGTGCACCAGAAGCCGCTGCCATAGCTCAAGGCAAGAATGACTGCATACGAGCTCGATCCATTCTTCGCTCTTTGGTGCCTATGAAAGACTTGGAAGGAGTCCTAGGACTAAGATACAATCTTCTCACGTCGCAAGGTGAGTTTCGTTTCATTTCCAGATTAAAAATTTAAGATTAGTGATATTTTTGTATAAGGTATTTCTCCAGCCTTCTTGACATGCCTTCGTAGTGTAGAAGTCAGCATGCTCGATGCGTATTCGAGAGGTCAGTGGTTCGAGTCCCGGCGAAGGCATTGCTCATTTTTCATGTCTTCTTCTTCTTCAAAAAAAAAAAAAATCCTAATGTCTCTACAGTGGCTCCCGAACTAAAAAAGGGTGGTGGATTATGATTTTCCACCACCAGGATTTGACGATTGGGTCCCCTAATCCCCAATCACCCTTTAAAAAGGGGAGTACATAAGGTATTTCTCCCAACTTCTTCGGATACCTTCGTGGTGTAGTGGTCAGCACGCTCGGCGCGTATTCAAGAGGTCCGTGGTTCGAATCCCAGCGGGAACATTGCTCATTCCTCACATCTCCAGCTTCAAAAAATACCTAATGTCTCTACAGTTGTACTAAAACTAAAAAAGTAAACAGTAAACTAGAAAAGATTAATTATTGCCACTGTAGAGTTTCCATTTGTTTGACTGAATTCATTTATTTGTAGCTCTAGTCGTTGTCAAATTTAGAATGAAAAGTATGATTAAGATGAAACCATTATGATAAATCTTTTATATTTGTAAATATAGTATTAACTGAGCGCAACTGTACTGTTTTTGTTATTATCCGGCTTTCGAAATTTATATACTAGCTCCATTCAATGAGGATCTGACGACGCGTAAAGGCTAATTAATTTTTAACAATATGGATCATACTTATATTATATTTGTTTGGAGTTCGTAGTATATACCTAATATTTTCCTTCTACCCAAAAATGGAAATTGTAAATTATTATGTAATAGACTAATACTATGGATTTCAAAGCTGAATTATATCACGGATTGTAAGTTATGTCATATGTATTGAAATAAAAAAAAATAAATTACAACTCCATAAATTTCCGGAAAATTGTGTGGTATTATCTTGCATTGTTATTTTTTAAATGATACATAGAGGTTTATTTATTAATGGTGGCTTTTATTTATTAATGATGGTAATTTATTAATGACTGGAGAGTATCAATTTAAAAACGATTTAAATTTCATTGTTCATTTAATTTATTTTCATGCACTTTTATGTAAACATTTTATGTATTTTAAGAATAATTTACGAAATATTATTTTTTTCCCAAATTCAGAGGGTGAGAGTGACATGCCTATTGGTCTGCAGCCAAATCATAAGCAATCTATAGTATTATTTTTGGAATCTTCCGCATTTTAGAAGACGCTTTCCTTCCTGATCTTAGAGCAGCAACAATGTTAGAAAGGGTAAGCAGTTTTTTAAACAATTACAATAATATAAATGAATATGAAAATAAGAGCGTATTCAGCTCTAAAAATCTAAGCTAAAAATCTAAGGTAAATAACCCAAGATAAAAAAAATCTGAGATAAAAAACTAAGATGAAAAATCTAACATAAAAATATAAGATAACAAATCTACGATAATATAAGATAAAAGCCTAAAATAAAGATCTAAGATAAAAAGTTAAATAACCTGAGATAAAAAATATAAAAAAAATTAAGGGCAAGTTGTTTCCGTTTTGCTCCGATTTTATACTTTTCCCAATTAAAAAATAAAATCAGCTTTTGGCAAATGAAGAACAATTTATTTCAATGAGTATGTCCATTTAATGAACTGTAAGTTTTGATTAATGTCAACGGAAAACCTCAGACAGATAATCTCTTAAGTAATATCATAAGGTTTTTTTTTCGCTTGTTGTAATAAAAGATTTCTGATTGTTTAATAAATAAAATTAGACATCATAGCATTGCTTCCGTAAATACTTATTATGCGTAATTATTGTAAATTACAGTTTGATGGTTCTGAGAGTGAGATGGCTCTTGCCTTGAATCGTTACATTGGAAACTCAGTGATGCCAATTCTTATCAAATACTGTCACTATTTTGGCGACGCTGATAACTATGCTAGTCTCCTGGATGCCACTCTTCACACCATTTACCGGTTATCCAAGGTGAAGATTTTGACGAAAGGACAAAGAGAAGGAGTGTCAGATTTTCTTGTTGCTTTAACACAGTAAGATATTCTGTGACATTTATATATTTGGAAATTTATTTGTTTTACTGTAATAAAAAAATATCTATGAAATCAAAGCAAATGATTATTCATTGAATGAAGTGATGTCCAAATCAGATGGTTTAAAATGAATTAAAAAAATATTTTAATATAGTTGAATGAATTTTCACCACTGTTTTGCGTAACCGAAAAACGGCTTAACGGAAACTTTGGCGAGAAACAGCACTGAATAAGCATGAAAAATAAGCATCTCGAGTTTTTAAAATCAATATTTAAAATGTTTTTATGATTAAGCGCGTGTTTATAACGAAATGAAATAATCTCAGAATAATGCACACAAATATAGTATATTGCGAATTTTCTATCAGCAAGGTGATTTTCGTGATTCTATCATAAAATGGAAATATAAAAAGGTATTTTGAGGAAGTGAGTAAAAAATTAAAAGGGAATCACTAATCATTTTATATATATATTACAGGTATTTAAGTTTATTATGATACATAACTTTCCTTAACAAAGTTATACGTGAATTATTTTGCGTGTTCTTCCATTAAGTGCTGATGGTAGATCTCATTAATTATCCGAGAAAACTTCACCTGTCATTATTTCGAGAAAACAGGTTTCTGTTGAAGCTAACGTAATGAATTTTTTTCTAGATATAAAAGTCATGAATTAGGAAAAAAAATCCCTCAGACTTTAATTACGATTTCCAGTTCGTTTAAGCATCTTATGTTAAAATTTATTTTTGCCTTCGTAAAAGCATGCAAATAAATGCAAAATTTAGTGATCGTATACGTCAAGGTTTAATATTATGGCTTCTCATGATACGTTTTCTTTAAAAGTTGAGGAAGTAGGCCAAAATTCTTGATTTTTTCTGTTTTCTATATTTTATGAATCATTGTTTGCAGAATGCGAGATTATTGCCGTCAAACTTTTATGAACATAACTATTAATGCACCGATGCATCACACAGCTAATAGTGAGAGTTTTAAATATAATTCATGCTTTCAAAGCGTGCTGATTATTATCCATCTGGGAGATAATCTATTTTTAGGTTCTTATAAGCTTCAAAACAATTTGTAGAATTACCACTGATAATTGTACTAAGTTCATGTCTGAGGGGGAAAGTGAAGATTATTTTGAAATGCATCTCTTGTGTTTTTAAACTATCTTCAGAGACTCAAAATTAACGCCTGGGCCACATTTTGCCATTCTATTGATTTCACTTGAAAGGTCCACCGTCTGACCTCAAAATAGCGTGGCCTTACAACAGATCGTCCAACTGCCAAATGGTGAGCAGAAGGCACAAATAATCGTCACGAGTTTTAATTTAATGCTTTTTGTTCATATCGGTTCTAAACTAATGTGCTTTTCAAGTTATTTTCTATTGAAAGGAACCTAGTTTATTTTGTCAAAAATGTTTCTCAGTGTAATGCAGTTTAACATATAAAGTAGTTTTAATAAAAAAATTACGTTGAG
Source organism: Stegodyphus mimosarum (assembly GCA_000611955.2). Lineage (NCBI taxonomy): Eukaryota > Metazoa > Arthropoda > Arachnida > Araneae > Eresidae > Stegodyphus > Stegodyphus mimosarum. The sequence goes on from KK115419.1 coordinate 463,440, forward strand.
AAACAAATTTTTCAAAGCATATGTGATATTTTTTTATATTTATTTCAGCTTATGATTAAGCTGATTAGGAATTTTTAGTCAGCTTAATACATTTCAGTCATTTAAAATTGGAAATAGGAGACTACTTTAAGGGTAATGTGGCCATCATCTTAATTATGGAACAATAGTTTTAGCTATGATAACTTACTTTGGAATTCATGCCGTACTTTTTCAAAACCGTTTCATTTGTAATGGGTGAAAGTATTTCTGTCTTCTTTTATAAAGTAGCTTTCAGAGTATTAATTATGTTCACTGTTCTTCTTAAAGCGAAAATTTTTCTTTCTTCCTTCTTAACGTAGCTTTCAGGATATTAATTATGTGTACCGTTTATTTTAAAGAATGAGACTTCAAAGATTCTTATACTTTGGCTGGCATTCCCTTTGGTGTACGTATTTTATTTCATTTGAAATTATTTAAGTGAAAACAGTAAAACCTAATAACCAACGAGTCAAGATTTAACATAAAATGATGCATAGAATTGCTTGTAAATAATCATAAATAAAATAATTTTATATAGGTGAAAGTAAACAGAGATTACAATTAGCACCGAAATGTATGAGTATGTGATATTTTGATTGTAATTGCTTTAGTGTTAAGTATGTTCTTTGTTTCTTATATTCGAACGGCAAATAATATCTACTTGTACTGTGTCTTAACATGAATATTTATTTCATTTTAGTCAAACAGCAAAATTTATCTGTATGTGCTGTTTCCAAATACGAATAAACAGATAAGAAATGCAGAACAAATAGGAGCTAAAACTTTGCTTCTAAGTGCATTAACAAAGAATTTTAATAATATATTTTTTATAGTTATTACAGTATTTATTTTAAGTTTCGAGAGATGTTTTTAAATTATAAGATATGTTTTTTAATAAATTAAAGATCTCTAAATGTAATGTACTTGATCAAAAGTTCTTTTTAATTACTGTGTGATACTGCTATATATATTAGCCCAAATTAAAAATTCAGAAATAATTGAACTGATTAAGTGTCTTTTTCAAATTTCAGTGAGATGCAGCCTAGTATGCTCGTTCGTCTACTGAGGAAATTAACGGTAGATGTTTCTGTACTTACGGAGTACACTACTGTAGCGTTGAGGGTAAGATTTATTAATTTTTGTTAATTTTTTAGCTTCGTTCATAATCTACAATTGAGTTTTTTCAGTAATGAATGTTTGTTGTTGTGACTAATCTCGCTTGTATGACATCAGAACAAGCCTACATATTGGTAATCGATAATTCAATTAATAACAGAAAGAAATGTACTTAGCTATTGAAATACTTCAAAAAATCTCTTTTAGTTTATTACAATGCAAATAAGACCTAATACATTTTATTCTAGTGCTTTTGATAATAATCACATATCATCTCCTTTAAAAGCATTTAATTTAGTGTCTAATTTCTACTTAGGTTTTATTTACATTGAATAAAACGACAGACAGGCTCACAAAAATATAATTTACTTTTAAATCATGAATTTGATAATTACGTCAAATATACTAACCTATAAGACAATAAGTAAAGGAATTTACGATTTTATTACTAGTTTTGTAGTAGTCTGAAAATTATATATGAAGCAAAATATAATCTTATTTATAAATGTTTTAATTTTTATGTTTAGATTGATATACTTGTATATTCAATATGTAACATACTAATAGCTTAATATTATGGTCAGTTACAAATCTAATTCTCATTTCATGCCAAAAGTACTATTTTTGTAATTTAAGAATCTATTGCTTCGATTACTAACGTATATTGGTAATTTTTGAAAGACATTATTCCATGTTCTGTTTTTAATTTGTACGATTAAATTTTAAGTATTTTCAATAAATTATGTGATAGTTTAACTGTTATTTATGTTTGTGCTTTTTTATTTTGAATTAGTTACTTACGCTGCATTTTGAACGCTGTGGAAAATATTACGGTTCTCCAGGAGGGCAGGGAGCTTATGGCGCTGCATCTGAAGAAGAGAAGAGGCTGACAATGATCCTGTTCACAAACATTTTTGATTCTCTCGCAAAAATGGTAAAATTTTTATTAAAATAATTGTGATTTAACATATAAAAATAATCAATTAATAATTATTTTTCATAATTAATTAATTAATTAATTTACTTATAAATAATTCATAATTATTATTTTTTCCTTGACAAGAGACTTCTCAAAATACTTAAATATCTTAATATGCAAAGTTCTGAAAATGCAGTCATATAAAAAAATATACATAATTGCCGTATATAATAAACATATGCAGTAAAATGTTATTCAGATAGAACAACATAAATATGCGTGTAGATAATCCACTAACCTAACCAGCTTCTGTGCACATTCAGATTTTAGCATTTGGTGGTACTTAGCGCAAAAAAATGCACATAATGCGGCTTCGTGAATATACCACATATGCATCCTTATTCTAGGTTTGTGGAATTTCCATGAACAATCAGCCTTCCTGTCTGATCATATGTCAGGAATTTTTAGTCATATTTAATGAACTGATTATGTCACAAAGCCATAAAGTTGATCTTTCATAACAGAATACCGAGAACAATGGAATTAGAAGAATTACACAACGAACACAGAATGCTGAATATATCGCACATCAATATGTAATCCAGAGCACTGAACGTAAT
>KK115419.1:466461-493236 GCA_000611955.2 Stegodyphus mimosarum
CCAGAGTGGAGAAGACGATTTGTACAAGCAGTCCGGACCAACGGATGGCCCGTACAATCCTGAGCCTATCGTAACAACTGCGTAAGTTTATTACTCTTTTATAACAATATAAACTTGTAACTTTATGAGACTTAACTGAAGGTCCAAGCTTTACTAAGGCTGTGCCCTATATTTTACTAACGGTCAATTTTTTTCTTGACAACCTGTGAGGTACTTAAAGTATCTGCGAGTAATCGTCTTGAGTATAATAAGACTTACACAAATAAGAGACTGATGTAAAACAAAGTGTTATATTTTCCAAAATAATGTGATTTGCAATGAAAGAGATAACGTACAAGTGTTAATCGATCTTTGCTGAATTGAATTTTATGACCAAGTGATCCTATGTCTCACAATTTATACAATCAAAAGCTACTATGCTCTAAAACGAAAACTTGATCCAGTCATTTGGAAAAGGTTTTACTTAATCATCCAGAATAGGCAGGGAACTTGATGAGAGATTCAAAAGCATACCCATTCCCTCTTAGTGAAGTCTTGCTCAGAATTCTGATTCTTATTCTATTCTTGCTAAATTCTTGCTGAGCTGCTGTTAATCTTCGACTGCATTTTATTTTCGCGTGAATGACTTAGATATGCGCGATTTCTGGTCTGAATGAATAATTGTGATATGAGCAAAGGAAATTAAGACTGATGTTATCGTTAATTTGAATTTTAGTAAGATTTAAAAATACATGTCACAAACTTCCCTGATTGTACTTGACGACCTTGACATTTAAAATGCGGAAATATTTTATGCGCTGTGAAAATAGCTTTCACGAAATTAAAAAATTGGCTTTGCTTAACTTTTCCTTAATTTTTCAATGTAAAAAACCTAGGTTTTATTCGAAAATTTATTTTTAGGGCAAAACTATGCAATTGTAGTGATTTTACAGGTGATATATTTATTTTTTAGTTCGATTTCCGCGTGACTCAGAATTATCCTAAATTTATGGGCATGAGTGTATATATTCACCGTGCTTGAGTTCAGTTGTAGAGACATTAGGTTATTACGAAGCAGGAGACATGAAAAATAATGAGGAACGCCTTCGCCGGAAATCGAACCAAGGACCTCTCGGTTGCGCGTCGAGCATGCAGACCACAACGAAGGCATGCGAAGAAGGCGGGAGAAATACCTTATATACTCCCCCTTTTAAAGGGCGACTGGGATTAGGAGATCCAATCGCCAAATCTTGGTGGTGAAGAATCATCATCCACCCCCTTTTTAGTTCGGGCGCCAGTGTAGAATTATACGGTTATTTTCCATGTCAGGAAGCTGAAGAATGAGCAACACGTTCGCTGGAAATCAAACCACGGACCTCTCGGTTACGCTTCGATCGTGCTGACCACTACACCACGAAGGCATGCGAAGAAGACGGGAGAAATATTTTATAAGATTGCAAAGAAAGTATTCCAGCTTCGTCTGCTGTTCATTATTTTTCATGTATAACTGCTGAAGAAAAATGTAGTCATTGAAGAAAGATAATGGATAAAAATACCAGATACCTTTCACAATAAATATAAAAATAAGTTCTTTAATTTCTTTTTGTATTAATTAACATCTCTTTCAGACAACGTTAGAAAAATGTAAAAATGGAAACGTAAATGGCTATATTAAGAAAACTAGAATTTTGAAATAGGAAAAGCATATTCATAAATTGTAAAAAATTAATAGAAAGTACCTGTTCATAACGCTGAGATCGTAATACGTACCATGTTCATAATTTCATGTGTAATACGTATCATATTTAGGGCAAACTAATGTAAAGGTTGTGATCGGATTTACTAATACGGAGGGATTATTTCGGTACTAGACTCAAGAAAATGCTAAGATTCAGTGAGTTATGAAACGTATTTGTATGAAATTTGCGTCTTGTAGGGCCCTTTAAAAGAAGAGCCTCTGCTAACAAGAAACACTCCGTATAAAAATTAGTAAGTAACATCTGACGAGGAATTCCAGAGATTGGTGACAACGTTTTCCATGACATTTTCGCTAACATGAAGTTTACTGGTTTAAGTTCTGCCTTTTAATATGAGATATAACACCACATCAGACACAAAAAACAAATGGTAAGCACGAATTCTCGATGAAAGATCATAATTTCATTCCGCCTTTTTACACTGCTTCGAGTTGTTATTATTCTTGCTGTAATGTTCGCATTCGCGTGAAATGCTAGTCATTTGCATATACCACTATGTTCTACCTTTTCAAATTTCAAGTTTGTTTTGCAATTTCTTCATCGTACAGGAATTTTAATCGCCAACAGGGTATATGAAAATTATACACATATATTCAAAATGTGTTCTACTTTGAAACCTTTTTCCTTATAAGATAATAATCTTTGGTAATTTGATATCTCTTTCAGAGTACAATTGACGCCTGATCTTACTACTGTGATTGTGAAATTTTCGGAACATTATCATGATGCTTGGGCTAGCCGTAAGGTAAAATATGCATTTTTCAATTAAGAAAACATTTAAAATAACAGAACACGTAAGTTCTGACATAATATGTTATAAATGTTTTTAGCACTGATCTTCCAAGTAATTAAATGAATGAAATGAGTAATGAGTAAAGTATAAAGTATTAAATAAGTAAAATCATATTTTAAGAAAACTTCAAAGAAACAATCTGATAATGCAAATATTTTCTTTAAGCTATAGCATACGAATGATCATTGCTATACTCACATAGCATTTATTTATGTAAATAGATTATTACTTAAACAAGCTCATTCGTTTATTAACACGGTAATTTAAATTCGCGGAGAATTTGATTTATTTAAACTACGTAAAGTAGTATCACAGTAGTATCACATTTTCCATGTAATTTAAAGTAGTATCACATTCTTTATGTAAAACTTTTCAGTAGAGAATATATGATATAGGAAAATATCTGAAACACTTTTATTAGAAAAAGAAATATTTTGATGCAGTTATTTCGTAAATATTTACTATAATATTCGAATAACCAGTTGAGAAAATTAAAACAGCTTATTTTATTCTCATGCATAAAAAAGTGAAAACGAGATTCCCAGGCTTAAGGTGAATTTTAGAAAGGGCAATGAAGAGTGATTTGCATCGTTGAGTGAAGGATAAAAAATTGTTAGAGCAAGCGATCAGTGTGGAACGTATTTGTAGGAATTAACTGTACTCAAACGTATGAAACGTAGAAAAGTTTAGCAAGTACTGATTTAAGAGAATTTTAATTACAAGGTTAGGATTATACTCAGTACTTCAGGCTAAAATTCAATTCTAAATTCTGTTTGACAAATTATATGTAGAGGTTTTGATTATTCTACAGTTCAGAGACGCGAAGAGTATTTTGAAAATTCTATAGATGATAAGAAATGCGAGAGACTATATGTGCAGAAGAATGAGTTGATTATCTCTTCGCTGGATTTTAGGATTTATTTATTTTCTCGTTGAGCAACAGCTAAGTGGCTTAAACATTTCTCTCCCAGTGCACAGACAGTGATAGCGATCTTGAAATACTCAACAAGTACCATGTGCTGAAGCGCTTTTTTGCTAAGATCGGAGAAAAGGTCCTATAAAATCTACTTTTTATTAAAATATTTCGGATTTCTCCATATACTGTATAATTTGTTTTAATGTGCAATGAAAATATCATAATTTATATATTTAGAACAGCATCTTACTAACGATGATCATACATATACATTATCAATTATTTCTTGACACAAGCAGATGAAGCAGAAAACTTCAAAATTCAAAAGATCAGTGTTTATTAAATGCAGTTGTCACCATTATATACAAAAAATGTTTATTCATTGTATGATAATATTTCTAAATCCTGCTCGATTCATTGACCAGAATTGCATGTTTCATACTTTAGTAAGTGCATAATATTTTCTAACATCAAAATTAGCTGTCAAAGTATTATATTCAGTTAGGTTTTGTGGAATGCTAATATCCTTTAACAGCTTATCGGGTTTTACTTGATTTGGAACTAATAATCTTATCAGACGTGATGCAAATTATCGCTAGATATGAAGAAACTACAGGTAATGATAAGGTTTTAATAACTTTTAATTTAAACAGAAATCTAAACCATACATATACTTTCTTGTGTTAACGATATCAGTCACAATTCATGGTTGTGCAAATAAACGGATCAGTCAATTTCAAATTAAACGTGGAATAGCAGTCAAAGACAACAGAATTAAATTTTACTCTAAGCTGGCTCAATAATTCTAATCGGCGCGGCAAAATAAACTGTCGGCAATGAATCTAATTCAAAGCAGAATTATCACAGCTTTCAAAACTGGCAGGAACTAAACTTAATTCCCACGCGCAGGCCAGAAACTCCCTCTGTCTTAAAATCCAAAAACCTCAGTTTAAATACTGACTATCTCATTTGCATTCTGATGAGGAAAACGGAAAAGATAAGTTATAGTAAAGATTCAAATCATAATAACTTTAATTTAAATAATAACCTAACAAGCTTTTCAAATTTCAAAATAAAACACATTTTAGCACAGCAGATACGGTTTGGTTGACAGCAAGTTAACACGTTATTAACTTATTTCATGTAGCGGGCTTATGAAGGGAACTTGAGAACTATCAGATGTGATGCACTGGGAGTGAAGAGGTTATATAAACTTTACATATTTTGTACATTTTTTGACACAACAGATTCTACTAAATAAAATGCATGCATCATTTGAATACGTGTTCTGTGTGCTTATTGGTTAGATGTTCGGCTTTGCATAAATAGGTGAATAACGCTTCTACTTTTTATTACCAAATTAAGTTTATGAATATGTAAACTGAGAATCAGGTTATAGGATCTGCCTCTTTTTGGTCATATAAACTAAATTATATCCTACTAATGACCTGGCGACTTCTCCCACAGGCGAGAAGAATACCAGCGCAGAAAAAGGATGAAAATAATCCTTTGTTAATTTCAACTATGAACAGAAGGGCACGTACTTCGTGCTTTACAATAACATAAACAACTTGCGGTGGAACTTAAAGCGTTATTACACAGCAATTCAAGTCTAAAAAGAATAGTGCTGGATTGTACTTTAAGTTACGGCTAAACTAGGTTGACTCGGCAAAACCTAACAGGCGTAATAATTATTCAAATGACCAAAAGGCGTATCTACGTAACAGCAAGGTCAGAAACGAAACGTACACCGGCTAACGAAAACACGCTCTGAATAAACTCCACGATTCAGCAGTTTAAATACTCACTTAATTTAAATTTACGTCTTGGCGAGGAAATGCGAAGAGAAGTTGAGGAGTTCAGGAAAGATAACAAAAATTTGAATAATAGGTTATAACAAAAATTTGAATAATAGGTTAAATAACTAAGGAACACTCTACAAGGTTACCAAATGTATCTTATGCAGTATTTCTTGTTTTGCAGATGGGCAACGGTTGGGTTTATGGAGATTATTGGAATGATGAAAGAAAACTACATCCACGCCTAAAACCATACGCATTATTGGGTGATTGGGTAAGTAAAATTACAAAATTAAATGTTACGAATGTCTTAGATATTACTGATAATAAACATCTGAAGTAGAATTAGCACTGTTCCGATTACAAAAACCTATTTAAAATGTGAAAATATTAATAAATGTTTCAGTTTTAAAGCAGCAGTCATGACAGTAATAAAATACATTAAATTCACTAACTGGATGCATTGCACTTTGCCATTAAAACACATTGAATCTATGTATGTGTGTAGAAGATATGTATGTGTGTATAAGTTATTATAGTATGCTGATCTGCAGGTTAGAAATCAACTCGATTAAGAACACTGATTTTTTTCACAATTCCTTAGGAGAAAGAACGGTATGAAGAACCTATTCGTGAATCTTTGAAAGCTTTATTAGCTCTTGGTTGGAAATTAGACTTGAGTGAAGCGGCTCGTAGTTCATTGCCCCGAACTTCAAAACCTGTAAGTACTTTTTTTTATCCTTTTTGTGATGTTATTGTAACAGATTTTTATATTACGACTACTATATTATTGTTGTTTTTCAGACTGAGTCACCACATACTTACAGTCCGCAGCCAGTGGACATGACTAATTTAACCTTGACGAAAGAAATGCAGGTTTGTTAGATTTCTTTATTCCTATTATCTTGTTACAAATAAATATATCTACTTAATAATCAGTATTTGTAGACAGCCCGCGAGTCGTATCCGACCCCCAAAGCATTTTTACACAGTCCATGAATGCATTTCAATTATGCATTTGCTGCAAATAAAATACTTACAAGTTTAAAGACATATAGATTAAGTTTATATGCGCAATTATTATTGAAAATAAAATAGAGGGAATTGTATAAGTGGGGAATTTGTCTTTGTCACGATGCCAGACAACGTGACTGGAGTAAAATAGAAGAACTTTTAGACATCGGTACAATCAGTAAATTTAGTTCGCCATCCTTCAGTCAGTTTCTAGTTGGTTAGCTCGATGCATAGCTATGCAGTAGATATTACTATATAGATAGATGGATACAAGCTAACTACGGCTTATAGAAACATTTTATTTGTGCTTTTTTGTTAGATCTACATTATATCAATGCCTATTGCTTGGAATTGTGCACAGTGTTTGAGTGTTTCTGTCATCCAAAAAGTCATCTTGTTAAATAAAAGCTGTAAATAAAATAATAATAGTGATTTTAATTAAAACATTAAATTGCTGTTGAGCAATTTAATGTTTTAATTCCGTCTTTAACAAAACGTGAGAGAAAAATGAACGAAGGATGACCCGTTTTTCAAGTTAAAGAGGCAAATAAGTACTTTTGTGATGTTGCTCACATTGAAATTGTAGTTTTTATTTGTAATATTCTCAGTAAAATTATGTGTTTTTCCTCCAGGGCTACAAAAATTATCATAACTGAAACGCCGTCAAGTGTCAATTGCAGTAAAATATAAAGAAGTTCATGATTATTTACGTACAAACATACATATTTTTTCTATTTGTGTCGGAGAAAAATTTAAATGAGCCGGAAGCTGTTATTATATGTTCTCAAGCTTTGTCCCACTTTAAAAGTTTTCTCTGAAAACTCGGAAAGTCTTCATAATTATTTTAAAGTTTAAACTAAATTAAGTTTCTTATTTCTTAAGTTATGGAATTAACCGTTCAATAACTTGAATTATTTGAAATAAATATCAGTTTGAAAATTTAATATTCAAATTTAATATTTATTTTATTAGCGTTTGAATTACAAAACAACAGAATGTTTTTCAGGTACCTTTATATTTCAGATGGACAATTTAATTTTTTCCCTTTGAGTTTTTATTATTATTATTATTTCTTCTTTTGTATCTTTTGATAAATATATATAAAGTGAAATTTAAAATTGAATTAAAATGTATATTTTGTAAAAAGACATTTCATTTTGTCAAAAAAATAAGGTCCGTCAGATGCTTTCAACTAATAATTCGATCCTCATGCAGTTTGAGTTTGAGGCCACTGGTTAAAGCACTTTGTTCAGTAATAACTCCAGGTACGACTGAAATTAAAGTTACTTTATAGAACTGATTGAACTTTTTTTTATAATTTTTTTTCCTCTGTAATAGCTAAATATTGCAAGGAGATGTGAAATTCAAGATGCCTGATTAGATGTACTGCTATAGTCAGGAAATGAATTGCTAAGCTATGCCAAACTTTTAAATACTGAATAATCTGAGAACCATGTTGTAAGGTATTGCATATAACTATAACGGTTACTTTTTTCAACTGCACATTTGTTGAAGGTAAAAGTATCTGCTTAAATTTATAAAAAGTTTTCCTTTGAGAATCGTTACCTCCTCTGTCAGGCTTCAAGTTAAATGTAGCAAAAATCATAAGTTTTACAAACACTTAGGCGACTAATTTTCCATAAAATTAGCATCTGTCATGAAATATTTCTGACTAATATCTATATTTATATCTATAGATATAGATATATATACATACATATATTTATCTGGAGAATATTCAGTAAAACTATCTTTTTCAGAATATGTCTGAAAGACTGGCTGAGAATGCTCATGATATGTGGGCAAAGAAGAAGAAAGAAGAGCTACAAGCGTTAGGTAACTAACTCTTCATACTTTCAGTAATATACAGTTCATCATATAAAAAAAACTCTTTGCTCAATTACATTTTGTTCCAGGTGGTGGAATTCATCCTCAGCTTGTTCCGTATGATCTACTAACAGATAAAGAGAAGAGAAAAAATCGAGAACGTTCCCAAGAATTTTTAAAATACTTACAATACGAAGGTTACAAAGTTTACAGGTAAGAGTTTTTACATATTAAGGAAATGAAGATTTTTTTATTAAACGTTACCCACTTGGTATTTATGTCGCATAAAAACACAATCTAGATATATTTTCAGAAACACAAATGAATTATAAAAAATATATAAATAATATATACATTAAAGTGGCAATTTTAGATTGAAATAAGAGTTAATTTTTAAAAGTTTTCTATTCTAACATGATCAAACTGACATTTTTAATCCTTTTTGACTCTCAAGTGCTTTTTAAAAATAACGAAACAAGCTGCAGAGCATAGCATTTTTGAGAGAATTTTATTTAATTACAAATTTGTTACTGTATAATTTTTTGCTTAATGTAGCTTCCGTTACGCTGTCTTACTTTTTCTTACTCAGATGAGCCTCCGTTGTCACGAGAGAGCTTAATGTAGACTCTGCACAGACACGCTTAAAATGGAATAGTTCTACAGGGTGTACTGTAAAGGGTGCGACAAACCTGTGGGAGAGGTAGGGCATATCATAAGGATTAAGAATTGCATAGGAACCCATGCCCGGAAATGTCAGGAATAAGTGGTAGCAGAGGTGGGAAAAGAAACAAGAGTGATTAATTTGAAACATTTATTGGACATGAATACAAATGGTGTACGACAGCTTGAATGTTACAACAGATGCTCGAAGTTTGCACCATCAGACGCCAAACGTTCCTGTCACCGACGGACCATTGATTGTCAGACATGTTCAAACACATCGGGAGTTTCTTTGATTGTAGCAGCTGCTTTCCGCTAGATCTATTTCAGACACAACAGGATCGTGATACACGAAATTTTTTATGGCTTTCCACGAAAAGGAATCGAGGCTCGATAAATCCGGGGGGGTAGGGGCCAGGGAATTGGTGCACCACGCCCAATCCATCGATGCGAGAACGATCTGTTCAAATGGCTACGAACATCCAGTCCAAAATGAGCAGGGACCCCATAATGTTGGAATCACATGTTGCGCTTCACATTTAGTGGAAAATCGTCAAGCAAATCGGGAAGAACCTGCTCCAGAATGGTCAAATAATTCGCGGCATTCGAATGGTTCGTCGGTTTTTGGCATGTTTCGCCTGTGATTATGCAAACTTCGAGCATCTGTTGTAACATTCAAGCTGTGGTCCACCATTTGTATTCATGCCCAATAAATGTTTCAAATTAATCACTCTTGCTTCTTTTGCCATCTTCTATCTCTGCTACTACTTACCCCTGACATTTTCGGTTATATGTTCCTATGCAATTCTTAATCTTAATGATGTGCCCTACATTCCCTAGAAGTTTGTCGCAACATTTGCGGTACACACTCTGTATATCCCGTTATACTGGGCCTGTTGACGAAAGGCCGTTTCCATAATTTAGGATATATATTAGATTTATATATAGCATTGTTCTAACATAGGTATTTTAATACAAAATAGGACTTTTTCTCGAATGATATACCGATTCTTTTCCATTTTTCGATTTTACGACCCAAATTAAGAGTAAGTTTTAAATTTATGTAAAATTTGGTGAGAAACTTACCGAGAAATTTAGAAATGAGTCTTGGCGCACTTTTTTCAGTTTGCGCCAAGAATAATGCACTTAGCGAAATTCTTAATTTATGGTAACTTATTTCCTTTTCCCTTTTATTGTACTTGAGCAGAAAAAAACGTGCGTCGTTCGTTTTTTCAAATAATTTAAACAAAGTGCGTGAACCACATTTGGCGTTAATATCGCACTGATAACAAATATGCCAATTCAAAACGCACCACTATATTAACTCAGTTAAATCTTAAAAAATTTTGAATAAAAAACTTTAATTTTTGCAAGTATACCTAGAAACGCATGGTGCAAATTTGATAGGTTTCAACAATATTTTTTTTCGAAATATTTATAAAAATTACTGAAAAATACAAATTTTAAAAATAAATCAGAAAATAGCTTCGAATTTTATTTGGATTGAACCTAAATTTCGAAGTGTGAAAGAAGCAGTCAAGTAAGTTTAATAAAAAAATAGAGATGTTAATAAATAAATATGAAATTCAATTAGTATTGAGGAGCTAAAATTTTGAAAACTAATTTTTTAGAAACGACTCGGGTGATTTTTGTAAAACTTGGGAGCCGTAGAATCGAAATGTGGAAAACAATAGTTTATGTCACTTCAGAAAAAGGTCTGACCTTTTGCCAGAATACCTGCGTTAGATCAATGCTGTATATAAATCTATCTATATATATATATATGTACTAAGTCCCGTTTTCGAGACACGGAAAACGCAAGTTAAATTTCGTCAGTCATATTAGTAGAACGGGAGATATAGAACAGTCCTTTTTTGTGCAAGGTTTACGTATTAAATCTCAGTTAGAAAACACAGAGACAGAACCCACCTAAATATTTATTACTGTGATCTGGAGGCTACGAATTAAAACTCAGAATTAATAAAAAATATCCACCGCCCCCTGCAATATTAAATTAACTCATAGTTTACAGCCTTACAAATGGGATTACGATTACGAAGTTTCAGCTGCATTGCTCCTAAGCCTTGCACTAAACTCACTTACCAACCCTAACCAACAAGTATCTAAATGTGTAGCTTTAAGAATTTGCTGAATCGCTGAGCCAAAGGAATATTACCAATCCACGTTCTTTAAGTACTTACAGCACTCGATATTTAAACTTAACCTAATTTGTATTCCGGTAAAATCTGAGGGAGAGACAGAAAGGACAAAAAAGAAATAATTTAAAAATAATTGTTTAATTGAATAAACATTAAGTTGTGTGATCAAAATATAAACAATCCATATTTTCATTTGCTCGGTTTACTTTGTGTACCACTCCTGATATAGCTTCGATGTCAGGACTATAATAAGTTCAAATATTATCCCAACTTTCTGCTTGAACCATCATAATAAAAGCAAAATTGTATGAATAAAAATCTGCCATCCATTCCAGTGTTAAGAAATTACTTAAACCCGCATTTTTCTCGCATACAAATCATCACAATAGCCTAGTGGCTTTCGTGATATATGAACAGATAAATGAGTTATGTAGTCATATGTTTCAAGTTCTGCATTTGAACATTTCAGATGTTTGTAAGTAAACAAACTTCTTACTTTAAAGATTAGCGATAAAAAAAATTCAAACTGAGAAATTTTCTTTGCCTTATTTCATTAGCGCGTTGACAAATTTCTAAGCTGTTTTCAAAGCCCAATTCATATTCAATAATTGAAGCAATCTGCCTTTTTGACATATGCGACATGAACGCGAGGAAATGCTTTGGCTTTTGTAGTTGACATGTATTAGACTTTGCGTAGTGTGTTTGATATTTGTCATAGTAAGCATACGTAGTCACTAAAACTGTATTATGCTTCATATATGTAAGATGATAGTAGCTTATCCCTAGTAGTAATTGAATGAAAGTGTAGAAGAACTAATTGTTTAGATAAATCTACATTCGAACTCGGCTGCAAAGAACCCACCCTTTCTTATGATATATGTCTTTTCATTTAAGATTAATTCAAATTGTATAAGAATACACCTAAATTGAAATAATCTATAGTTCTTGTTTGTATCAGCCATGATTTCGTTATGTCTGTCGTTACAGTCGAGTTTGACCGTAAGACTGACGTTTGTATATTACAGCCGATTTCGACTGTAATATTAAAACGCATAATTTTATCTGAGCACGCAATACTCGCATTAATAGTCATAGAAACCTCTCTGAAACCGAAACCGAAACCAAATAATTTCATAACCGAGTTAAGTTACTGAAAGGACGCTAAACGTAGCCAGGAAATAATTAATTTAATTAATTTATGGAACTTCTACCAAGAAACTTATAAACCCTTAATTAAAAAGAAATTATTTTAAACAGAGTTAAATTTTTAAACTTTTTTCTGAAAATATTTTATTTTCTAATCTATGATAAGTTTACAGATATTTTAAGGTATTTCTGTTCGTTATTCCTGTATAAAAACGATTCTTAACTATGCGATTTTTATACTTATCCCCATATAAAACTAAAAATTAAATAAAGATTTATTTATCTTAAATTAGACAAGGTTTTCAAAAGCCAGAACAAGAAAATTCCGCCATGTCACCGTAAACCAATTTGACTACATCAAAGGAAGTATAGTATGTAAATTTCATGATCAATAAAAGAAGCATTTCATTCCGTCATTTTCTCACATGCTTATATCAGCTTATTGTTTTGAATAAAACATTTCTTTTAAGATTGAAATTAAACTGTAGAAGCTTTCTAGTATTTTTTTCTAAAATCAATTTTTCTTTTCATTTGTATTGAAATACGGGCAATTTACTGACTAAAAGACCCTAAAAGACCAATTGTGGCAAAAATATAAGAATATAGCAGTCGATTTTATAATTAATATTTAAATATTTTCTTACTAGTTTACTGTTTTAGAAATAAATGAATAATTGTTTAATTTAAGAAAGCTTCCACTCGAGTCAAAATCGCAATATTAGAAATCTCTTTTAACTGTACTTACCTTTACAAAGTTAGAATTTAAATAGTCCATTGCATTGATTTTAGAATTGTGTATTACTATTTTGAAGCATTTTATTAAAACTATTCTTGTTAAGCAATTAACGAAAAAACATTATTGCATTTATGGATCATTTTTATAGTTGAAGCATAAGTTGAAAGTTGAATTTCATTGAGCTGTTGAAACTGTAACATTTTATAATAAATTAATTTGTCTCATGAGAAAAATAATACATGTATGATATTTATTAGATGTAGTTTACTAGTTGTCTGAATTTTAAAAGCGAAATACGAGTACTACGATTTTTTGTCTGCATGTTTTTTTGAAGCATGGGAATGTTTTGAAATCCATTCACGGTAGCCCTTTTTTTTATAACCTCGCTGCTAACTATTTTGAAAGAATGCTTGTTCTTTAGAAACTAACATGCGCAGCTATTATAATGAAATCAAAATCATATTTTGACTGAAGAAATCTTAAAACTTGAATCATCGCAATGCATTGCTTAATGCAAAACTTAAAACTTATGCGCATATATTTAACTCAGCGTTTCTCAATGTTTTTCAAGTGGGGATCGCTTAAAAGCTCTGCTATCATTTTACTCTTCTCGCCTTCTAGCAATATTTTTCAGCATGTGTTCCTGCCGTTATAGTAATATTTTTTAAATACCATTAATTAAAATTCATTTAATTTTATATTGCTATTAAGTCATTAACTTGAGAAAATTTATATTTGTTTCGAATCATTCAAGGCTATTAGAGTTCAGATAATCTTAACCTTATCAACTAGCGTACGTAAATGTTGGTACGCCACATTAATGAGATGGATGAGTCTTCGATTCATGCTCAGCTGTTCTGTGTTTGGATATATGACGATAAGAAGAACCACAAGCATAGTGCTTTAAATCCCTCTTTTTCAGCTAAGAGTAGACTGAGAAACCTGTAGGTAAAGTGCTAATAAAATTCCTAAAAGAGTCAGTCTTGGGAGAAAAAGTGATAGACGATTTCACGTGTAATCTCCACACTTTTGAGATTTTCAGCTATACGCAGTGAATTTAAATTTTATTTTTTGTCTTTTTTGGACACCTAGGTGGTCTACAAAGGCTGTTTCGAGGACCACAAAATGGGAAACGCTGATATAAATAATTTTACCCAAAATTTAGGGGAGGGGCATGGATTATAATAATGGTTTAAAAATTTTTTTAAATACTTCTCAAGTCTGATTAGGTAGGTGACTCTGGTAGGTTAGGTTTTGTAAACCCGGGTAGCTGAGTACAACTGATAAAATTTATTATGCAGTGCAGCAGGGTCACATCAGTAAGCGTATTAATGTTTTTGACATTGAAATAATCCAATTTCTTTCTGTTGAATGCTATCCAATGCAGTTATAAATAACAACATTTAAAATATGAACAAGCGTTTTACACTTTTAAAAATTTCGGAAAGCATTATTTAAAAAAATATGGGTGTGCAATAATGCCTTTTAAATTTATGCAAGTTTTTGAGCTTGTATAAGTGTTTACTTATAACTGGAGATGTTTTATAATTTACTCTTCCTTGAACTTACTGTAACAACTGGATTTCTTTTTTTTTTCTTTCCTCCCTCCCTTTTCCTTTGTTTGTGGTTTGTGTGTGCTTATCGTGTGCAATTTTCTTTTTCGCCTCATCATCACTTCCCAACACCTCCTGTTTTCGAATAATGCCTTCTGTTCACACAATTTTCTCAATGCTTTGGATTCTCGAATGCTCACGGAACTTTTCCCCATTTGCACCTTTCTAAAACATAATAAATTCGGCTTGCTTTGCGTCGTCCCTTCTAACGCGATGTCGCATGCCAATCCCGTAACAAATCACAGGCCAGGCTTCTTTTCTGATGTTGCTGATACTGCCCACTCCACTAGACTCGGAAGAAAAATTGCAGGAGAAGAAGGATCTCCCACCACTCCAGTGACCGAAGAAAAGAGGTTCGCTTCTTCTCTTCTTGAGAAGCTTATTCAGTACATGGATATTACTGCAATCAGTATGAAGCTTCTGAAACCGAGTGGAAACTACAGTAGAAGGATGAGCTTTAAAACGTCTACAAGGGATGTCAAGTTTTTCAGCAAGGTATTCTTCATTTCGTGCTTCAAATATTTTCAGGAAAGTGAACTATGGAAAGAAGTTTTAAAAAATATTTATTTTCTCTCTGAAATTCGGTTAAGTATGTAAATTAAGGGAGGAAAATCGATGTGGTTTAATAAAAAAGCTCAATTCAGTAAAGGGGAAGATTTTTGTTTACAATTCGATTTATAGCAAAATGTCTTTCATTTCAACTAAAAAGAATAAATTAATTGGATATAGCATGCGGGTTATATTTTCAGCAGTTGAAGTTAAAAAGAAACAGCTATAACACTTTTAAGCAAAAATATGTATCACTGTGTATCTACAGGGTGAATTAGAAATATGGCTATATGTTTGAAATGAAGCTAGTGTGTTACTGTAGACGGAAAGAGAGAGGGTCATATTAAATGAATTTTTTGTTCATTTCGAATAAGCTTACAGCTGCAAGTTGCAGTTATAACATACATGTTTGCAATCAAGTTATAACCAAAGCTGCAACTGCATATTGCCCAGTTTATTCAGAGAACTTTCTGTTTAGTAATGATGAATGATCCTGAGGCTGTAACACTGGAGAAAGATGGTTTTAATGCAGCAATGTCGACCTCGTTTAAGGCGAAAGAAGCTGCATATTACGAGAAATATTTAGAAAAGAAAATTTCATGAAAGAACTGGCAGAGATATCGGCAAAGCCTGGAAGAATTCGAAACGGCTAGCAGTTTAAAGCAATACAATGATGTTGTAACTGTTGTGTATTGCTCTTAAGTTTAAAAATTACTATAACTTATTATTCTTTTTCTTACTTTATTCTTTATTCTTTTCATTATTCTTTTTTTTTCTCGTTCTTGATCTAGCTATATACTTTAAACTATGACATCTACAAGTTGAAACAAAATTTTTGTCAGTTCAGTTTCAAAGCATCCCGCGTAGCTAGACGGACACCGGTTTCAGCGAAACATATTTCCGTTAGGAATCCTCCAATAATAGAAGTAAGTAACTGTATACGTCTTCTGCGATTCGTCTTTGACTGTACTACCCGGATTTTTTGATGCTCTCCATATTGGGAAGGAGACGAAGGCTCAGCAATGCACGGAGGTCGTAAAACAAAACTACAGCACACACATACCGGGTTCTCCAGTCTCTAGGCGGATTGAAATAATTCCACTCTCATTCCACCAAGACTGTGAAACTGGAGATGATCGATCGTGAAATTCATTACCTGCTAGGCGGGGTTTCGACACCAGCTCTTCTTTGGATTCCCAAAATAATGGGGTTGTAGGCCTTATCCCTCTCCGACAGGTTACAGGAATTCCAGCTTTGTGTGTTTGATACTATACGAGTCCAAATCTCAGGGAGGAGGAGACTCATGATCTTTCTCCTTGCAATCCAGCGTGCTGACCTCTCAGTTAGCTGTGAGTAGTGATAGCAAAAGAAGAAATTCGTTTTGCAGAGAAGTTTCTTCTAGCCTAACACGTTGTTAGGTATGATATCCCCATTACACTCCATGGTAAAATCGGCAATGTGGAGTTTTTCTCGTGCTTCCTTTCTTTGAATTTTTAAGCACATTTTCGCGGTGCCCTCCTTCATTGACGCTCTACGCACGTGCTTCTTTTTGCTTAATGGTTAATCTAACTCTGCCCTTAGCTGTAAATCTGTCATCACATATTGTCATCAAACATGTAGCAGCATTTCTGGCTCACCCTAAGCATATCTCTATTCTAATACATTCATATATATTTTCTATTTAAATTAATGAGTGATTTAACTTCGATATTTTTTCATGACATCGTTTGCGACATCGTTTGATGAGGAGTTGATATAGATTTGTAGAACAGAATGAAAGAGAACCTGAAACAACCATATTTCTATTTATTATCGTATCTGTAGCTAGTCTTCGCTTAAACAGAACACGTAAATGAAATCTGCTGAAAAAAATCTTTACGTCTAATGCTTTGTTTTTATCCTCTGTCGTCAGGAGGTGAGTTAAACTTATTTCAGAAATAAATGAAAATATTTTACTTTTGAAGACATTAGTTCCATCATTCATGATATTTTAAATGCATTTTGAATCAGTTAACTTATAAGTTTCCTTTTAAATTTTTATTCTCGTTTAAATTTATAATATGCATCCGTAACTGAAAAAAAATCAAATTTGGTTTAAATTTAGACTAAGCTGCAGAACTTTGTTTTCTGGAAGAAAGTGAAAAAACGCGCGACGAAAACTATTCGCAGGCGCGCGTATATACACGCACTCGCTAGCATTTATACACAACAGAAGTAACGGATACGAAACGTCAGTTTAAAGAAAAATCTTATCAATTCAAAAACAATTGTAAATTTCCAAAGTCAGATATCTAGAATACTGTTTACGGACAGTATTCATAAAGACACGTACAGTGGAAGGGGAAGGCAAATTTCTTCATAAAAAGAAAGTCACTCCAGATATCAAAATATCCTCCTAATTGCAGTTTTAAAAATCATTTAAAATTGATCGAAATTTTTATAATTCACATTTTTGATAGATCAGCCATTTTCAGTATATTCGTTTCGTAAAACAGGTTTTAATTTAGTAAAACAAATTTTAATGAACATAATCGATATATCAACAAATTCGACTGCAGAAACGCAACTTCCAGGCACACATTTCATATCTCTTTCGTTTTTCATAGATTATACTCAGAGCACTTGATTTCATTTTACATTTAAAGACTGAAACAGTGAAAATAATTTCCTTAGAAAAAATTACGTATGGCGAAAAATTATACGACTGAATCTAGAGCTGCCGCTTAAACAAAACAAGATGTTAACTACAAGCTGATATCCCATCTTAAAAAGGAAACTAGCAATAAGGTACGCAGAAGTTAAATAACACCCTCACAATATGTTCTACAACAGGGATCTTTGGCCGTGTAAAATTTTGTCCCATGACCACATTACCTTTACTGTAGACTTGAGAAATAGCATTACAAATTGTGACATTATTAGGATCTTGTAAGCCATATACATGGCTGCTGTCTGGGTTGAGATAATTTTTGATTTCGACAGCAAGCAGAACGCTATGCAAATTCGTTAAAAGAACCTTTGGAGGAATATGTTCCCATATATGCAGAGATTCTGTTAGAAATTTTCTTCTGTGATGATTTTTTAATACATAATTTTCCTATCAGATAATTTTCCAATTTTCAACTGTTAAGTTAGATGCTAGGACTTATCACAGGGAAGATTAAAAATAACTTTTAAATTTTAGTTAATATATCGAAAATTTTCATTTAAGAATTTTTTGTTCTTACTCTAGAAGAAAAAGCAGTGTAATTAAAAATGAATCAAGAAATGTATAGGCATACATATTTCTCTCTCTCTGCATATATATGCAAAAAAAAGGTAGATATATTTCGATTTTATAAATAAATAAATATATATATATTCGATTATATATATAGTTCTATATTTCTAGTATGTATATAATCTATTGTAGATATAGTTGAATTTAGTATGCCTATTTCAAATAGGTTTCTGCACGTATGTTTATAAAATATTTTTCTATTAAGGTTGTTTTGCCTCTGATGGAAAAATACTTCTCTTCACAAAGAACATTTTTCTTAGCAGCTGCCACCAGTACAGCAACTGCAACAAATGTCGGAATATCAACAGTCAAAGAAAAGGAAATGGTTGCCAGGTAATGCAAAACTTATAATATTCAAGTAATTTGCTAAATTGTTTTGAAGTTTACGTCCCATTTCAGGCTTTCCCAGATGAGACTTTTAAACAAAATTCCTTTTCAGGTCTCGATGAAGTAGGTAAGGAATGTACCAATTTTAGCCTTTCCATTCAAGGTTCATGCAAAATCCTAAAAATGTGATTTTTGTCACGTGAATGGGAAATGTGTTAGAAATGGTAGCATATTGACGCTCCACTTAAATTTCGCGTTGAGACAATATTTAGATAAAACATTTACGTCCCACAGTGGGATATTTAATAAAATAAACATAAACACCTTCTATTTGATTACACTTCAGTGTTGTTATTATCGTTAGATATAACCACTCTGATTTTTGGAGAATAATCGAGGATAAAATATTTTGAAAATTCTGTGCATGTTAGCTGCGAGCTCTGCGGTCGTGTACCGATGCATGCCGATGGAAACTGTACGGGAAATTGAGATTTACGCCAGCAGAACCCTGTTATCTAGCACTCAACAGAGCCCTGAATGACATGAAACACAATGACTGTAGTACTGGTGACACAGTAGTGACAGCAGTACTGACTGCAATCAGCAAAGGGTATTGACTATAATAAGCAAGTTAGGTTGTTACTTATGCTCACTTGTCTGACAGTAACATCAGTCCAAGCTCACGAAATTCCTTGTGGCTAGGAGCGCAAAATACGCCTGTCTGGCAACAGCCTTGATCACCTGACAGGTGACTGCGATTTAGCTCAGTTCCCCCCCCCTCATTTTGATGGAGAGCATCCTGTGGGGACGTGCCCTCTCCCTTTCCACCAAGCCACACGAGGGGAGTTTCGGTGTGCCGCATATTTAAATTGCCGCTATGCCGCACCGACACTATACATTTACAAACATCCATGCCTTCTCCAGGATTCGAACCCGGGCCCTGCGGCACGGCAGTCAGCGACGCTAACTACTATACCGGTTGGGGAGTTAATGAGCAAATAAAGTACTGAGAACTGTAAGTAGTATAGAATGCCACAACACACACACACACACGACTTTAGTATATTGTACCGTCCATCTGAATTTATCAAGTACAAATGTCAATGACTATGTAGAGTGTAAATTTAACAAACTCAAGATACGGCGCTAATAGAGTACGGGGAAGTGCTCCAGACAGTTGCGGGATCCGGACAATACCCGATCAGTCCATGTAAGCCGCCCGGTAGTCAAAACCTGCTCTCAAGTACCTGTAATTAAATTTCTACAAATTTTGTTTAATTTCAATTTCGGCTCACGATTTCGGCTTCTTTCAATCATCTGGCTCACGTCACGTAACCAAGGTTCAACATTCTGCATATTTAAATGACTGCGTAATTAGTGTATATATAAATTAGAGACGGAATTTCATGGCTTCAAGACCGCAGTGCTCAATTCACTCGCTAATAAGAACTTTTTGAATTTACAAACTTAGCTCTGAACTCTTGACGTTGCCAAACTAACAGCGCCGTCTCCGGGTGTAAGGTACGATTGCATCATAATTGAAAAAAATACCGTGATTGGCCTTAGAACAATAAACTGAATCAACTAGTAAAAAATCGCAGTAGTTGAAGCTAGTAGCAAAGTGATGATCCATGATCCGTATGCATATGATGATAGTAGTGCATCAGTGTAATGTAAAACAATAACAGGAAGAAACAGAAGAAAAATAGGGACTAATTTCTTTTTATAAGTTTCTTTTATAAAAGCTGATAATTTTAAGGCAGAAAGCTCTCGCTAATTCTATCGTCATAAATAAATCAACTTCGATAACTTTGGCTATTTTGCTTTACATCCTGTAACTTAGTGCTTTGCTAATTTTGCTGCAATCATGTGTGAATCATGTCATGTTTTCTATAATCATGCCATCATATTCAATTTTTTTATAATCATGTGTAATCATAATATCTAGTCAAGCGCATTATATTTCTGATATATTTTTCCCATTCTTATTATTTTTAAACAGATATAAAAGTTTAATATGGAGTTAAAATTTGTTTTACAGCCTTTTCTGTAAACTGGCCGGAATACTAAGATCAAAACTGAGTGTCTTTGGAAGTGATGCAAGAATATCAGTGAAGTGCTTACAGGTTTTAATTAGAGCAACCGACGCAAGGTAAATATACCCAGCCTAATGCAGCTGTTATTTTTTTGAACTGTTCGGTCATGTAATTAATAAAAAATCATATCAATATTAATTTTATATTTGTATGTGCAATTGTGGCGCAGTGGCTAGCGCATCGCGCAGCAGCATCACTAGTCCGGGGTTCGATTCTCGAGGTGGGCAAGGTTGACTCAGCCTTTCATCCCTTGGATGTGAATAATATGTCAATTTATTGACTAATAATTGATATATTGATCTTTAAAACTGATAAAAATCAAAATTTGAAGGTATTCTCATATCACAAATTAAACAGCATTTTAATATTTGATTGAGTGGAAAGAAATGTTGTTGCTTTTAAAGCTTGCTTTCTGTAACTTTGTAATAATATTTCGTTCATTCTAAGCCTGTGTTTGGAGTTCTTCAATTAGCATTTCAGCTGTATTCACATACCCATAATTCTCTGTTTTTATCAAAATGTTTTGTTCCATTACGATTATCATTTGTTCAAGCTTTTGTACAAATACCTACCAATTCCTAAACGACATCACTCGCTAAGAATTTTTATTGATTTTCTGCTAAAGAAGGAAGTCATTAATGATTTTGAAACATATGATTTTATGCTAAATTTGTTTGTTGCAAGAACATGTTTAGTTTATGCTTATATTCGTGGCAACAATCAAATCCTTAGCAAACAGAAATTTACAAAATCTCTTTTTTATAGAGAGTTGCTTTTTGCATCATCGTTTTCCAATAAAGTCATTTATTTATTCATTCAAAATTGGTATGCTTTATTATTGGTTTTATAAAATTAGGTTCTTTATGGAAGAATACAGATATTGTTTGTATTTGCGAACTGTAATGCATGTTTTAATTTTAAATTTCTTTCCAGAACAATTGCCAAAAACTGTCCGGACTTCGTGAAGACTTCAATGTTAACCTTTTTCAATCAAGCAGCCGATGATCTTGCTCAGCTAGTTACGAATTTAGCGCAGGGCAAATACAGTCAGCTTAGGGGAACTACAATGAAAACATCATCTTCTCTCAATTACATTCAGCTAGTTTTATTGCCAGTGCTCACAGCACTGTATGATCATCTAGGAGGCAATGAGTTTGGATGCGATTTGATCTGTAAGTTTCTTTTTGTCTGTGATCATAAAGTTAATGCTCTAGACATATAGGGATTAATTGATTTACATTCGCTGATGAATTACATTGAATACAATCTGTAAATTCAGAGATTTTGAAGCAAACAATGAACTTAGTTTGACTTGATAGCTAAATATCCTTTTATTGTGACCAATTTAAAAGCAGTAGTCAATAAATTACAAATCGCTGTGATAGTTTTTAGGTTTTAAATATTAAAAATTAGATTAATTTTTGAAATATTTACGAGAAACTAATTCTAAGGAAAATTTAAAACGTCAGCGTTTTGATTTACTTGCGGCATCATGCATGTGAACTACCACTAAAAAGTGTAAAGTATTATGTTATCCTGAAGTTTTTGCGATTATTTTGAAGTTCAAGTGTTTATGCAGCAATAGCAAAGCAGTTAAAAATGTTTTTGAATAATGTAAGTATTTTGTTTAATGATATTTAATCATTTCTGTGTACAAATTTATCAAGATTATATTTCATAACCTCCAAAGAAATGAGTCCATTCAGAGAATTCTGAAGTGGCCGAAACAAATGAAAATCCGATGGAGCTAGATCAGATAGATATGAAAAACGAACTAAATGAAAATAGACGCATTTGAAAAACTAAGTATCTGTTGAACATTAATCGAAATATGACTTTGAGAATTATTATAAATAATACCTGGTTGATCGGGTCAGATTTGAGCCATCGCATCAATTTCTGCTTTCTGTTACGTTACAATTATATCAAGGCACCAGTTGTTATGTGCCAAATGTTAAATACAAACTGTTACAATAATTTGCCTACAATAATATCAAAACCAAAATTCATATTGCGTTGTGTATAACTAACCCGAACAACCCCTAAGACCAAGCAGGAGTACTGGTGTTAAGAACATTCACACAAGTCATCATAAGAAAAACTCTGAATCAATTATATATATATAACCAAGGATATTTATTGCAGCAGTAAAGGAAGACACTCAATCTTTCAACTTAAATTTCTAGATCTATGGAGTGTTCAAGTGGCAATTAATAAAAATAATGCATTTAGAATTATAATATATATATTGTTAGTTTCAAATATGCACCGAGATGAATTTATCAAAAATTTACACCGTAAAAATTAATATTAAAATTTCATATGCAATTATCAAAACTCTGCTGGCCAGCATAAAAATACACAGGAATTTAATGAATCACCGAGCATGGTGTCTTTACCAATATTGATAGAGATTACTTAGTTCAAGAAATTTCTTAATTTACTCAGGTAAAAATTACATACATAAATTTAGCAAATCCCTTAGGCAGTTAGAAAAATATTACATATTCAAGTAGACCCGTTGGAGAAAAATGATTACATTTAACCCTACATTCAATTACTCAATTAAAGGTAAAGTAGAATTTAAATTTTTAATCGTTCCTTAATTTGCAAAAGTTAAAGTTAATCCTCAACCAAAAATAGTAACAACTTAAAGTAAAAGGTAAAATTTAGATAAGTTTACAAATTTAATATCCTGTCTTAATCCATTATATATAAATTTTAATTACATTCCAAGTTAAAGTTAAAAGGTCTTAAATAGAGTAAATGCACTGCAATTGCTTAATTAAACACCCTGGATTTAAGATCCAACAAAAACTCTTGACAAATAAGTTAAATAGAATTTAATTAGAAATTAAATATACATATTATTACTCCTTACTTTAATAAATCATAGCTAGAAATTTTCCTTCAATTAATCAAATCTCTTCCAATATTTGTGTGAATTTACTCATCCTTATTATTTAGAATACATGTTCACTGAATTAAAGTTGAATGCCGTACTAAAATTTCTGGTGAAAGGAGGAACAGAACAAAGTTGAACTCACTCGAAAAAAAAAAAACTTTTGAGGCTTAATTAAGCGTTACCCATTGTAACAAAAGGTGTCGGTTATCATTGAAATTTTAAATCTTAATTTACTTTTACAAAACGCTACAACTATGGACAAAAACGAATGCACTTATCTGCTGAAATTCTTTCCCAGACAACCAGTAGGCTGATGTAGTAGTACAAGGCACTCCACCGAACGTAAATCTTGCCAGCTATCGATGTTAATCCGGCCCATCCTAGTAGGATGATGATAGGCGCATGGATGTTTTCGAAGTGAGAGATCTGGAAGAAGCCGAATTCAGCGGGATTCAAGGAACGTCAAGCTCTGGTGGAAAATGCATTGAGATTCGAAGAAAAACAATCTAGACTCCCCGTGGTGCAGAGGAGTAGTAACGTATCAATTCTCCTTAGAAGTACATCTCCTTCTTATTCTTCATCTCTTCCTCAATGGGAGCAAGCAACAAGCCGAAGGCGGCTTTTTCCGGACAAAGCCTTGGACATCTATCCTCTACCGGTCTCCCTGGGTCAACATGGCGGCTCTTCCAAAGGAAGGAAATCGCGAGTCCTTCTTACAGCTGCAATCCGAGGCAAAGAGACTGAGCAATGCCTTGCATGACGATTTCAATCGTCCAGAATCCAGAATTTTCCAAAATCACCAAATTTGGTGAATTAGTATGCATATCTCGCCAAACACAAAACAGTGCTGCGAAAACTTAGTTTTTCCTTCTTCATACCAAAAAAAAATTCCACCCTCGCCACTCCCTTCGCCAACAAGGAGGGGTGAGGGAAAAGATTGCGACAAACCTATCGCTCCCGTACCACGCAGTACATGACCTTGACGAGAAAGTGCACAAAACGACGCTTATAGCAGAATAAATTTCTAGACACGAAATTCAACAATTTTAGCAATTAAATGGGCATAATTCTCCAACGGGGCGACGTACAGTCATGAAAGTAGGTTCATAAGAAGGGTAAATTTTTTCTCTTTAAGAGGTATAAATTTCAACCATGTGAATAAAAAGGAAGTATTTTTAAATTTAAAATATTACACAGAAACAACCGATTTCCCATTGTCTCCTTCTCCCGAACTAACAAACGCGTAACGTAAGAATGAGAACTCTGTTTAACTCGCATACAAATAATTGATTTAATAACATAAGCAATACAATTCGTGAAGAAAAATTTAGAATAAGCATAAATTAATGCATATAATTTACTCACTCAATAATTAATTAACAAATAACTGCAATTAACTACACATTAATCCATAATTCTAAACTAACCAAAAAATCACTACATAACATTTCCGGGCTGCTTTCTGTAAACAATATTTCTCTGAACTGATGGTCTAGTTAGGCGGCTATAATTCGTAATAAAGTAGTCCTGTGTTGTTGTGCCATATACAAAGCATCAGTTTCTTAGGATGAAGCCTACCTGTGGAGGTTACTGAGTGATGTTCTTTTGTCCATGATCTTTTTCTCTTAAACTTCTCCAAATCTTTCTTTTTTCTTTCTTCCATCAAGCTTCTTCAAGTGATCGTGTAGAGTGCTATAAGAATTTTTAGTATATCTGCTGGTTCCTAAACTGTGTAACGGAAATCTTCTGCTATGAAGTTTTTTTTTAAAGAAAATCCTTATTTACATTCAGAAGGACATTCAGAGTGAGCATCATCTTTGAGAACTCTGCTTCAAATTCTCAAAGTATTTTCGAACTGAAGTCTCAAAAACAGTACTTCTGTAGCTAATAAATTACCCATGTTGAACAAACACAACCAGTGTTCCATAAACATAGTGTACGAAGGTTTCGAGCTGTGTTACTAACATTTTTCCTTTTTTGAAATTAAAGAGTATTTGACGAATATGAACTTTTTTTTATCCTTTAAATTTAACAGTTAAGACACAGTTACAGACAGTTCTTTGCATGTAAAGTAACACTTAAGTTACCATACATGGAAAGTATAACACGGTAAAAGCAGTAAAACCCAGTGTTTCATACGAAATCTAATAAAGGTGCTCCTAATTGCATGTAACAAAAATATTAAAGGAAAATGCGCTTATATTTAAAAAAAAAATCGCAGAAATTTCTAGCTGATCTTAAATTGCTTTCAGATTATTTTGAAATACCAAGTTGTGTATTATCGTTTTCTTACTTTGTTTTATGAAAGTTACGTTGGCTAAAACAAAGGAAGAAAATATAATACACTTTTACTTTGTTTTATGCAAAACTTCAAAATATGGAATGAGCAATATTTTAATATAAATTTGGGAAATTTTTGGATTTGTATTATTAACTAATTATGTTTTTAATTAGTAACTAATTACTTTTTAACATAAAACTTCTTGTGCTCTGTGTTATCTTATATTACTTAAGACAACCAAAAAATATAAAAGTAAAAAAATTAGTTTTATTTTGCCAGAAAGAACATGTGAGTCTGATAATTCCTATCATAGTATCTGGAAATCTGTGGATACTTGGACTTCTACTGTATTTTAAAAATATGTGCTTAAGGAAATATAAAATTTAATTTTCAAAGCATATTTCTTTTCTGTTTTCAGTAAATGAAGTTCAAGTGGCCTGCTACAAAATTTTAAACAGTCTGTTTACTTTGGGAACAAAGGCAGAGCTGAGTAACAGTAGGTCGGTATATTTGAAAATAATTAAGAGTATATTTGAAAATAATTAAGAGTATATTTGAAAATAATTAAGATTTAATTGCAATTTTTTGACTTTCAGCTGTGTAGGTTCTTTTTGTAAGTACAGGGTTGTCCAAAATTATTGAGCGCATTTTACATTTCGATTGCGAGCCTTAGATAGACCTCATGTGAAAGTTATTTAATGTTTAAAATTTTGTTGTTTAAAACTGAAGAAAACAATAAACGTTTACGCACATCATTTTGTTTGTAATTTTTTTTCAAACGCTGAATGCGGTTTATACTTCTGGACTACTCATTATATATCTTAATAGGGAAAAATTTTCTTTAAAAGCAATTTTTTAATGAAAGAGCTGACATTTGAGAATTATCACTAAAGAGAAATATTAAATTTAAATGAGTAAATTTCTCGGGAATATTTTTA
>KK115419.1:493283-523302 GCA_000611955.2 Stegodyphus mimosarum
TTGACTCAGTTAATTTTGAGGTTACTTTATAGTTTTTGGTTTAGTTAATTTTTGTGTTTATTATTTTCTTAAAAATTATATTTTTATTATTTATGTTTACTTTTGTTTGATTTTTAATCTCACATTTTGTCTGGTATATGATTATTTTTATTTATTTTTTAGGAAATTCATCAAAACAGAAATGGGCAGGTATATACGAATGCTTTTAATTAAAAAATGTTTTGCAAATTTCATAAGATTTTATTTTTATTTATTTATTTATTTATTGTTTCTTTTCGTGTTATAATTTTGTTTCATATGATTTTACATCTACTGTTTATTATGAAATTTGTTTTATGCTTTTTTCTTTGAAAGTTTCGCTTATTTTCTTTAAATGGTGGATATGTAGTCAGGAAATTAAAAAAAATGATTTGGTTCAAAGTATTATAATTAGAGGGAGAAGAGAACTCTAGACATGCTCTATAAATATCAATATTTGGTGCTTAAATTTACAATTGACTTCTTCTTTTTATTAGACATCGTCC
Organism: Stegodyphus mimosarum; assembly: GCA_000611955.2. Classification (NCBI taxonomy): domain Eukaryota; kingdom Metazoa; phylum Arthropoda; class Arachnida; order Araneae; family Eresidae; genus Stegodyphus; species Stegodyphus mimosarum. Next base: position 493,808 of record KK115419.1, read on the forward strand.
AGCTCTAGGTAATTGTCTAGGGGCTTTTGCTGGCACTTTTCCTGTAGCATTCCTGGAACCTATGTTGAACAAGCACAACCAATACTCCATTCATGGGCGTTTGCAAGAAACTTCACTAGAAGCTCAAGGTTCGTAGGAAAAGAAAGCTTGAAATTAAATTTCTGATTCATAGAGTAAAACATTTTATTTCATTATCATTCTTTAAGACAATTTTATTAATCTCAGTCATTCATATGTTTAGCTGTGATGGCGGAGATGGAACAAAGTATGCCAACTCTTGATGATCTGATGTCTCAGGTAGAGAAATTTGTAAACAGCGGTGGAAAATATTCGGATACTCCAGCTGTAATTGATGTCATTATTCCCATGTTATGCAGGTAAAAAGATAATTTCTTCTTACGAAAAAAATGCTAAAAATATCTATTTCTTAATTTTATTAATTTAATTTCTTAATTTTAACGAATTCTGCATTTTTTTCAGAATAAAAAGTTTCTTCTGAATGAAATGTTTCACTTTTTATTAATTAACATGATATCTAAAAATTTAATTAAAATAAGCTTAAAAACAATTAAGCTGTAATTCAAGACCAATTTAGCCAGTCTTTTAGAGGATTAATAACTATATTCGGACAGCCCAATTATCTGTCTCCTGATTTTGATTCCTCAGGGTAAAACTGATTGGCTATAAGATACTTTTCAAACTATAAGGAGTAGTCTACATACTGCAAATATTTTTGTAACTATATTTGATGTAATTAAAGAGTCCGTTTGGTTTTCAAACGCTACATCTGCAAATTTGTACAGTAAGAAGACATACTTTATTGCTGTGTAAAGTTGGTTTGTGAAGATATGAATGATAGATTAGTACTTTAAGGTACACTGCGTAAAAAAATGGGACAGTTCTATATTTCGCGTTCTACTGGGCCGATTGTCAAAATTGCGTTTTTCATGTCTCGAAAGCGTGACTTAGGATATATATGTATTAGGTTTATATTTAGCATTGTTCTAATATAGGTAGGTATTTTGACACACAATTGGACTTTTTCTGAAATGACATGCCATTTGTTTTCCATATATCGATTCTACGAGTCATGTTATGCCAGACTACCAAAGTTTGTAAAAATCGCACGGGTAGTTTTTAAAAAATTAGCTCTCAAAGTTTTAGTTCCTCAATGTTAATTGAATTTGAAATATATTTATTAATATCTCTTTTTTTATTAAACTTACTTGATTCCTTCTTTCAGATTTCGAAATTTAGGTTCATTTCAAATAAAATTAGCCTATTTTTTATGATTTGTTTTTAAAATCTATATTTTTAAATAATTTTCATAATTTTTCGAGAAACATTTTGAATCACAATCTGTAAAAATTTTACCATCATCTTAAATGTATTTCTAAGCATACCAGCAAAACAATAGAGATTTTTTATTCAAAATTTCCTAAGATATACGTCAATTTATATAGTATCTGCGCGCTTTGAAATTTGGCATATTTATTATAAGCGATAATAACACAAATGTGGCTTACGCTAGTTTATTAAAATTATTTGAAAGTATGAAGGATAACCTTTTTTTCCCGTTCGTCTGCAATGAAAAAAAGAAAAGGAAAATAAGTTGCTATAAATTAAGAAGTTCGTCAAGTAAATTATTCTTGGCGAAAACTGAAAAAATACGCCAAGGTTAATTTTTGAATTTCTCCTTAAATTTCGCACGAAATTTTACAAAATTTAATTCTTAGGCATAATTTGAGTTGTAGAATCGAAATATGGAAAACAATTGGCATGCCATTTCAGAAAAAGCCCGATTTTGTGTCAAAATACCGATGTTAGAATGATGCTATAAATAAATCTAATGTATATCATAAGTCGCACTTTCGAGACATGAAAAACGCAATTTCAGTTTCATCAATCAGCCCTGTAGATGGGAGATATAGAACTGAGCCCCCTCTTTTTTTTCCGCAGTATATATAATTTGAACACTCTTCATACTTCCCACTTTTGTTTGCGACGCGAGTTATTTTGGCCGAGCGTAAACATAGGTACCACTTATTTCTCAAAGCAATGTACCCAGGCGTCATTCTAAAAACCTGACTGATACTAGTGTTTTAGCAATATAATCCAGTCGAGTTCTGAATATCGATGAACAAAATGCCAGTAATGTCATCATACAGCAGAAATGTCAGTGAGAGGCATGCCGGATTATTGGTCATACTTAACCATTGGATACCGGACAACAGATCTGTAGTAGCATTGAATTCGTAATTGTGTGTTCTTTTATTTTGTACCCATGCACAAGTGAATCATGAGTCCGTTGTCCTTGAAAAATTCACGAAAATGCACACTTATTTATGTACTTTGATTTAAAAATTATTATCGCTTATTTTTAATTTTGTTTTTGAATGTTTAATTTATATATAATATATATCAACCGTGTATGTATTTAATAACATTAATTTAAATGTACTTCAATATCTCTTCTTTAGTTATTTGCCGTTTTGGTGGAGTCAAGGACCAGATAACGTAAATGTACAATCAGGGTAAGTAGAATGAATAGTACATTGAAGCAAAAAATCGGCCGGACTGATAATTTTTTAAATCTCTAATACTGTACTAATAATTTAAATTTGTTATTTAAGCATTTGCAGATATAATATATTCGAATTAAGCATTTTCAGATAAGTTACATTCAAATTATTTTGATTTACATGCATAAAATGTAATAAATGATTTAAAGCTTTTAACAAGCTAACTCTTCCAGTTTATTTTTAAATAATGAGTTATTTTCTCTGTTTATTGGCATTTTAATAGTACAAGTGGAAACTCAGTTTTTAATTATATTAAATTTATGACTTATGATATAAAATTACCCTTTCAGAAATCATGTAACCATGGTCACGAGTGAACATCTTAACAGTTTGCTGAAAAATATACTTAATCTTATTCGCCGAACTGTAGGCGAAGAAAATGCACCTTGGATGGTAAATATAGCTGGTAAGTAATTAAATCTAGCATTTGTTTTACAATTTATAGCCAGAACGAGATAACTGGCTGATTCAAGCCAAATCTAAATTGAAAGAACTCCATCAAAGTCCACATATTATTTTATTATTTGAAAGCGTAACGAGTGTCTGCTATGACATGCAAACTGAATTGTAAAGGAAGATAAATACCTTTTTTTTTTTTATTTAAAACTAATTTTTCACTGAATGTTTTTTTTTTCTTAAAGCTCATGCCGGTCAGATTGTTATCAATTCTTCCGAGGAGCTTCTAATTGATCCAGTTCTTCCACTGGCTGAAAAAATTGGCACACGAGCTATGGCGGTTTTCCATAAAGAAGAAACTATGCGGGGATACCTGAAGTCTGCTACCGAAGACACCTCTCAAGTAGAAGGACAATTACAAGATGTGAGAATATGTTTTTTTTTTACTACCCTCTTTTTTTTATCTTTGAATACTAATTGCAAATATGTGCGCGTGTCAGGCAGATTAGCTAACTGATAAGCTACAAATATAAATAGAATAATTTAAATGTATATTTTTCAATCAAGATATTGTTGCAAAAGTAAAAGAAACTAGTTTGCCACTTTCTTTGGTTATCAAACTTGCTAACATTTCCTTATGCACACAAGATGGTGCTACATATCATTTTGGGCCTTGCATTTGATGTATGCAATAATACTTTGATGACTGCAAGAATTCGTTTTGAAAAATAGAAAAATGAAATATAGTAGGATAATTAAAAGTTAATTGAAGTGGTTAAGTCTCATTATTAACCAAATTTTTAAACATATAAAACATATTGCTTTGCTATATAGCATATTCAGATGCATAATTGATGGAATTATGATTTGCATGTAATGTTATATTGGCAGCAGAAACAATCAGATCAGTTTGTTATAAATAATTTTAAATTATTTAAAATTAGAGTGCTGCTTTTTTGATAGCTCCTTTTTAATGAATATCACAGTAGTTGCAGATCGTTACTGGTTTTTATATTATTTTGTATTCTTTATAATAATGGAAATAAAATAAAATGTATTTGCAAAATGTAGACCTGAAGAAAGTGTAATATCAAAGCAGACAGAATTCTTGAGGGAAATGTAATATGAGCAGGCAGGATTCACCGTTTTGCCTGCTTAGTATATAAATAATTCTTGAATAATTTCCCACATAAGTTTGTGGTGGGTTTAGTTGATTATGGCTATCTGCCTATGGGGAAGGACTTCTTTCTAAACCCATATAATGAAATTACTTCACATACTTTCGTACCTGAGTACCATAAATTTATAAAGTATGTTCTGCCTTCTTTGTGCTTGCCTTCGGGATGTAACTGGAAACGCATTTGACGCGTAATCGAGACGTCCGGAGTTCAAAATTCGGCGAGGGGATTGCACGTTTTTTCATGTCTCCTGCATCGATAAACCTTGTGAATCTACAAATTTTAATCAACGCTATCATGTTTATCATTCCATCATTGCAACTAATTCCAGTGGGGCTATATTTTGACAATCATTTCTTTTTCTACACTGACGACTAGACACTTTATGTTTAAACATTGGTCGAGTATCTGACTTCGTCTGTCATTTATCCATTTTCATCACCGAGAACGCTGCGCAGGATGTACGGCTTGAGTTAGACCAACATAACAATCGAGAGAACGGGGGTAGCCAACTACAAACATGCATGTCTTTTCCGTGATTAAACGTTAGACCCAGCAATATGCTAAATGGCATCGTTAATGAATTAAGACGATGTTCAGCTGATTAAACATAATGGGACATGTTAGATGACGATTGTGTTTAGATGATGCTTTCGTTATTAAACGTCATAAAACTAAACTAGTGGCGCAACAGCCCTAATGGTCCACGGCCTGCAGTGCCCTTTTTCTGCTTTCTTGACCTTTGGGCCCCAGAATGCATCAACTTGTCGCAGGACCCCCGGTGTTTAGTCCCTAAGCGAACTTGGTACTCATTTTATCGACCCACTATAGGGATGAAAGTCTGAGTCAACTTTGCCCAGCCCGGGTATCGAACCCCAGACGTGTGGTGCAGCTGCGCGACGCGCTAGCCACTGGGACCACTTCGACCAGACGTCATAGGGAATTATAAAACCTTTTCTGGTATCTATATTTATTTATTGTTCTTAACATGTGCATTCAAAATATCAGGATTCTATTTTTGTCATGTTAGTTTTTTAATTAAATGGACTGTTTAAATCTTTAAATTTATCAGACTGAAAATGGAAAATCAGACAAAAAATGGAAGACTGAACTGTATAAGCACTTGAGGGAAAAAGGATGAATGTATATTAAGATTCTATGTAGAATGAATCTGTCTGTCAGTATACTGAATATGAGGAATTGCTTGAAACTAAGGTAACAAACGAAAAAAAATATGTCTGTTACTTGGTTTCACTAATTTTGTTCCTGGTTTCACTAGGAACGAAATTAACTGATTCTGAATTATTAAAAGTTATTAGAGTTCTGAGAGAACTTAAAGTTCTGCATTACTTAACATAAACCTGTGAATGCAATATTTTACTTTCCTCATAATTCATAAAAGCTTCGCCTTGAATATCACTGGAAAACTACGCACAAAGTCTTTCAAAATGATGTGCTAAATGCCATCTAAACAATATTTTACGTGCCAAACAGAAAAAATACATCTGCCAGCGTTTCGGTATTGAGCCGACTGTGAAGCAGTATTGAAAACGGGAATAAACTCTGACTGATTTCTTTTACGGAAGCTTAAAACGGTTAGCATAAGCCGCGAAAAGACATCGTTCAGAAAATTCAACGCAGTTGACATAAACCATGAAATGAAGTGATTTATTTACTCAATAATGTTTTAATTTGTGGGTAAGACACACATATTATATTAAAATTGTAACTACAACATTACACATTTTTATAAATAAACGTGCCATTCATATCAACTGTATAATAAATCATATAATTAAAAAACACTATATATATATAAAGAGAAACGAAGGAGAAGAGAATAGTTTCGTATCATTTATCTTTAAGTCGGAATGACTGCTGTTTGCAGTTTTGTCCGAGGTTCCTATAATTCATGAAACAGTTGGTCCACATAATGATGGGTAATCAGAGTCCTACTGCTTTTAGTTATTGTATGTTACGCTAGAACAATCACTTCAAGGACATCTCTTCCCTCTATGGCTTGCCTGCAACCATGGTAACAACGCCGCGGAAGATGGTCGACTCCTCTAATTCGCTAAAAGGCGCTAATCTCCTTTATGCTGTAATGGCACACCTTACAAGTAAATGACGGGAGCGTCATTATGACTTTGAAATGTCTGTTTTAGTCTGTTTTAAAATAAAAGACAATAGCTGACTGCTTTATTGGTTTAAAATAATTAGCTATCTGAAAAAGCCTATTTATTAAAAAATATCAAAACTGAAAAAGCAGCTGTTTAAATATTTATCTTATTAAAATTCAGTTAATAATATTGATAATAATCATTTGATTTTGTTCGTCCTTTTCCTTATTATTTCTTCTCAGATTAATTTCTATGAAATATGAATAATAGATTTCCTTATGTATTTTCTAAAATTCATATCTTTTTCCAGGAATTCAGTTTGTTAGTTCGAGATGTATATGCATTTTATCCTCTTCTTATCAAATATGTGGATTTACAAAGGTAAGAGCATTAACAAGTGTCTTTGTTTATTCTGACTGTTTTTATGCAATATTCTCTGTAGAATGTATACGCTTTTAATAAATAATTTTGATGATTATTTGAGGAAATCGATTACAATTTTCCTGTGCACGTATTATTTCAATGCCAGTAAAACAGATGATTGTGGATGTTAGAATGAAGTAGTAAAATGTGAAGCATAGGTATTTTGTTCCACTATAATTGTACGGTATGATGAATCATTAAATTCAAGATAGTTTAAGTTAGTTGGACTAAAATTAAAACTGATTACATACTGCATTTCGGAGTAAGTTATAGATACCAAAAATTAAATATATTTACAATAGTAGACAATATTAAGTCATTATTTGGTTGAAATGTGACACGCAAAACAAGTTTGGAATGTGTATTGAGTTCTCCCGTTTATGAGTCGATTAGTATTTAGAAAAACATTCGCTTATTTACAAGTTGAAAATATCTGTGGGCAGAAAGGAAATGTATTATGACGATGCAATCTTGAAAGTTGAAGGTAAAACAAAATTGTTCCGAAGCGTACTATTCGATGACGGCAGGGCCTTCACTTCATAAGTATTCTTACATGAAAGAATTCGTATGAATTCAAGAAGAGTTTCTATATTAACAGACATTCAAATTCAGTTGGGTTGACGAAAAGAGGAATATATGATATAATAACCTGCTGTTTATTGAGTTCTAAAGCAAAAGTTTAATGAGTTAAACCTAGCTGTTTAATGAGTTCCAAAAATTGTCTATTGGATTAAATCCTAAGCGTACTATTCGATGACGGCAGGGCCTTCACTTTATAAGTATTCTTACATGAAAGAGTTCGTATGAATTCAAGAACAATGTCTATATTAACAGAAATTCAAATTCAGTTAGGTTGGCGAAAAGATGAATATGTGGTATAATAACCTACATTAAATAAAGAATAGCATTGATTTTAGGCCTAGAAAAGGTGTATCAGTTTGGTTCCTCCACTTAATGACAATCCATACCATATAAACACTCTCCACCCAAAGTTTCTTCTTCTCTAGCTTATGATGCATGCTTTAAATTAATACGTTATAGTTTCTTGCAATACATACAGTGTAACGCAGTACTACTGTTTAGAGCAGGAGTGGCCAAGTATTGTGGGAAGAGTGCCACTATGTGGAAAAAGATAGTCATGCGTGCTACTTCCAACTTTTTCAATGCGCTAAAAACTATAAAAAGATGATAAAATGTTATTTATTGTCTTATTATGGGATTTTATGGCAAATATCGCATTTTTTATGTAAGTCACTCAGACTTGGACATTTAAAATGGTAAAGACAGTGGACATTTAAAAAATAACAAATAAAATAAATGTACAAACTAGAGTGTTATTGTTAATATACATTATTAAAGGTTCAGTCAGTTACGTTATGTATAAAATAAAAATGAGTAATTTGAAACATTTAATTCTAAATAACTATTAAACAATCAGTACTTAATTAATGTGGTTTTTGAACATGCAGTATTTTTACTACTATAGTCATCTATATTAGGATTAGTTCTTTAAGATCGTAACAAAATTAAATGTTTTAGGTGCATATTATTAATTTTGAACGACATTTTGATTTTATTATGTTCATAATAGATAACATTTTTTCACAAACATATGTTGATCCAAACCTACAACAATATCTGACAGCCAAATCGTGTGAATTTGGAAAATTGCTTGTTGGTACAAATTTCCTAAATTCAATATAATTTAGACCACTTGAAGTTGAAATAAATTCCATATATTTGCTTTCCAATGTAGTATGTTGCTGTAGGTCAATAATTTCGATTTGGATTTCAGTTGGGTAACAATTAACGTCTTCAGAGACATTGAATTATTATATTTATTCTAATGTGTTTATGTGTATATCTATCGACGGTGGTAAATTATTTTTTCACATCTTTTAATTTTTCAATAAATCTTCGCGTGCCACTGTTAAAACTCAGTCTTGCCAAACTGTGGCACACATGCCCTGGTTGGCCATCTCTGGTTTAGAGGTATAATTTCGAGAAGGAAATGAAATTCAATCGTGACTAGTAGGTGAAATCTTGTGGCGTAAAGGAAAATGCTTTACAATGCAAATGGTTTTTATCATTTGCCTTAGCTCATGTGTTTCAACATAGATAGTGTTGGAGTTTTTTTTTTTCCTACTTTACCATTTAAAGTTTTAATGTTCAATAACACATGAAAGTCAAGAATATGAATAACAACTTTAAATCACATCAGTGTAATAAATACTGCATGGGTGTAAAATTGTGTGACAGACAAGATAAAACAACATTTAGACTGTAAATTCTGTGTGTTCAAATATAACAGTAAATAGTACCAGATAATACTCCAACAGAAAGAATTAACATTACGTTGTGTTTAAATTTAATATAATATAATATAATAACCCGTTCACGTTTTAATTAAATCTATTGGGTCCAGTGTTCTAAGTGAAACATATAAGGTAAGTTAAATTAAATTTTTCATTTATTAAAGGTAAACAGAACTAGTAACAATATACATTAAGTGGGGGTACAATGTGTTTAAGTGAGAAAATGAAAAGACATACCAATTGAAAATCACAAATTTTTGGTCCCATTTTCTCGTGAGACATTTGACAGGTGAATGGATACATTTTTCAAAAACCTTGCAAGGATCCGTGGGAAATAGAAAAAAAAAAAAACAAGTTAGTTATTGATAAATTTTGATGTCATCCTCCCCTTGTCTATATGGGTTTCGTCCTCACTGCGTCGCCATCCATAGGTGGATTTCTCTCCGCAAATTCATCCATCTTTCCGCTGTTACGTAGACTTAGTACTCGGGACGTGCGACTGCTTTCTGGTCTGATGACAACCTTCAGAAAAACGTTCCTTTTCCCGGCTGGCCAAACGTCTCCTCTCTCGTAGCGCGCTGCACGCGCTTTTTCATCTTTTCGCCAATCACTCGTTTGGCGATCCGAGGTGGCCCGAAACCAGCCAAGTGCATGGCAACTCTAGGGAATGAATCCACACAGGAAGGTGAAGCAAGAGAGTTGGTATATGGAAGTTGGCGAATAATCGCCGATCCTCCAGGGTCATCAACCTGTCAGCAGGAGCTAGCCTCGTCCAGGGTCCCATTCTAGCATGGTGAACGTCTGCAAGGAAGCGAATCGAAAGAACCTCTATGTAAAGAAGGAAAGGCTCCATAGACGTAATGTAAACCACTTTGTCTGCAACGCCGCTACAAAGAAAAGGGAACATTCGCCAAGGGATTTGGCGACGGAATCTGTTGGCGAGAATTTTCCCTCTGTAGTGTGCCGGTTCTTTGGTACCTAGCCGACATTTTCCCCCTCCGCGATGTGTGTAGGACATTGAGGAACACGGGTTAAGATGAATCGTTCTTTGACTTGTCACGATAATTTAAACTCGGAAATGATGAAATATTAGGTGAAGTTTCACTTTCACTGGCTGTTGAACTTCCATTGTCCATATCGCTACTTGAAACCAAAGAACCTATTCTTTGTTTAAACTCTTGCTAAACGTAACGGTCGAACCTGTGCAAACCAACTTCGACATTCAGCTTCGAGCTTTGGCGCTTTTTGGCGACAGATATTTCACGCATGCGCAGTTGTTTTCCTTTTCGTTGGAAGGGAGCCACATCTGCTTCTGCGAAGTTTTCCTTCTTAACAGTACATATTCTTTGGCGAATCACCCCGACGCCTCAACCTTGGTATGGCGTAGCTGCATACAAAACAAGCTGATTCAGCAGGGTGCAGATTTCTCACTTGACGAAAGATATTTCCCAGACCACTGTCTGGCAGAGCGAGCAAACGTCAAAACAAAGTCATAAATCTTGATTTCCCAAAAGCAACGTAAAAGTTTTTCGAAAAGAATTAAGGATTTGTTTTTAAATACTAATTTAATAAAAGACCGAAGAAAATTTCTTCAATTAAAATATAATAATCACATAGAAAAAATTTTTATGTTTTCTACAACACCAAACACGACCACCATAGTCAGAAAATATGGATCCCAGCTTAACAGAAAATGGGATACGTTAACAAAACTTAATTAAAACTTAACATCCTTGTGTAATGCAAAAACTTTAAAAGTGTTTTTAAAAAATTGACCTTAAGGGCCAACTTAACAAGAAATTAAATATTAACCAAACAAATTAAGAATAAGTATTAACTAAACAAAAAATTTAAATAGTTAACCAAACTACCTTAAGGAAAAAGAAAAAAAAAATAATTACTCAAGCAACTTAAAATCAGAGTTAACCAAAACTGTCAAAAAATTAAATGACAACAATTACTTTTCAACAAGACAAAGAAATTTAAGATCAACTACAAAATAAAAACAAATTAATAACTTTTAAGTCTGATAACAGAATTAAGATAAATCAATACCATTAAGATATTTTAATTCAACAACTGAAGTAGCTAAGTATGTATTACATAACAATCGACTATTTCATTCCTTATATTGCCGTCACGGACTAAAGGAAAAAAAACAATTAGAAACATTCTAAAAGATATGTGAAAGTCCTAACTTAAATAACTTAAATTTTAAATTACGTAGTTCGTAAATGTACAGTTCTCTGCAAAATAGTAATTTAATACATCTTTACACTGCTTTTCAATTTATTTAAGAAACACTCCTGTTTTAGCCATGCGTCAATTGCAGTTTTATGTATCATATATTAAAGCATCAGAATGAAATATATGTATTTTATTTACTTCCAGAGCACATTGGCTTAAGCACAACACAAAAGAAGCCGAAGCGGTATATAACTATGTGGCTCAGATATTTAATATGTGGTCAAAAAGTCAGGTAATTTGCAGAAACTTTATTTTAAAACTTTTAATTGGTGAAAAGTTGGACTAAATATTTTTAAAGTCTATTTTAATGCGCAAATTATTTTCGTTTTGGTGTAGCTTTGTTAGGTTAAAAATCATTTCTTTTTTACAGTACTTCCGGAGAGAAGAGCAGAACTTCATCTCGCAGCACGAAATAGATAACATGTCTCTCATCATGCCTGCTGCGGCAGGCAGAGGAAGAGCTAGCGTCCAAAATGTCCAACAGACTGCTACATCGTCTAAAAAAGTAAAAGTATTTTATTGCGATTTCCTTTAAGATGTAAACTGCAATTGTTATTTTATTGTCGACATAATTATGACATAGAAATTTGTGATTGCATGTTAAATTCATTTGTCAGTTATGCTCAAAAGATTAGATATGCATATCATGCTAATTACCTTTGCATTACTAATTAGGAATATAACGATTACTAATGGAGTTAATTACTAATATATAATACAAAAATTAATGTAGTAATTGTAATAATTACTAATGATATATGATACAATTAAATAACAATTGCTGATGTAATTAATTACATACTACTAATTACAAATGCATTGTATAATTTTACTAATTACTAAGGCATTATGCAATATTACTAATTACCAATGCATTATGCAACATTACTATGCATATTATCACTTTGCCGTGAAAAATGCTTGCTGTTATGGACCTATTAATTAAAAAATACGTAATAGTTCTTTTTCATGAGCGTGGAATCAGGAACATAATTTACATACGAGCCTTCTGACCAAACATTTACGCAATTTTAAACTTATTTTAAAACTTTAGTCAAATAAAACCATTACAACACAATTACATTTTAATAAATGACAATTATGTTTTATTAAATGACTGTTAATTACATATGGAAGTGAATAAAGAAAATAAAGCCAATTTGGAATTAAAAGTTAGGCAAAACACAGCCTTTCAACCTGAGCTGTGAGTCGAAATCTGTTAATTTGTTTTATCTATTTTTACGTAACTTGAAAGTGAGAATTAAACCCAAATCATTCAAATCAAAATCGTTAATAACATAATTTTGTAGTTATTGTAGATCATTATAATGCTTAATACTTTATTCTAATTTTTAATTAATGTGTTATTGTTGTAGTCCATTGTGTACTTTTCTTTAATCCTGAAGCGTTATTGTTATATTAGGCAAAATTTAGCCTGAGGTTGAATTTAGCGTAATTTACCTAAGTATAGCTACTTTTGCCTTATTTGAAAAGTGAGTTTAAATCCCCAAATTTAACTAATAATATAATTTTTCCATAATACTGTGTATTTTTCTAATGTCTAATTGTTATTGTAGGTGAAAAAGAAACGAGATCGAGATGTGAAACGTGATAAAGAAAAAGAATTAGCTTCTAGCTTGATGGTTGCTTGTCTGAAGCGTTTGCTTCCAATAGGGTTAAATCTTTTTGCGGGTCGAGAGCAGGAACTAGTTCAACATGCAAAAGATATGTTCCTCAAAGGGGTAAGACCCATGTTACATTATCTTCCTGTTTAAAAAATGACCAAAAAGAAAAATAAAATAATGAATCAAATTCGTAATAATTAATCTTCATACATGACTCGTTGTTGATGAAATACAATCATTTAACATAGCAATAAGTACCGTACTTAAAATTACTTACAAGACAATGAATGAAATGTTATTTGAAGTATTAAATGTGTAGATATTTTAACAGGTGAATTATAGAGTAATATCCCCAGAAATGAATGTTTGCATGAAATAAATTAGAATTTGTTATGTTGGACAAACGAAATAAGCTGTTTGCAGTTTACAACGCATTAAGTTTTTACATACATTAGCAATATCATTCGATATGAAATCACATTCGAGTACCCTTTACGTAATCTGTGATTAAATTAATTAGTATGTCCAGTGGAACCTTAATTTATGATTTTTGTATGAGACTCGGGGGGGGGGGGGATGAACGCCAGGAAACTGTTTCACATTTGAAATAAAAAGCCTATTGTAAATTAACAGCATTTGGTAATTTTAGCAAGAATTTACTAAATGAAAAAATAGTGCAAATACATTTACATTAAGAATACTGTTCTTCAAACAACTTTTGAGGAACTATTACATTAAGCAACTATTGCATTAAGTGTATTACATTAAAGTTGGATGATAAAGTGAATAATATTATTTTTACGTAAAATATGCTCCACATACTAGTAAATTTCTTTTTATTTTCAGAAAGTTCAAGAATATGATATTTTTGACTACATAAAATTACAGCTGACGCTGCCAGATAAGGTAATATATGATGCTTTTTGTTAGCGGAATTTAGTTTTAACATTACATTAAAAAGGCTTTAATATTATGTTTTTTTAGATATTATTTATCTCTCAAATTTGTAAGTTTTTCTGCTTTATTCTCAGATTGATCCAAGTGATGTCATGAGTTGGCAACACTACTTGTATAGCAAACTGGGTACGAAGCAAGAAAGCACTCAGAAAACATCTCCTGATGAGTTAGTTGAGAAAATTATAGACATGGCTAAAGTTCTTTATGGTTTACACATGGTAAGGATAATATTTATCATCTGCTTTAATCATAAAAGAGAGGTAGCGATTATTACTTGCAAATGTGCTTAGGATCCAGGTAGCTTAGATTATACATACAGTAAAACTAAGAGAATGTTGTAGAAAAGAACTAAATCTTTCACTCTTCATTTATTGTGAAGACAAAGAATGGGAGAAATATGTTATACAATAATCGAAGAATGTTGCAGTTGTATTACAAATTCATTTTAAGATTACTTTAAGAATTACATGATTATTTTAAGAATCATTGATAAGATATTTATAAATAAATATCTTTAATTTAGTTTTTTATATTAATCAGTAACTTATATTTTAGTAAATAAAAAATAAAATGTACAATTTTAGTTCGAAACTTAATTTGAATTCTAAGTAACAGTTTGCAGATTACTAGCAAATTAAAGCACTAATTTTCTTCTCTGATGAATATAAAATAAATCTTTATGCAAAACTTTGGTGTACAAAATTTTAGTTTATTATTGACGATTAACATATACAAATAAATGTTCTAGTGCTTCGTAAACATGATGCAAAATCTTCGGTGACTTTTCGTAATTACCAGTTATTTAGTCTACATTTGAAGTAAATATATAATATGTGAAAAAACGATTACTAACATTAGTTCTTTTTTAATAAATTCTATGTTATGCCAGTTAAACTTAAGCAATAGTTATTAATAATGATGAGTAGCTCTTACAAAATAATAGTTACGCCTCACACTGGATGTCAAATAATAAAAAAAAAAGATTTAATGAAAGATATACTACAGAAAATAAATTCACGATGAATATAAAAATACATTGACAATATGTAATATTGTCAATATATTGATATGAGGACTCATTTGGAAAGCGAAGAAAAAGAGAAATTCTATATCTGTCATTATACTTAACCATTGTCAAAATTTTAACAACATTTTTATGTCTGAAATAGGTGCTTTATGATACACGTTAGACTCATTTATAAATATTCTAACGCATGATTTTTATCATAAAATCCGTAATTTTTCATGAATAAATTTTAAATCACAAATTGATTCTAAGCTTAAATTTATATCCAATATTAAGTTTTGTTAATTTTGCATTAGAACTTTCGCAATTATTCTTGATTATATTTGGCGTCCTTTCCAAGTATAAACTAAAAGTAATTCCATTTGCGGAGTAGTTTGTTTATGTTAAACCTTACTTCCTCATCTCCTGACTAATAAAATGGAAAATAATTATTGTGATACTATTATAAATATAATTTATTTCAAAAGCAATAAATTATACTCTTAATACGCTAGGTATTCTGAAGGAGCAGATGCAGCTTTTCTTAAAAATTTCTCCTAAGTAAACAATTCTATTTAAAGTTTTTAAAATAAGGAAGAGAATTTCATGAAACACTTTCGATACTCTGGATGGCAAAGTTTTATAAAAATAAAATCTGATTTTTTTATGTTCCCCATAGAATAAAACATCCAATTGGTAAAATACTCATTATGCTTTACTATATTAAAAGAAAATAGTCCATACTTATACGTGAAAAATTAGTTTAGAGTGAAAGAATCAAGAAATAATTTACTAATTGAATTATATTTTCCATGCCTATTATTGATTTAATTCAAGGGCTTTTAATTAACTTTAAGGAGTGCTTGTTAAAGCTTACAAGAAAAAGTATCACCGACTTTTCTAGCTTTCAGTACTTAAACGTATAAATCACACTTCAGCACGAAGTAGCCTTTAATTAAAGACTCGCATCATAGGCTTCAAGTAGTCACTATCATTAAAAACACTATAACTGCGGTGATTATTCACAAAATAGAATCAGTTGCAACGAAAACAAACTTTATTATCACGGAAGAAATCAATAACGCTCTTAGCGCTGTTACATCGTTCTCGCACTTGAATATCTATTACTGTTGCCATACACAAATTACTAAACTATACTCGCAAAATCTAAGTGAGGCTTGCTCATGAGCCAGGAAATATAAAATACAAAATAATAAACATTAAAATAAGTAATGTATTCTTAACATCCTCCCACCTTTTGATTATAAATTATAATCAAAACATAAAATTACTACTTTAAACCATTTTAAGTTAATATTAAAAAACATATGTATATCCAGTTCTAATCAAATAAACCACAGAAATATTCTCAAGTATAAGAAATAATAATAACAAGCAATAAAAATGTATTTCACTAAAGCACATATTTAAATTATAAGTCCAGTTTTTCTGGAATCTTAATTTTTCTACCAGTCCTACTAAATTTTGGCTTGTTGTTAAAGGTACCATTGTCCTGTTTGGCCGGCTGCTTTGAGAACTTGGTCAAACTATTGGATTTCACAGGCTTAGGACAGTCAGTAAAAGATGCTATCTCAAGAGGATATATTCTCTGAATAGGACGAAGAAGTTCTTGGTGTAAAGTCTGCACCTTTACGAGTCGTACGTTACCGTCTTTACCTGGAATAAGCTCAGTAATGCGACCTAAAGGCCAGTTAATTCTCTTTTTGTTATCAGTTCCCACTAGAACGATATCACCCACAGCCACTGTGTGTCTGAGCTTTTTACCGTTCTTTCGTTGAATGAGAGCACCTAAGTATTCCGACCGAAAACGGTTCCTTAATTCTTTATGTACGATTTGCCTATATTTCAGTCTTTTATATAAAGAATTTTGTTCCACAGCATCAATATCTGGAACACTGCATTCATAAATGTCTTGAAGAAACATCGATGGAGAAATGGGCTTTATAACATCTCCTTCAGAGATATAAGTTAGAGGTCTTGAGTTGATTACACTTTCGCAGTCTGCCAGAGTAGTTGCCATTTCTTCATAATTTAGACGAGACTGTCCTAACACTCTTTTTAAGAGATCTTTCAATATCCTTATTAGTCGCTCCCACCAACTTGATGCAATCAGATATTTCGCTTTGCAACCTCTGGATGGCAGATCGGCAGGATTCCTTTCTCCAGGAACGTGCTTCCAAGCTGAAGGTT
The DNA here is from genome assembly GCA_000611955.2 of Stegodyphus mimosarum. Classification (NCBI taxonomy): domain Eukaryota; kingdom Metazoa; phylum Arthropoda; class Arachnida; order Araneae; family Eresidae; genus Stegodyphus; species Stegodyphus mimosarum. The sequence goes on from KK115419.1 coordinate 510,868, forward strand.
TACCGAGTTCTCTAATCTCTTTAACACGGTTTCGCACAAAAACAGACCAATTTTCATCTCTTTTAATCCATGCGAGCACTGTTGTAGAATCACTCCAGTAAAATTTGTTAACTCTTTACCATCCGAGGGCTTTGGTTACTGAATCTGTCAATCTGGCCCCAATTACGGCTGCCAAGAGTTCCATTCTTGGGATAGTTGCCCCTCTTAAGGGAGCAACTCTAGATTTCGCAGCAAGAAGAAACAGTTCAACACGATCGTTGTTTTCAACTCTTAGAAATATAACTGCTGCATAAGCGTCTTTGCTGCCATCAACAAAAGTGTGAAGAGCACAATTACTAAGATTTTCTGAAGTGACTTGAATAAATCTGGGAATTTCAATGTTACTTAAGCATTTTAATTCTTCAAGCCATTGTATGAAATCTTTACGAAGTTCGCCAGTCAACTCTTCATCCCAGCTGACACTTTTCTTCCATGCCTTTTGTAACATTATTTTTGGACAGAGCATAACGGGGGAGAAAAAACCAAAAGGATCGAATACCTTATGAACTGCAGATAACATGCTGCGTTTTGTTATCTTTACCAAATTAAAGTCATTCAACCATTCCATATTTATTCTCAGGGTGTCTAGTTCTTTATTCCAAAGCAGACCTAATACATGTGTTTCTTTCTTATCTTCGATTCCGTCGAACTCACCAGAATATTCCCATCCCCTTAGGTCAAATCCGCCTTTGGACATCAATAACTTAGAATCGGACACAAACTTTTCCAACTGCTGTTTAGTATCAACACTGGTAACGACATTGTCGACATAGAAACTTTGCAACAGTTTCTTTCTGAAAGCAACTTCAAAATCTTCACTGTTTTCAATGTGGTGCTCAATAACTGAAGCCAGAAGGAAAGGGCTACATTTTGCACCAAAAACAAGTCTGGCATGTCGAAAAACTCTGAGCTTTTTCTCTTCCATGTTTTCCCACCATAAAAATCGCAGGAAGTCTCTATCCTCTTTTCGAATACTTATTTGCAGAAAGGCTTGTCTAATGTCCGCTATGACTCCATATCGTCGTTCTCTGAATCGCAGTAGGACGTCTGGAATAAGTTCGATTAAATTAGGACCGCACTGCAAGCATTGGTTCAGAGAAGGATGGTTTGTCAATCTCGCTGATGCGTCAAACACTGGACGAATAGGTGTGGTACTGCTGCTTGCCTTTAGGACAGGGCGATGAGGTAAGTAATTACCATAGGAGTCCATTTCAGAAGTGGGCACATTTTCTATGATACCTTCATCAATCCAGTTTAAAAATACATTTTCATATTGTTGATACAAATTCATTGCTAAAAGTTTCGAAGTGGTATACTCGAGCCTCTTTTTAGCTAAACTAAAATTATCAGGTAAAGGTGATTTATCATCAGCCCAAGGTAAGCAAATTTCATACCGACCATCATTATTTACTGTAACGGTTTCTAAAAAATGTTCTTTGGTTTGAAGATCAACCTCATGTTTAGATTTCTTTTCTACGGGATCATTGATTCCTATTAAATCCAATCTCCATAGACTTGAAACTTCAGCTTCATTTATAAACATTGATGTCACCGCCGTTGCTAAGTTTTCATTAGAAGCTTCTTCTACTGGCACCTTACCCATCAGTGTCCATCCAAAACTAGTTTCTACAGCAACGAGACCCGAAGATAAAATCTTCCTATTTCCCGTTAACAACCTTCCCATTATGTCGGCTCCGACAAGAATATGAATGGTTTCACAATTAACTGCAACATCTGTCAAAATTATGCCATTTTCTTCTAGCTCTCTAATCCAAGGGCCTTTACACACAGGCCGAATGTTACCACAGATTGTAGCTTGATCTAGAACTTCGAAATTGCAGGCAAACTTTTCATTTAAACTTCTCAATCTTATTTTATAGCAATTATGCTTCAACTCATCACTTAAAACACCCCCAAAAAGAGAATGCACCATACTTTCTTGACGAACAGGCAAATAATTCATCTCTTCGGCTACATTCTTTAAGATGTAAGATTTATGCGAAGCTGAATCTAAAAGTAATCTCACAGTCTTCTGTTTACCATCAGAAATAAGGTTAGCTTTCACAGTTTGAAGAAACACTCTAGGGGTATGCATTTTGAAATTAGACAAGTTAATTTCGCCCTCTATCGGCTTTTCTTCTTTTTTCGGCTGCATAACTTTGATTTGTGTATCAAGTACATCACACATTAATGGCACATGTTTTTTAGAACAAATTAAGCACTTTAAGAAAACTCGACATTTCTTAACTGTATGACCTGGAGCTAAACAAGCATAGCAGCAAAGTTTTTCCTTTAAAATTTTTTGCTTCTCCAATAAACTCATTTTTTGCGCGGAAAAACACTCAGAACTTAAATGTTTACCATCACAAAAAACGCACGATTTCACAACCTTGGAACCGGAAGCAGCTGTCAATAGCGCTGCAGCTGTCGGTGTCTTATTACGTAAACATTCTGCACTAGGATGCTTCTTTTTTACTGATTTATTATTATTATCTGGATGCCTTCCTAAACCAAACCCAGCAACAGCTAAGCATATTCTTTCTTCTCCCTCTACTTCCGATCTCAAAAACTGCATTAAATTGTTTAATCGATCCTTCGCATCCGTTTTGGAATCGGAAGAATTGCTACGATTCCATGCTTTTAAAAAATCTGCTGGAAAACAAGACTCAACCATTGGATATAATATAGAAGCACATTTATCAGTTGTCACATTCAATGTTGCCAAAGCGCGCAAATAAGATTCGAGTTTATCATACAAAGAAGTTAATGAAAACTTTTCCTTAGTTTGCACAGTCACGATTAATTTCAGTAACTCTTTAACGTATACTTCGACTAAAATATCTTCCCTACCAAAAAGGGATTTTAAACTTTCCACAGCCTTTTCATAATTAGGGCCGATAGGCGGAAAACTCTCTACAACTTCTCTAGCCCGAGAACCCGACACGGTAGCTTGAATTAAATACTGGAATTTATCCTCCGGAGCAATATCATCATCTTTATGAATCTGCTCAAACTGACTCCAAAAAGGAAGCCAATCTTTAATATCATCCCCAAACTGTCTAAATTCTAATCTAGGTAAAGTAAACTTTCGTTTCGAACTATTTACATCAGAAACAGAAATAGATGGAAATGACTCACTTTGATTGCGTACTTGGATTCTTGCCAATTCCAGTTCATAATCCATTTTCGTTTTTTGAAGCTCTTGCTCCATTCTCATTTTTTGAAGATCATAATCCAGCTTATCCTTCTCAATTTGTCTTTGCTCTAGCAATTTTCTATCCGAAATAGCAGTTGTTAATAAATCTTGAACAAATTCAGGATCCTTTTTGTATTCCGCACTGTTCAAAATAATGTCTTTTAAACCTGCTATTGTAACGGTTGGTGGTAAACTTTCACCGATTTCTTCCACAACATGTTTCAAATCTTCTTTTTTAAAACCTTTTATTACTTGAAACATCTTAAATACGAAAATAATCCTGTCGCGGACGCCAGCAATGTTAAAGCTTACAAGAAAAAGTATCACCGACTTTTCTAGCTTTCAGTACTTAAACGTATAAATCACACTTCAGCACGAAGTAGCCTTTAATTAAAGACTCGCATCATAGGCTTCAAGTAGTCACTATCATTAAAACACTATAACTGCGGTGGTTATTCACAAAATAGAATCAGTTGCAACGAAAACAAACTTTATTATCACGGAAGAAAAGAAATCAATAACGCTCTTAGCGCTGTTACATCGTTCTCGCACTTGAATATCTATTACTGTTGCCATACACAAATTACTAAACTATACTCGCAAAATCTAAGTGAGGCTTGCTCATGAGCCAGGAAATATAAAATACAAAATAATAAACATTAAAATAAGTAATGTATTCTTAACAGTGCTACAAGCAAAAGCTCCGTTTCTCGTTATTAATGGCTCTGCCTTGGGTATTCTTTATTAAATGTATATACGGCCCCTTGAAATTTTTAACATCTTTACGAAATTTGCAGGTAAAATATGGAACATTTTATAAATAATTAAAGCATAATAAATATTTTACTAAATAGAACTTTACCAGGCCTTACAAAAATAGTATTTAGTATGGAAATATCTAAAGCCTACGTGAGAGTTGAATGATGTTTCTGAAAATGCTTGATTTTGCGCCTATTCGATTAGAATTTTAGTGCATTAATGGGCCTTCTGTTGCCTAGGATAACTGTAAAATATAATATTAATTTGTAAAATAGAATATGATAATGATGACTACGTATGATAACTAAGTATTTGCAGTAAAATGTTAAGTTATTAATATAGTTGATAAGTGCTATGAATATTTTGAATCTAGCAAATTGTTGTGCACTGTCAATTTTAGTGACTCTTATAATGCCATATAATCTTCGTACACCTCCTCTACAAGTAGTTAAAATTACATAAATCAGATAATAATTGAAATTAAGAACAGGAAGAAATGTTATAATCATTTCACTGGAAAATCGAAATTTTAACATTTGTTACGAATAAAACTTTGATACTTTCATTTATTCTCTGAAATCAAAAATTTGCATTTTAGTTACGAAATTTGCTTCTATATAGATCGACCACCCTCAAGGTCAAATGAAAGGTATGATTCGAAGTGTTGTATCCATGCAAAGAAAACGAGCTGTGATTGCGTGTTTCCGTATGACATCATTACACAGCTTGCCCAGGTAAAATAAGTCCCATGGATGACCCTATTATCAGCATGATAAACTAAATGCTGCAGCTCTGAGACTAACTAACTAACCTGTTTGAATGCGTGGTCTAACATTTTTAAAATATTCTCTCAATAGAAAAAGTAATGTAACAATTTTACAGCATGTCTAGGAACTCCGCACTTTTAGATTTCTGAATTATTGAATTTTATATAAATGATTGCGTATTCTATAGGTATATAATTTTTTAATTAAATTAGATAGGTAAAAATACGCAATGTTTTCTTATGCTTATTGAGATCATAATTATCAATATTGTCGCGTGCGTACGGGTTCGTAAAGGATTGGTAAATTTATTTTACCAAAAGAAACACTTTACAGTTCTGGAACTTTCCACAAAAATACTCGTACAGCTCTTCTCAGTATCACAGGGCACAATCAATAGTTACAGTTCAAACTACTAAGAATATTAAAGACAACGCAATGCAAAACGCAAGACGAAGCTCTCATGGGTACCCCAATATTCCGAATTCAGCACTGAAAGCAGATGCTGTCTCCGGTCTTATATAGTTTTCACCGAGCCTCCGAGAAATTTCTAGCACATTTCATTTCTCGAAATTACTGGAAGGCTTATATGGTTAAAGTTACATAAAGGCCGGATGCGGTTATAGTTATATATAAGGATTAATTACAGTTATTGAATTACAGTATCAGTTAATTATACCATATGGTCGCCAAGTTTGCTGACAAAAATTTGTCGCCAAATCGTCGCCATCTTGGCGATATCTCACCAATTTAGCTAGATAGCCATTTTATCTCAATGTTAAATACACTTGCCCTGTAGTCTTATTTTTCCGGCAGAGCATCGTCTCTTTCAAGCATTTCACGGCATATTATAAAAAAATACTGCAATTTCACATATAATTTCACTAAAATTGTTTACATGTATACAAAATTCGTTGCAATATATTTATCAATGCAAATATTCAATAAAAGCAATAAATAAATTCCCTGTACACTCATTCTCCAAAACCAAAGTTTTAAAATTACTTTTTTAAGGTTAGTGGATTTTTCTAGAGGTAAATAAACTCACGTTATTTGAAAATTTTATAAATACATAAAAAATTTATGTTTATACATGGAAAAAATATATTTATTTATATACATGGAAAAAATATATACTATTATTTTTAAAATATGAATAGCCTATACGTTTTAACTGTAATAGATGGCCTGCAAGATAATTTCACATTTCTTGAAATTATTTATTACAGGAAAAAAACTGTGGAATAGAATCAAATAGAAAAATGCAAGTTTAATTCAGATTTCAATGTAATAATATTCTGTTTTTAAACGGACTAACTAGCAGGCAGTTATATTTGAAAATATAAAAGAACAATTAAGTATTTATGTATGGATTTACTGAAAGATATCAAGGTACAATATATTAGCGAAAACATGCCTTCTACATAAACTTGTGACATATTTATGGACATGAACGTCTATTTAGAGTCTTGATAAGTTTGTAGTAATGATATGGAAAACATTCACAGTTTACAATAAAGTCATATTTGAAAAATAATGTATATTTTTTGTAAGACACAACAATGAGTATTGAATGCTTATTTTTTTTAATTGGGGACAATTTTTAGAAGGAATGAAAAGAAAAGGAGATTAATGAATTGTTATGTTTCATAAGAAGAATAATTTCTGTATATAAACACAAAAATAAAATAACAGTACGCCAAAAATGTGGCGCAAATGCTTATCTTATTTGCGTGTTTAAAATACAACTCCCTTTAGTTTTGCCAATTTTACTAGGGAAAAGTTTAACATGGTTTTTGCTCACGTAGCTTTTTAATCGAACGTGTGTAATGGTAGCAGTTAAATTCCTCCCGTGTGTGGACTTTATATTGTTGGCATGTGATCAATCCCCCATAGGCTCATAATCCTAGTCCTGCAAGAACAGCCTGGCAGAAGTTGCTGTCGACTTCCAAGAAGCGCATAGCTATTAACTGTCTTCGTAGTGTTCCCCTTTACAACCTACGGAGGTAATTACACACTTTTTTGTGCCTTGCTTTTCATTTTTACTTGCTTACCGCCTTTTTACACTTCAAGGATTTAGAATGGTATTATATCCTGTAAAGTTTAAATAATAGAAGTACTTTAAAAAATCTAGGGATATCAAAATACATCACTTGTGTTAAGATGTGCATACGTTTAATAGAGCAGACAGTACAAATGCACTCTCTGTCTTATCAGATGCTTATACATATTAATGTGAAATTGTTTTAAGTTTACGTTATGTTACCTAATTTAACATAATAAATTAAATAACAAACAGATGATTAAAAATATTGAATTTTCAAAATTTTGTTAAGGTGCGCATATAAGAGCCAAGAGTGAAATAACGCAGCTATAATTAACTACGAGAAACATTTAAATGAGCCATAAATGATGTAGATTCTCATGAGATATAGCGTGAAAAAACTCAGAAAAATCTGTCCGTTGTATTACAACTAATTACATACTACTGAAATTCCAACAGAAAGAAAGAATGGTATAATTTATCTAAAAGTAGTGTGCAGGTCTCAGTAAAGTAATTTTTTAAGAATCATGGACGTAATTTAAATTTCAAAATACCAGCACGATATAAACTACGAATGGCTACGTTAGGATAGAGTTTGCCAATGAGAAATTAGATAAAAGTTTCCTATTGAGAATCTTTCATGCTTACCTTCCATATTATTAATTGTATCTGTTCTTTTTACTGAAATCTTAAATGTTTCTTAAGATCCAAATAATTTTCTTCGCATTTCGTGTGACATACCAAATGTAGTATGTCACACGAAATATATTGACATCATAAACTGTAAAATGATTCATAGCTTCCAAATAATTTTTTCCAAACTCTTCGTTGGTTACCATTGCCGAAAACTCTCAGATCAATATTATGAACAGAGCCCACTTTTGTCGCTGAGGAGCACTTCTTGGTTATGACTCCGAGACCACCCGATATTGGTGTGCCAGAGTTTGCTGTAGGCAATGACTTTCGGTCACTTCTGTTATGTTCTGTCTGTGAACTTGTTGTATTTTGCTCTGCCATTGGAAATAAAAAAATCTGGTGTATATACCACATGACTTCCTTTTTCGGAATATTAAATTATACGAATTTTACACTTCATTTAAACTTATTGAATTAAATCTACTTCGTTGATAGCGCATAAGCCACGATAGAATAAATGCACTCTTCACTATATTTGTTTATCATAGCGACACTCTGGCGCTTAACAGCGTTACATCTCATTCATTTTATAACTCAGAATGCGCAAGGATTATGTATGTCATCTGAAGAATTATCTAATCGTTGACACGTGTTCTATTCTAATCCTATGATAACTCTGAAACGATGTGTAAAAGAAATTAAACAAACAAAAAAAGAAACATTTTTTCGCAGACGATTCAGTATTTCTCATTCAATTAATTCAGTTCTCACTTCGCGACAAGGCGAAAATGCATAAAAACTCAACATATCTATATTAAAAATTACGAAGTAAATCGTAAACACTTATTTCCTCGAATAAATTCCGGGATGGATTAAGCATGATTTAGTTCGCAATAATAAAAGAAGGCGTTATCTTTCTTGTTGCGAAGCTTCGTATCTCTAGATTGGCAACAAATCCACTATTCTCTTAAGTTTCAAATGTAAACAAATATGGCTGCCACATGAAAAATGATTAGACTTTAACAACTTTTAAATTGTTAATAATTCCACAACTATAACATTCAGGTTAAATAAAGGCATAAAAATCTTAACCGGAAGATAAGAACAGATAATTCAATCATTTTTAAAGCAAAACATGCACAATTTATAAACATATAAGAATTAAAAAACCGAGTAAGCCGAGTAACAGAGTTGCTATACATCTACATATAGTTACATATTTTCGATGCTGCCGACTGCAACCAAAATAGGAGGTGCACATCTACATGTTACAGCAGTCTTATATGCAAAATTTCAACGTTCGGAGGTTACTCGTTTTTGAAACATGCGAGATACATACATACAGACCTACAGACGTACGTACGTACCTACGTACAGATGCCACGAAAAAAATCTCTTCAGAATCCGTTTTAAATCAGTTTTATAATTTTTTTGGGGAAAAGAGTCCTTTATTCTGTCCTTACGTTCAGATATCACGCAAAAACATCGTTAAATTGCATTCGGTCAAAATGGATCGTTTTCGTTGAAATATGATACCCGCAATTTTTCGCAATTACAATACTTCCTTTTTACATCGTACAAGGAAGTAAAAAAGATATGTTTTATGAGCTATATCTGAATTACAAACTAAGCCTATAAAAAGTTATGTAGAAGTTTGCTGAATTCTCATGGGGAATATTTTAGACGATCAATAAAATTGTCGAAAGGTAAACCCTTTTGTCTTCGTAGTCGGAGGCATGTCCAGGTTAAAATGATACTACTCCACTCGAAAAATGGTAGGCTTACTTTCACAATACAAGCTTACTTTATTATTGGTTACAACAGAGCACAGAGCTTAAATGATAGAAACATATAACATTATTAAATTATTAAAATTATAGAACGCGTAACATGTAAGCAGCAAATAAATGTGGCTGCTTTCTTTCGTTTCAGTCAAGTAAGCAGCAATCATGGCTGCCTTCCCTCCGTTTTCGTTATCGCTACTAACTCTAAGTGTCTCTTCATGAGTTCACGAGGTTCACGTCAGTTCATCAGGTTCACTTCACTTCAGTTCGTGCTCAGCAGCGACAAATTCTCCTAAAACTGGACGGAGAAATCTTTCAGTCTAATAAATTTTTAATCAATTTTTTTCTTAACGTATTGAATAGAATCCTGTCTTAGTTGCTTTGCATATCGATGGGTGCTTAGTTCCTTTCATTCTGACCATAAATTTGTTCAACATATGTCGATAATACTGAAGAGCAATGGCACTTTTGTATTCAATGTGTGATGCGGCAAAGTAGCAACCATAGTTGCGAATATGAGTGCAGTTACTCACTTGTATTGGAGATATACAGAGTGTTTCATGTTGAATGAGGCGAAAAGAATAGCATAGTACAAATTCTGTAACTGGTTTATTATGCCGCAACAAATTAATTCCGAAACTACAATTATACAAGTTTTATCTGCCCCAAAGCGAAAAATCTTCCGCTTCGTTATAATATCGATCGATGAGTGAAGCAGTTTCAGGACACGAGCTGTTTGTGCAAGGAAACAAGTCTAGGACGAGCAGCAACCAAAACCGAAGTGGCTGAAAAAATTCGTGTAATGTTTTTTTTTTTTTTTTACGGTGCCCAAAAAATCAACCCGCCGTGCCAGTTTTGAACTCGATGTGTCTCATGTAACGGTGCGGCTGTTTTCGGAAACGTCTATAATTCCAACCATACACATTTCGTAGGCGCTAATATCTTCCGACAAATCACTGCATAAAGCTTTCTGTGATAATTTGCAAGATCATCTGGTAGTAGATGGTTTCGTAATACATATGAAGCCGTTTTTCAAGTTTCAGGAAAAGCTATTCGCCATAATTTACGATTTTAGGGCATGAAAGGTCTACGTGGTGTAATAGAAAATCAGCGTAATTCTCCAAAGGTGAACGTTTTGTGTGCCATTTCAAACATTTGTGATTTTTTTCCTTTTTTCTTCGTGGAAAAATTGATTAACAAGTGCATTCACCAGTATGCTATCAGAATGGTTGTTCCCTCAGTTGGAGGAAGCGATTTCTGGTTTCATTCTGCAACATGACGGTGCTCTGGCACATTGACATAAAGCTTACGCCATTACCTAAACGATAATCTACTACCTCGCTGTATTGGCCGTGCTGGGTCAAACGATATGCCATTGCTCATCGGCCACCGAGATCTCCAGATCTATCCCCTTGTAATTTTTTCCTGTGGTGTTTTTAATAAAGCAAAGTCTTCATGCTTCCATTTCCTGAGGACTTACAGCAACTGAAGCAGCGGATAACTGAAGTGCTCGAATCCCTAACAAAGGATTTTTTATCACGAGTGTGGCAGGAATTGCAATACCACATAGGTATTTGCCGTGTCACCAGAGAAAAAAAACATAGGATATCTACAGAAACTTCGATAACTATAATTCACTGTAAATTTGTTTTGTCGAAATAAAATAATTACAGCATTTATAGGTATGCTTTCTTTCTGTCCCATTCGATATGAAAAACACTGTATTTGGAAATCACTATACTTATAAGATTAATATTAATTAAAATGAATTAAGATTTGAGATAAATATTAGATAATTTTATTCCAAACATTTTGGTTGAAAGTCATTCATGTATAATATTTAAGCGTGGATCACCATGCTCATGTTTATTACAGTGTTCCATTTACATAGGCTGCCATTATTAGCTCATTTTTAATTCATATTTGAATTTCAGTTTGAGTTTCACAAGTATTAAATTTAATCGTAAATCTAATGCATGTATGCAGAATGTATTTAGCTGTCTATATATACAAATAACTGTTTTATTATTGTTTAGTTTTTAAAAATTTAAAAACAGTTTTATCCCCCACTTGTATTACTTTCTACTTTATTAGCTTTTCGTATGCTTCGCCCACACTCATGTTTACCAAATATGTATTTCGAAACCATTTACAATATTTCATAAATTTATTTACGTAAGTAAAATAATTAACATGAATAAAATGCTGGAAAAAAAATAATAGGCGAACAAAGAAAAACCATAACGAAAATACAAGGTACCTTTCTGATCTAGACTTGAAAACCTAATTTCATTCTATATTTTCCATTTCATATTTAATTTAATAAGATTCAATAGCGTCAGATACTCTCTAAAGCAAAGAATCGTTAATAATGTCTGAAGATACAGAGTTATACAGATGATAAATACAGATTACCCCTGATTTAAAATAGCGATTTAAAATTTTTTTGTACAGGCACAGTGCTAACGTTCAGCCTACATCCTTTCAGCCGTTATTTCTTGAACATTTTCCATTTACGGTTATGTCGTTACATAGGCATTCTGAGGAATATTTTCGTAGTAGTTGCAGAATGGGGAGAAATGCTATCAAATGAAAAAGCCTAGGCTAGTCGACATATTTGGTCTCCATTTTCTAAGCGATTTCTTCCAGCCTTCTACATACAACTTTTGATTTATTACCCAAAATTTAAGGCCTCTTTTCAATCGAAAGCAGCCTAAGCAGTTACAGAATAACCATCGAAACTAAATTTTTTATCCTCATGCTTGATTCTGTAGCATGTCACAATGATAGCAAGATCAAGCAGATGAGCCAACCGAACTAAACATCTGTTCATAAATAAATTACTACTAATTAATCTGCCCAAACAATATGATCACGGGAATGGCCACGCAACATATGAATATATATATATATATATATATATAAATCTTAATGAGACATGGTTACAAAGCAACTTGATTTTTGCTGTTGCAGTTGCGCAAAATTTACCAGAAAGATGTTCTTTCCACCCTCTACTTAAGTTGGACAAATTCAAATCCTTAATATGCTCGCATAATGATATACTTTTGATCACTTCTTTCATGCCGCACATCCGGGATAATAGTTAATGAATCTGACTGCCATACCAAAGGGCCCGGGTTCGAATCTCGGAGTCGGCATATATGTTTGTTGGCATTCAAAAGATGCGACGAGCCGAAAGTCCTCTCACTCTCA
>KK115419.1:523332-541806 GCA_000611955.2 Stegodyphus mimosarum
CCCGTTCCTCCCCGTGATTTTCTCCCTCAAAATTGGGGGCGGAAGTCTTACTATCAGATATATGGTGGCCAAAGCTCTTGTCAGCGCTCGGCGCAATCTTGCCTCCTTGATACGATGAATTTTGTGGGCTTGTTTTCATATTAGAGGAGAAAGAGTATTCATAACACCAACAACGGCAGCAACAACTTCTTTCATCATATGATATTCATATATAATCCTAACTGGTAAGAATTCCTATAAGCTGGAGTCTTTGTTCACCAGTGGCGGAGCGGTAAAGTCTCTGAACATTGGTTGTTAGGTCAGTGCTCTCTCTATTCCAGGAGAAAGAGCTGGCTGCCTGAGCGTTTCTGTAACGCGAGTATAACCTAGTTTCCCTTATAAGCTCTTCCAAAAAAGCATTCTACCAGTTAGGCAGATGGTTCTAGCGTGTTTTTCCATAATCAAATCAACCATTTTTTCCCATAATCAAATCTTACAGGCTCGATTCTCTTTTCAAGATTTTCCCCATCATTTTGTTAAAGAAATCGCAAACAGTAAACTTTGAGCTTCCATTATTTCAAAAAATTATCTAATTTATTTTGCTAAAACCTGAATCGTTTTACATTACTCATATGCGTAATTTTTACAGATTTTTGCTATTAAATAAATCGAGCTTGAAAGAAAATCTCACATCTCATAATAGGCCATCCCTTTTGCAAGTCTTAAAAATGAATGATGAATACTCCGTATGGGAATTAAAAGTATTTAAATTAAAACAGAAAATTCGATGCGCATTTTTCGGCGAAAGAAAACAGTCTACCAAAATAATTATACAAATGTCTTCTTTTTCTTTTTTTCCTTTTTTATAATTAAAGCAAAATTACACGTTTTAAGTGTTTTAGTTAAAATACTTTTTTACCTGCATGGAAGTGAAAATGTTTTAATATTAATTTTAGGGATGGCTGAAAAATTCTAAAGTGCTGTATAACTCAAAATGGCCTTCATTAAATAAGCAAAATGTTCTCAATTTTATCCAAGTGGAGATTTTTTAATTTTTTTTAATTTTGAGAATTATTCGCTATTTTCGGCAGAATTTTAATGCATTTTGGCATTGTGATTTACATATCCCTGGATTTTTTAACACTAAATTTTTGACATACTTCCCTGCTTTCTGCCCTTCCTTTTATGCTTTTTAGATTAGTTATTTTTGATTAATATCTAATAATCTTCTTTGTGAAGAGCAAACATATTACTATGTGTTTCATTTTTTGTATGCTTATGTTTTTACTGTTATGAAGATAGACGAGTTCAGTGTTTTAGGTATCTATCTTGATACAATGATATGCTATCCTTTTTACTCATAGATCATGCGTAAAAAGAGAGAAATAGAGAACTATATGAAATGCGAATAGAAAGAAATGAAATATTTGTGATATTACTGTAAAACTTGAATTTTAATTAAACTATGAAACAAAATTATCCAAAAATCTGTAATAGAAAAATTTTAAATATTTTTGCATTGAAAAAATAGAAAATGGCTAGTTATATAAGAAAATACAAATCTAGAGAAAATTTATATTATCTTTCATTGTTGAAATGAACGAAAGGAAAAATGTGCGAATGAAATGAAGTGAAATTACTTCCATATTTCATCAGTTAAAGCAACGCATTAAAATGTGAGATTATAAATATCTAAGAAAAACATTAAAAAAGTGTTATATATCTCCAGTAGACTGACTGCTGGGGATTCTTTCTCTCTCAACTTTGAACAGCTAAGTGAGGACCATTGAGATTCAGTGAGGTATCTATATACTTGTGTGTGTGTGTCTGTGTTTGCAATATATGTATATGTTATAATAATATGACTCGGAGTAAGCTGCAACAGACTGACGATGGTTCTCTGTGTTGTATCCTGGGGAGACTTTATTGCGTAGTTAGAAAGATGATACTCGAAGGAGAGACTTGTAGACAGATGTGGCCGAATTGAATATAACTTTTATTGGTGAATACGAACTAATTATCAAAAACATATTTTTCATCACAAATTCGTGGGCGCAATACGCACTTCACACTTTTATGACATAGTAGCATGACAAAGCAAACGAAAGGAAGTAGCATCTTGACTGCAGGAGAGCTAAAGTGAAAAGTGCAATTATCCTATATGGAGGCTCACCAAGTGAAGGTTTTATTTTGCGTCAGAAAGGTTTCAGTTCTCGAAATGGTGATTTTAGGTTCCAAATTAGGTACGTCATCAGTGTTACACAAGCCATGCAAGATGGATTGATCTACAAATGGCGCAGTTCAGGAAACATATTACTTCTTTTTTAGAATACAGAGAGGAAATACCCAAATTAAAAGCCAGGAATTAAGAGGCTATTATTAAATTAAATTATAAAGCCGATTTACATGTTTTATATCTTACATACATATAGTATATATGTATAGTATTAAAGCATGTATTAAAAATATTAAACCAGTAAACGTTTCTTTCGTGTTAGGAAAAAATTTAATTCACGGGACATCTTTAAGTCAAAATGACTGAACTTTATATATATGCATAATGCATATATTGTGAGTCCTTAAGACTAGAAAAGTCTGACCTAAAAAATTAAAAAAAAGAAAGGTATACTTTATGTGGAGGTGAATCATTGTTAAATCATTAAAAGACATTCTTGATTAAAGTGTCACATGAAGATGCCTGTAAAATTAAATGAGAAGATATGCATAGCTTTGAATGAAGAAAAATAGATGAATTGTTAAACTTCAGAAATAAGATTAGAAAACTTTGTTCGTGTGTCTTATATCAAGTTTCTCCAAGAAATTATAAATTGGATTTTGGTTTTGTGATATGATATTTCAAAAATGATATATTTCTGGCACACCGGGGATTAAATAACGTCCCTCCTAATTTTTTTCCATTTAAAGTAAAATGAGAATTCCTTCTTTAATTGAAGCTTGATACTTTTGCAGCCTACATTTTCTTACATTGCATTTAGACTGATTTGCTATTTATAACTGAGGAAAATTAAGTAAAAACTTCAAATTTCATTATGTTCAAGTCTTTTCCATAAGGCTATTATTTTATATAGTTAATCAAAAGAAGTGATTCTATTCTGAGAACATGTAACATTTCCGTCATTAAACTTTGACGCAATAACAGCAGACGGATCTAGCATACCAGTTTTTTCATCATAGAAACGAGTTCCATTGCCTGATGGGTTGGATTCTGCCTGGGGATCCGTGGAAGGTGTTTTATTTCTATTATATGCAGGAAAACAAATAGAGGCATTCCTCTATCCATTTCCTGTGGACGAGTTTTCTAGATATTAAAGCTTCCTCTAGAGTGTAAACACCATGGCCAAATACAGATTGAAGGAACACTAAATTCCAATAAAGCAACAGCTCTCTAGCATCAATGGAGATCGACATATACACAGTCCAGTCACATTAATGTGACCACCACGTACTTTCCATGTCAGAGTTAAATAACCAATCACAGAAGGCAGGTGGCAGCACAGTGCAGTTGAGCGTATATAAAGGGTGTGTGAGGGCTTCGGAAAACATTTCAATCGTTGGCGTAATGCAGAAACGAAGCGATTTATCCGACTTCCAAAAGGGCATGATCATTGGCTTTCGGGCCAAGGGTGGAAGCATTTCCGAAACGGCTGAGTTTGTGAACTGTTCGCGTGCAGCCGTGGTAAAAGTGTACCGTGCATGGCAAAATGGGACTGTCCAAAATCAGCGACGTGGCAAATGTGGTGCACCACGGGCCATAGATGACAGAGGCGAACGACGGTTGCGGAGATGCGTTCGGGCAGATAGACGGGCTACCGTTGAGCAACTGACCACCAAAATGAACCAAGGGGCTACCAAAAGTGTCTCCCAAAGTACTATTCAGCGAACATTGCTGCGTCTGGGCCTCCGAAGCAGACGCCTGGTTCGTGCACCTATGCTGACTGCTGTTCATCGACGGCGAAGGCTAGAATTTGCACGCCAGTACAGCAGCTGGACGTCCACTGAGTGGCGACAGGTTGCGTTTTCGGATGAATCGCGTTTTATGCTCCATCGGACAGATGGACGTTGGCGTATAAGGCGTGAAACCTCTGAAAGGAACCACCCTGCAACCATTGCCGGAACGGTCCAAGCTGGAGGCGGGAGCATTATGGTCTGGGGAATGTTTTCCTGGCATTCTCTAGGTTCACTGATCATTGTGGAAGGCACAATGGATCAATACAAGTACGCATCTGTCCTTGCGGACCATGTTCACCCCTACATGCGCATTGTTTTTCCTCAGGATGATGGCATCTTCCAGCAGGACAATGCGAGGTGCCATACAGCTGCCAGTGTACGTGCGTGGTTCGAAGAGCACCAGGATGAGTTTACCGTCCTCCCTTGGCCAGCAAACTCACCTGACTTAAACCCAATCGAGCATCTGTGGGACCATCTCGATCGAGTTGTTCGCGCCATGGATCCTCAACCGCGTAATCTAGCGCAGCTGGCCACGGCATTAGAGTCGGCATGGCTCAACATCCCAGAGAACACCTTCAGGGACCTATGTGACTCTCTTCCTGCACGTCTCGCAGCAGTCCGCTCTGCGAAAGGTGGTTATTCTGGCTTTTGACAGATGGTCACATTAATGTGACTGGACTGTGTATGTAAAGCCGTAGTCAGGCTTAGATCTAGTCATCACAGGGGACTGAAAATTGGCAGAGTGGCTAGGAAAACCTACAGAAACTGTGATAACTCCCAGGACACGGAATTGAATATTGCACATATTTTTATTGTTCAGCTATCCTTTCTAAATTGTTTAAAAACTGGGGTCTTGTTTAAGAGACCGAAGTTATATGATGGTACCATTTTGCAGACTGCCATCTTCTCCCAGGCTGTAATTTTCTCCCATGGCACTATCCGAATAGGCTTCTTCATAAACACGACAACAACAACAACCAGTTTTTGTTCAAACGTTCAACAAGTACGCTTCGTATCACTTCATGAAAGAACCTTTCAATGTTTCAATGGATAAGGTCGTTAAATATAGTCTTCCAGAAAGGTATCCTCTGTCTCTGGAAAAGCACCTTCGCAGGCTTTACTATACTTAGTTAAACAAACAAGCATTTCATGAAAATGTTTTTCTACTTAGGAACGTCACCAAAAGATATATATGTTGAGTAATATTTCATATGTCGGAAACATTCGCATTTTCTCGGTTAGTGTGCAGTTAAGGACAGAAAGATTTACGCTGTGATACTTAAATAATGTAAATAATTTATCATAAATTCTATATCTTCTTCTAAATACTTTGTGGATTTGAAACCAATTAATTCTTTGCCACCAAATTCAGAATTTTTAACCGCTTAGATTTAGAGCTTTGAAATCAGTCACATTTTTTAAATTGAAGATAATTAAATTTTGAATATTTCTTGATTTAAAAATAGAAGGTTGAATATTTCTTGCTTTAACAGTCTTTACTAGTTTCTGAAAATGTTTAGCGTGGACACGAAGAGTGCAAGTATATTTAAGTAGCACAAATTTTAAAATCACGGAAGTCCCTCTTGCGTATGACTTCAAAGAGGCTTTAGCTTTTCATGTACTTAATCTTTTCAATTTGAGGAGAGATTTGCACTGTGAAAATTCAGATTGCAGTTTAACTCCTCGAAGAAGTGCTGACATCATTAAAACATTTTTTAAGATATGGAAACATAATAATTAATTTGTTCTTGTTCTTTCATAAAAGATAGCCACTGCTCCGAACTTATAAAACTAATTTTTTATAGTTGAGTAAACTTAAAATCCAATACACAGAGAATTTAAGCTTAAGAAGCCATATTTATTTTTGGCACTGTGTAAACAAAAACAAAAAAAAATAAATAAAACAAATGTTTTAAAATGTATTACCATTTGAATAAAATAAAAACAGAAAGAAATATAGACAGAAGCATTCAAACTGTATGCTAACCAATAGAAAGATTTTGCGGCTGTTAACGGCTCATAGTCTAGTTGGAGAAAGATATTTTAAGTGCATGCACGTGCGCCGTGACAAACTAATCAAATCAGAGATAATCGCGAAAGAAAAAAAAAAACGAACACAAAACTAAAAAAGAGCGTCAAACTTCTTGGCAATGTTTTAATTGAATAAGTTTAAAGCTGTATAGCAAAGATATTCATGTCTATAAAGTATATTAAATGAGAAAAATATTCTCGACTACATTTCATGAAGTATTTGAAAATTTGAATGGTCTAATCTATAATTAACATTCTTATGAATCCTGTTATCTTTCAAAACAATTAGTAATACAGATTGCATATATCCCATTACTTGTGTAATCTTCAAAATGAGAATGAATCTTCTAACATTATTAACATTTGAAAATAACGTATTCCCTAACTAGCTTCTAAAAAACATAATAATAGTTGCTATGAAAATGATGCTTTTGAATTGTAACTATTAAGAATATATTTTAATTGCCATGCTGTATATCTACACTTGATTCAACTTACCTAATTTTGGAAGCAATGCATATCATTGTATTACTATATCCTCTTTTTATTACAATACAATTTAATCTTTTTTAAATCTATGCTTAATGAAATCAAATTATATTTCTATAACAGACACAGAGCTATCAATATTTTTCTTCAAATCTACAAAGAAATGTGGCTAGAAGAAGAAAACACTGGCCAAGAGCAACTCATTGAGAATCTCACGGTGAGTAGAACAAAACTACATTTAGCTTATGGCAACTACTTTCTAAGCTAAAGCAAAAACAATGTAAGCAAAAACAATCCTTTCGGGAATATTATAACTAAAGTTTCTTCGAGAAGAAAGTGGAATGCTTAGTTAATAAACTTCCTGCCACAATAGATGTTTTTTTTTGTGTGTGTGTGGGGGGGGGGGCAAAAACTGTAGAGACAGGACAGTAGTAGAATCCTCAAATTCCACGGATCTAAAAAACGGAAACATTTGTTATATTTTCAATTTATTGGCAGTATCACCTTGTATGTGTGTATGGAGGGAGCAAGTGATATGTTCATAAATTTCTGGAGAGAATTTAGTGTTTATCTGAGTTACCCCTTGAAACAATACTCTCCTCTTTAAATTTACTTTGAATTAAGAAATTTATCCAAAAATGTTAAAAAAAGCAGAACGTTTGTTTTATCTTTTTTTAAGATTATGTTTTAAAAAAAGCTACATGATTTAAGAGTTTTAAATATGTAGTTCATTTACTAAAATTCATTAATCTCTTTATTAGTAGACGAAATTTTAAAAAATGGTCTTAAATTCGTGTTTCATTGAACATAGGTTTGAAATTTTACTTTAATTAAGATGTTTTAACAATAAGACACTTTCTAATTTATTTTTTGTCATTATTATCCTAAAATGAAAAAATCAAGATTCAAATTGGAAAAAAAATTAAGGTTTGTTCCCTAACTATTATATATATATAACGTACTAATCTCTGTACAGAAATGTATTTCCAAGAGAGAAAAATTTATATACGTTTTTTGAAATATACATTTTAACCAATGAATTTTTTAATATAATAAAAATTACAGTGTAAGTTTGATTTATAAAATGCGCTTATGAGTTTTCAGAGGTTTTTTTGTTAGTTCTGTTTAGCACGTAGTGGCTTTTCTTCAGAATAGAGAAGCCAAAATCTCCTGGATATATAAATAAAATTATAAATATATATTATAAATAAGTTGTTTGTAATTATATCAAAATATATAGATACGTGATAAAGTAGTAGAATGTTCAGTGGGAGATCGGAATATTTGAATCCATTTCTTAGCCTTTTAAACATGTACACTGCGCAAAAAAGGGGGGGGGACAGTTCTATATCTCCCGTTCTACTGGGCCGATTGAGGAAATTGAAATTGCGTTTTCCGTGTCTCCAAAGCGCGACTTAGGATATATATTACATTTATATATAGCTTTGTTGTAATATAGGTATTTTGACACAAAATAGGACTTTTTCTGAAATAACATACCACCTTTTCCCCCTATTTCGATTCTACGACTCAAATTATACCTAAATATTAAATTTTGTAAAATTTGGTGCGAAATTTACGGAGAAATTCAAAAATTTAACTTGGCGTATTTTTTTCAGTTTGAGCCAAGAATACTTCACTTAACGAACTTCTTAATTTAAGGCAACCAATTTTCCTTTTCCTTCCATTGTGCAGGAGCGGAAAAGTCACATCATTCCTAGCTTTTTATATTGTGGGCGAACGGAAAAAAAGTCACATTGTTTCTACTTTCGGATGATTTTAACAAAGTGCATAAACCACTTTTTAGTTTCTATCGCTTTCAACAAATATGTCAAATTTCAAAACTCGCCAAAATATAAATTCACTTATATCTTCCGAAATTTCGAATAAAAAGCTCTAATTTTTTGCAGGGGTGCTACATCTATTTTTGCTACATCTATTTTAAGGTGATTGTAAAAATGTTATGGGTTATAATAATTCAACATGTTTTCGAAACATTTAAAGAAGTTATATAAAAATACAAATTTAAAAAATAAATCATAAAAAATGGGCGAATTTTATTTGGAATGAACCTAAATTTCGAACTGTGTAGGAAAGAATTAAATACGTTTCGTAAAAAAGGAGATATTAATAAATGCATACAAAAGTGAATTGATACTGAGGAGCTAAAATTTTGAGAGCTAATTTTTTAAAAACTACTCGTGCAATGTTTACAAAACTTGGGAATTTGGCATAATTTTAGCCTTAGAATCGAAATATGGGAAAACAATTTCAGAAAAAGGCCGATTTTGTGTCAAAATACCAATGTTTCAACTATACTATCCTATGTCGCGCTTTCGAGACATGAAAAACGCAATTTCAACTTTGTCAATCGGCTTGTATATGTGATTAAGACATTATTCTACTCAAACAGAAGTATTCGTCTTGTAGGGGGAAAGTTGAATGAAAGAGGTAAATAAAGTAGAACCGGCATGGCAGATGTAACTACTAGTGCTACTAATTTGCACTAACGGAAAGTCCGTTTTGCTGATATTATAGAAAAGTTTTCTAGAAATATTGAATAGTATTGTACTTCTTCAATTCTAAGAGACGCACCTTTTAATTTCTATTAATTTCAACTTTATTTTTAATTTTGTCGGGTTATTAGCAAGACTAGTATTTTTTTAAATTAGCAATTTGAAAGAATATTTCCTATTAAGGAGTAATTCGAAAATATCTTATTTTTTTAGATGCCATTGATTCCTAGAGGCGTCCCGCAGTTAGCGCACATATGGGGGAAAACGTTTGGAACGTGAATTTTGGAATAGAAGACATACCGTAGTTTTGATAGGCATGTTCAACTAAAAGCGGCTGAGGAGATAGTCCTTATAATAAAGCAAACTATGCATTTGGATAACTTTATAATACTAAATGCCTATAATTTGTCAAATGTAACTATGCTCTAATGCACATAATTCAGTGGTTCTAATTTTCAATTTATTTTTCTTTCGTAATGGATGCCTAGCTCCGTGTGTCATGTTAATTTTGTAATAGACATATTCCACGTAAAATATTTAAGCAGAATTGATCTTAGAGTCTGTTCACATTTTATATATCAGCTGGACATGATATTTATCCTTGGGTGCGTTTAAACGAAGCATCAATATTTTATCCCAAAACTTATCCAAACCTCAAAAATGCATTCTATGTTATACTGCGTTCTTTCCGTGTTATATATATGTTTTATAGCCTATGCTTATTGTATGTTATTCTCTATAGCAATCCTTCGAAGATGCTGAAACGAAAAAGGAGACTGAAGAAGCAGAAGTAAAACCTGATCCTCTCAGCCAGTTAGTTGTTGCTTTTTGCCGAAATGCCACAACAGAACAAAGGTAATAACAGTTCTTTGGCTTATATTGTAAGGCACGTTTGATATTTAAGTAATATTCTTGAAATATGCATTTATAATTTTGTTAACTCTTGTATTACTTATTTTCTAGTGGGAGTATGAATGAGGATGATCTGTATATGCACTATGCAGACATTTTCAGCAAGGTAAATTTACAAGACGTTTATAATCAAATTAATATGTTTACATGTATTATTTAAAAACATTCTTGCACTTGTAAGAGTTAATTAATTTGTAAGTTTTGGGAAAGGCGTTTTCCTTAAAAAAAGCAAAAATCTCCCTCTAAACTCTTGTCTAAACTTCTAATTTCGCTAGCTTACTAAAAACATCCAAATATCTCAAATCAAGCTGAAAGGTTTCACATCTAAGACCATAAAATTTAAAGGTGCAACTAGCAGTCAAAAAATGTATTTGTAATAAAAACAGTTTTAAGTATTTACAGATGTATCTGCTGTTTTCGAAGCCAACTGAAATAAACTCGATAGTGGATTTGCAAATGTATATATATTCATTATATATATATTTATATATTCATGATATATATATATATATATAAATGGTATAATATAAACTCACAAAAAGATTTTCACATTTTTGTCAGAAAATATAATCAAGTAATCTTTTTTCTATTCTAGGTGCTATTTTAGTGTTAATATTTAGTATCAATATTTAGTTACTAATTTAAGAAGTAACACAAGTATGGCAATATTTTCTTATAAAAATTTAATGTTTTTGTGCATTATCATAGTTAATTACCATCGAGTTTTGTTTTAACCTAAGACTATAAATAAGTAAAACGAACTTCCTGGCATTATGGGTATCGTTAAACAAGCATGCTATGAGCAATTTTAATACTAGATAAATTGCTGAATCTAAGAATATATAGTATTTTCAGAACGAAATTATCTGATAAATCAGTTTTTCTCTTTATATTATAAAAACAGCTTCTTTCAGCTTAACGTAACATCTTTATATTTTAGCTTAGCATCTTTATATTTTCTATTACTTTTGAAATTCCATCCTCTTGTTTTCGCTGCAATAAATTTAACAAATTCGATTGCAAAGATTACACTCTTAACCTTATTCCAAAAGTCTTAATCTTACACCTTCTTTGTGAAATTTCATATCATTCTTTATAGGTAAATCATAGCTTGTAATCAGAACTGTTTTTCGAAACAATGACTAGCCACAGTGGGTTTGTGATTAATTTAGAAAAAAGCAGTAATATTATGCATGTCAGAGCATGTAGAAGAGGAAATTTATTACAATGTATTTTGTCACTGAGCTAAGGTATAATTTATAAAGTTAACACAAATATGCCCGTATTTTCTAAAAAACGTTTAATGCTTTTTTTATTATCATAGCTAATTTGAAAATTGTTCTTCCGTTCGAATTCTATTTTTGTAATAATCCGTGATTTAAGCATTATTTCTATTCCTCTGTTTTAAACATCCTTCATATTTGGATAGAATCAAAACTACAAAAGTCTGATCTACAGAGTATAAAACATTATAGACAAATTTATATGTTAACTATTATTAGACATTTCTCTTTCATTCATTGCATTTAACATCCGCTATTTTATATTTTGTTTAAAATACTTGATTATTTATATGAAAATGGCACCATTTAATTATGCAAAATATTATTTTCAGAGCTGTGGTGGTGCTGATGAAGAAGAAGAGGAAGAAGGCGGGGATGAAGAAGGCCCATCTATACATGTAAGTTATAAATGATACTGTCATGTAAAGTATCTTCTTTTAAAATACTCGCTAAGTCATCCTTCTCTTTTTATTTCGCTATTTATGCAAAGTTTAGTATCTTTTTTTCCCTTTATGGAACTGTACATTTTATCTAGCTTTTTTTTCATGCTGCAATGATGGAAAGAAAAAATTTGCCCACATATTGGTACGTAAAATTGAAGAAAATACTATATGGTTCTATTCCTTTAATGCAGATATTCTACTGCCAAAATTGTCGTCCTAAAGTTTCATTTCATTAAGGTAATTAATTATGTGCGTTTGTTTTAGCTACATGTATAAAAATTTGGAAGTAGTTTATTGCTTTGTAAACTTTAGATATTTAAAAGTGTTTTCAGAGTTAAGGAATTTGAACTCGGGAGATATTTTACAACTAAATATATATCTTTTATAAGCGAAGACTGATAACATTTGCAGTTATATTATGGACTGGTTTTCAAAATAACAAACATTTACCAAACTTAATGATAAATACAGGGGCTGTTCGCACATTTTTAGACGACTTTGCTATAAAAAATCGCCTGCTCAGAAAATCTTTTTAACTACAACTATATTTTAGAAAGTGTAAGTTATCATTTGCTACTTGTCAATTTTGCTTCCATGCAAAATGGCCCGTTGCAGAATTCTCTGTGAGAAGCAATTATTTGGATGAAAATGAAAAAATGTCGCAGTAGTGATATCTTGCGTACATTTAAATTATCGCAATAAAAGAGATTATTATCTAGAGATTATTATCATATTAGAGATTATTATCATATTAGAGATTATTATCATATTAGAGATTATTATCATATTAGAGATTATTATCATATTAGAGATTATTATCATATTAGAAATTATTACCATTTATTATCATAAAAGACAAGAAAAATCGTAGAACATTGTTCAAAGAGTCTAAAGAACATTTTTCAAATGGATTTATGATTGTTGTTGATTTTTGATATAACGACAAATAAAAATTAAAGAGAGTGCAGGAACTTATTAAGGTCCACTCCACATATTGCCAGGAACATATTTTATATCCAGTTTTCAAATATGAAATACCTTGTCAATTGTCATTAATCAGTAGAACTGCATCAAGCCAAAACGAAAAAACCGCCCGTCAAAATCCACTGTTAATTTCCTGGAATAAAATGTAACAAGAAAAGCGTATCAATGGCATACTCTTCACTCGTATCCCTACTAAACTCCTGATGGTTTCTGGGTTTTGGGACTTTTATAAAGCGAATTATCTAAACGTCGGCCTACAACCTTCCTTGGACCTTAGAAAGCTGTTCAAGAGGAATAGGGTAAAATAACTCTTTCGATACTATAAAAGGCTTTATTGTCTTTAAAATTTACGGTGCAGAAAGACAGTGAAGGATACGGGTTATCAAGCGGAACGTTTAGAACATAAAAGTTTAGTTAAACTATTTATGTAAATACAATGAAACTCGTCTAAAAATGTGCGAACAGCCTTTGTACAATTTACATTACGGTCATTTTCAATCCAGTGGTCAGACTTTTTTATTTGAAGGTCCCGCAACTTTTCTTTGTCGAAGCTGTGCAATTTTATCCTACAGTTTTCCGCTTTGGATTCCCACATAAATGTTTTCGTAACCAGAATATCATGAAACATATAGTTATCACGGTTTGAAAAAAATATTTTTCAAGAAATGTAGCATCTAAGTTATTTACATACTGTGTGTATTTTTAAATGGAATGTCTAATTATTTATGCATCTAAATGATACGGTATTTTTCTGTCAGGAACAAGAAATGGAGAAACAGAAGCTTCTATTCCAGCAGGCTAGACTTGCGGACAGAGGAGTGGCTGAGATGACTTTACTTTATATTTCTGCTTGCAAAGGTATGGAAGA
Source organism: Stegodyphus mimosarum (assembly GCA_000611955.2). Taxonomy (NCBI): domain Eukaryota; kingdom Metazoa; phylum Arthropoda; class Arachnida; order Araneae; family Eresidae; genus Stegodyphus; species Stegodyphus mimosarum. The sequence continues at coordinate 536,807 of KK115419.1, forward strand.
TACGAACAGTAAAAACTAACTCTTTTCAAAGAAACTTTAAATGAAAGTAATAGCAAAACTTCCTCCTTTCTTTTTAGGAATTCAAAGCCCTATGACGATGAACACGTTACGCCTTGGAATTTCTATATTGAAAGGAGGGAATGTGGAAATACAGAAGGTGACACTAAGAATTATATATCACTTAAAATGACTAAAAGACTTATACTTCTTAACTTCGTTAGTTCTCGATATAGCCTTTGTTTGAAAAGTAACGAAAGATGCATTTATAGACTGTTTTTTAATAACCGATATTATTAAAATAAATACTAAATAAAAACTTTTGTGCAGTAATACTATAAAGCATATATATTTAGAGTTACATTAATAATTTGATAATTGTAGATAATTTTTATATCTAGTCAATCAAATCAATTAGTTTATGTTATTTATACGCCTCCAAAGAGTTAACTGACATGGCAATCCTTCCGAATTTCTGTTCATGTATTAGATAAAAATATTCTTTTGAAATGATCGTTGAATGAAGTAAGGCTCCTACTTGTTGCAGAAGAAACCAGGTCTATTGTTTATGCAATTTTTTTATGCAACTGTAGTATTTTTTACATTAACGAGCACGTAATACTACTAAGATCAAGTCGACCATAGAACTCAGTCAGTTAAGGTTACTACACCTTTACAAAATCCTGCAGCGGCTGCAGTAAAAAATATCAGTAAAATTCTTGATGAGTAGCAACTCACGAGAGATCCACTCACACACGTTTTTCAAAATTTATTTCAAGAGAATTGAGGTTACAATACGAACCTTATGGTCTCTGTTCTACCTCTGTTGATTCGAATGAATTAACAGGCGTAATCGAATCAGAGCCACGGTAAATTATACGAGAGATCTCCGAGGTACTAATCGCACACTTTTCAACTCTTTCACCACATTTGACCAGTAACAAGAAAAGTAAGGAAGCTCACAAGTGGCTGCTTGACAAAGTCACTGAAGCAAATCATTTAGAAATGTGTTCTTCTCTCTCTTAAAAAGTAAAGATGAAAGGTTCTTGTAGCAAATTGTAAAAGCGGATGAAAAGTGGATTTTCTACGACAATTTTACACATTTGTCGCATTTCATGCAAGTGAAAGTCACTTTCTGAATGATTCCAAAGGCAGCTTTCCATCCAAAGAAGATGTTATTTACCGTATGGTGGATGTCTGCTGGTGTTCCTTCCACGAGATGAAACGAGAAATTCTCCTCTAAGGATATAACTATGCAGCAAACTCATGACAAATTATGCTTCTACCAACTTCAGAATAATGTCCGGATACATACGGCCGTGGGAACCATGCAGCAAATCAAGAATTTGACATTGCAGCAAATCAAGAAATTGTGCCTCATTCTGCATACTGCTGTGATATTTCTCTTACAGATTACCATTTTATCTGATATTTGCCATTTTTTGTCCAAGAAATGTTTTCCCAGAGATGCATCAGTTTATCTGGAGGATTTCGTCACTTTCACAAATATCAATTTTTACAAACGCGATATGATTGTGACACACTGGCAACAGCGCACTAATGCTTCTCGAGATTACTTTCACTAAACAGATATTCTTTTCATTTTATTCTTTTTTTCAATTGTTCTTAAAATCGCCTATTTCGTTTGCAACTACTATGTATACTTTACTAGTTGTATGTTTTGGAAACCCAAGATATATTTTAGGGCACATTTTATTTAAATTAATATAAATTTTTAAAAAGCATTCTTTGATACATTTTGTAAGTATGAAGTAAAAATGCACATTTTAAAAAAATCATGATTTCATCATTTTCGGATGTGCAATAAGTGTCATTTATATTACTAAAAACGCAATAGAATTACTTTAATTTCAGATTTTCAGAAATCGTGTTATTTAGTTAGGATTTTTTTATGTAAGTCAAATAATTTTAAGGCTTTGATTAATTTGTTAGTGTATTGTAAATTTTTATATGATTTAAATAATGCGAAAATCTAGTTCAGTAGAGTACATACTTTGTAAGAAGGCAATAATTAGTTGATTTAGATTAGATCTAATGGAAAAATAAACTGAAAAAAAAAAACTGAAAGTTTACGCCCAAAGGGGCGGTTTTTTTAACGTTTTCTGTGTTATAATACCTGTATTTATTAAATATCAATTTCTTCGAACTTAAACAGTAAAATTCAATTGAACAGCAAAATCGCGAAATAATTTTAAAATGAGCGTATCTTTAGAATTTCCGATACACAGTCTCGTGCGCTGGAGATAAAAATGTGTTTTTTTTTCGCGTATAGTGTTGCCATTTCTCGCTTTGAAATCGTTGAGTTTCTTAATAAAAATTCATTAAAGTGTTACAAAAGATGAAATAGATAATAAAACAAATTCCAAATTTGGGCTTCCAGATGCCCATATTCGGAGGAAGATTACTTTATTCAAAATTTGACGACTCTAAGTATCGTTGTTTTATTACAATGCAGGAAACATGTGTACATTTATGCGGATTCTTGATTATTTAATTTTTTTAAATATAACACAGGGCGATAATATTTGGTGGCAACAGTTTGAAAAATGATACGAATATTTACAGTGAATCGACGCAAAATGCCAAAGCAAAATTAATAGCCCTCCTGAGCTAACGCTCCTTTTGGGCTAATAAAATAAAATATATATATATATATTATATATATACTTTTCTGATTAATTTTATCATACGCAGTAAAAATAAAATTATATATTTTATATTCGGGCTACGTAAGTAAAGATTAATTTGTCTTATTTTAGGTTTAATAAAAATGCAGTTTGTGCTTAAAACATTGCATTATTTTTTCAAGAAAGGAAAAGGGGGACTGTTTAGCATTTTGTTTAATTGATATAAAATAACTATATTTAAGAACATTGTTGAAATAAAATACGATAAATAAAGCGTTACAATTCCTTCGGTTACATTGTATTAAATACATATTTGCATATAATTTTGAACGTACTGAAGCAACTTATAGTGGTTTCTCTGTAGTGAATAAAACCACAGTAAACAAAATATCACAAAATACATTATAACAGACCTTTTATTAGAAGTGACATTTTGCTCTGTTGAATTAATAGCTAGTTTGAATTTGCTCAATATTAATATTCCTTCGTATGACAATGCGCTAACCTTGTGGTTGGAGACGAAAATTCATATTAATTTATAGTACCATTTTCATCCGCATAGAACAAGGAATCCATAATGATCTTTCAGTATATGAAGATAAGAGGTATTCTTGACTAGTATATATTTCATTCTGGAAAAGAATAATTTAAGCACAGGAAATGCATAACCACCCGCTATAGTCTTTTTTTATTTCAGATTGCTCCACGGCCGAAATATCCGAGAAGACTTTCTTGCAGAGCTATTGGCCGACAGAACTCGTTTTTTTTTTTTTTTTTTTTTTTTTTTTTTTTTTTAAAGAGCGTGGAACATCGTAATGCGTAACGCTTGCCCTGCCATTTTTTTTCCTTTTCTTCCCCCCTCTGTTTGTCCACTCCCCCCCCCAAGTCTGGGGTCGTTAAGTTGTTTTTGTAGTTGAATGTAAGGGAGCCTATTTAAGTGGCCGTTAGGAAACACATTCCATTTATGAAAATTATCCCTGAATTGTCTATGAACCTAATTCAGCCTTCATTAAAGAGATTTTTTTTCCTTGCTTTAAAAAGTTATTACTATAATTAAAGAGAATACAGTGCAGTACCGATACTGCATAAAACCAAAACCCTGCATTCCGGTTCAGATTCGTCAAAGCAGCTCAACTGCTTTCCACTGCTTGCTGTGCCACTGCCAGTCCTGTGCATCTATTATACAGGAGTAATAAAGTAATCAATTGTTATCTTGTAGAGACATTAGGCCCATTTGAAGCAGGAGCCTTGAAAAAGGGTCAATCCTATGAATGCAATCCATTATTAGTATGGTCATTAAGTAAATTTTAGAGCTTACAAAAATATTCACCAACTTCTAAATTTTCTGTCATCGTCAACTTACCATTAATAAAATGATTTTGTATTCTTAGGAATTTAAATTTGTATTAAATCGGAATAATTCTAATTTTGGAAAGTATAGATTTCTTTTCTGTGTTCAGAAGCGCACTTAAATTATATACAATTATCTTACTTGTACATTTTTTCCAACTATTACTACGGTGCTTTGTTCCTACCTAAAATAAAATTATAATTACATCCTTTCTTAAAGTTACGTTATTACATTTGTACTTGTCATCATTAGTTCTGCACTTAAAAGCATGTTTTCTTGTTCTTTTAGTGTATGTTGAAGCATTTGAAAGAAAAGAAAGATGTCGGTTTTTTCACGTCAGTTGCAGCTCTAATGAATTCTTGCAGGTAATATACAAATGGCTGAAGAATGTAATAGTTCACAGTCATTTTTTAATTAAATCCTGTGGCTCCCATTTGTTTTCGGACACTTGTGTTTTTCAGTTTTGTTTGTAAATACCAGTTACTAAATATTAGCAAAATGACTGTTTTCTTCCGCATATACTACTGATCATCCATTTTAAAACCTGTTAGTTTCTAAAAAAGTTATTTAAAACTTTTTCGGTAAAAAAAGAAAAAAAATATTCAAAACGCTCTGAAAATAGACTCACGGAAATTTTGAATAAATATTTTATACTTCATAAAAACATGAAAATAACGGGACATTCAGTATTTCGTTGGAAATCCTTTAGCTAAGATTGTACTTCTCAAGCGCTTTAGTGTGAATTCAACTAATATTTTTGTGTTAGAATGTTCCATTCCTACATAAGAATTGTTTTCAGAAGAGCCTTTCGAAGAAATATCATATTCTTTTATTCTTTTCTCTAACTCATTCCATATACATGTTCAACAAGGTTAAATTTCAAAGAATATGGAAGACTTTAGGTAACTTCAGGAGAGCTTTATAATAATCACAAGTCAAGGCTTAAGTCTTTATTGTTAACTTAGGATTGTTATCCTGAAAAAACTTGAATGTATTTTGCATTC
>KK115419.1:542181-554875 GCA_000611955.2 Stegodyphus mimosarum
GCCCCAAATGACTATTCGAACACTTTCACGATTACATTTTATTGCAAATCATTGTTCTAAATTCACTGCACGTTTTGCGGCAATATTTTTATGTCTTGCTTGATTTTTCGTAGGATAAATATCTGATTCCTCAGTGCTATCTTGGAATATAGTCTAGACTTTCCAGACTTTAGACAATGTACATACTTTTATAGCATCAAAGATAACTAAACGCTTTACATCAAGGATTTCTTGGATATTTGGAATATTTTCACCATCTTTAAAATGATCAATAATTAAATTTCTAGAAGAGCTTGCAATTTTCATTTAAAAAACTTGCAACTTGCATTTCAAAAAGGAAATTTTTAATATATTTTGCTTAATATTTTCCATACGTTGACGATAATTCGCGTCATGTAGTTTCATTAAAACAAAAACTTTTGACAAGAGACGTCGTCTACCTAAACATTTCAACCAAAATTTCGAGTATCCAAATTATTATGTGAGTTAATGATTAATATTTTTTGAACAAAATATTTTATTACAAGGAATATTTTGTAGTTCTTGTGACTAATCGTAAGAGCAGGCGCACGAAATTCATCATGGCAAGCAGTCAAGAATGCGTCAATCGTTGGTAAAACCGTAGGAACCATGCAGCTGACAGTACGACTTTGTTTGTTTCCGACCCCAGTTTTCAAGGAGAGCAACGCGGGGAAGACGGTTCCGAGTGTTCCCCCACTCCTCTTCCCCTACCTCCAACCTCTCTCTCGAGAGACTTTCGGCTCGCTGCATATCTTGAGTGCCCCGATGCTGCACAAACACTCTAAATTCGCAGACTCGCCTTCTTCGAGATTCGAACCCGGGCCCTTCGTTACGGCAATCAGAGTCACTAACCGCTACACCGGTTTGGGCGGCAGGAATATTTGGATGATATTTATTTCGTAGCAAGCAAAACTTAAAATAGAGAAAAAATAATTTATTAGGAAAAAAAAATTAAACTTGTGCTTCAATATTTAGTATAGTAACCTTGTAAATAAATTCAAAAACACAAATGTCCGAAAACAAATATGAGCCAAGGTATAGTTTAAATACCATTGTTATATATAACATTTATATAATATTCCAACTTTAAGTTTTCAACAATTTAATAACTTTTTCGTGCAAGAGCCTAAAGGAATATATCGATTTCAGTGTACTGGACCTCGATGCTTTTGAAAGGACTCAGAAAGCTGAGGGTCTTGGTGTTGGCTCGGAAGGAACAGCTGGTGAAAAGAATATGCACGATAAAGACTTTACTTGTGCCCTTTTCCGTTTCCTTCAATTACTCTGTGAAGGGCATAATCTAGGTATTTAAACATTTTAAAACTTTTTTTTATATAATTGTGCTAGTTTAACTGTTTTGATTAGTGTGGGTGGCAGTATTTGGTATACTACATTGTATTTTCAAGAAACTTAAACGAAAAAATAGCTCTTGAATGACTAATCATAGATCCTGGTTCCAGATTTAGAAATGAATCGTATAAGGTAATATTTCAAACTATGACAATTGCAATCAAATGTCACCTTTAATATTTTGTTCACTAATTCGGCTGCGAAAATAATTTTTCTTATTACCCGGGACCCATTAAAACACAAATTTTGTATGTTTTTACTAAATGTGACATGTAATCCGAATTGTAGCTGTTTGAAAGACTACCTTATCTGATCTATTTCTGAAGTCAGAGACATAAATCTACGACAATTCCGAAGGTTTATTTATTCGTGCAATTTGCTATAAATACCGAACATATGTATGCGTACATAATTATTATACCTGAAGTATCTCTGTTTAAAACTTCGTGAAGAGCTACTCTCTTGTTGCGAAATTTTGCAGAACTGTTTATTAGCGATATTACTATAAATGCAACGATTATGTCTTCAGCTGAATTACGACTTGTATAAAGTTTGTGAACAAAACGAAAACTAAAAACAAGTACTTTGGTCAATTTTTTCGCATGCTAGTCAAACATTGTGTGTTTTATTTTCTTTCTAAATGAGTATAAACTACTACTACAGGTAGTCCTCGACCTTCACACATACAGTACAGCTCCGTTTATTCGAACTCCGACTATCCGAATCGCTTCCAGAATTTAAGAAAAAATTAAGATGGAATCGTACTGCGATTAAAAGTGTAATGATTCTGTCTAAACGAGCTACTATCCTTGGCTCCATGAAGCTAGTGTAGGCGCAGCTTGAACATTATTGGGATGATGTGTCACCGTCTCATAGTACAGTTCTATTATTGGCTAAAGTACTTTCGTCCGTCGCCTGGTGGCCGGCTCGCCCCACCTGTTACTATTCGTTGTTATCACGAGTCAATCAATGTGTCATTGACCTGCTACAGTACTGTGACGGTACTCTTTCGCGTCGGTGCGTTGTTTTGTTTGTGAGTGCGTTTCGTCGTTCACCGCGGCTTCTAAAAGAAAACGTATTGTGTTATAGGTTTACGTTAGCGGATAAACTAAACATTAAAGAGTATTCCGGTAAATTAGTAGCAGATAAACAGTTGGCTAAGATGTACGGTGTTGGACAATTAACGATTTCAGACATTAAAAGGAGCAAACGTACACTTTTAAACTTCGTGTCACAGCTTGAAAACGAAAATGGAAGTTCTTAAGAAAATCAGTGAGGGTAGCAACAAACAAAAATTTAGATGTCATTTTTAAGTAGTTTGTGCAGCAACGTTCTGTGGGAAACCCAATTTCGGGTCCGATTTTTTGCGAAAAGCTAGTATCTTAGCTCAGAAACTTGGTTTTTCATCCTTTAAAGCAAGTAACGTATGGCTAAAAAATTTTAAGTGCAGGAACAGTACCCGTCAGTTAGATTTAAGTGGCGAAACGTCATCAGTAGACTGCAAAGTTGCAGAAGATTTTACTGAATATTTTAAAATTGTAGTAGACTCCTACGATCCTGGGTTTTTGTATAACGCCGATGAAACTGGTCTTGTTTGGAAAGCTCTGCCTAAAACCACTTAAGAATCTAAAAGGGAGGATAGTGCTCTGGATATAAAGTTAGTAAAGATCGTGTTACTGTGCTTACCAGTGCGAACTCTACGGGAAGCCATAAAATACCCGTTCTGTTGACAGGGAATTCAAAAAGGCCAAGAGCGTTTAAAAATGTATAAAAGCTTCTCCTCTTTTATAAAATGCAGCCCAAGGTTTAGATGACTGCAGTATTGTTTATGAGTGGTACGACGAAATAAAATGCAACCCAAGGTTTAGATGACTGTAGTATTGTTTACGAGTGGTATGACGAAAGTTTCATCCCTGAAGTGAAAAAGCACCAAACATATCTTGGAAAAAAGGCAGTAAAGTGCTTTTGACTGTTGATCACGCACCAACTCACCCCACCAGAGGACTGTTGGAAAGAAGGAATGGCTAGTTTACAACAATCTTTTTACCGCCAAACGTCACAACGTCAAACGTCTTGTTGCAATCAATGAACCAATCTGTTATCGAAACCATGAAACGTCATTACAGATGGCAACTTTTAAGGAAACGTTGGTAGAGAGCGAAAATTAAGGTGTGTTGGCTAGCCACAAAAATAAATTTGAAAGATTATGCTTACATGGTGGCGGAAACTTAGAGCTTGGTTAAGGCAGTCACATTAAGACATGCGTGGAACAAGTTGAAAAGCGTATCAATTGAAGAAGAGAAGGAAAAAGAGAAAAACGAAATCCATGAAAAGGAAGGGAAGAGACAGGAGAAGATGAGGAGGAGCGTCAGCCCTAGTGTTACCACAGATAATTTCTCATTGTCAGACGGATGCGAGACTTAACTGCCCGAAAATGGATGAAGACAGTCAAACAGCTTACTTTGACCGATGTGTGCAGCAAGAAATGACTTTTAGCACTTGTAAGTACTGTATAGTACGCTATATAACATGTACGTAAAAGTGTTGCCTTTTCGTTTTAATTAATAAATTTTTTCTTTAGCAATAGTTTTTTCTCTCATTTTCAACATACAGTACGTACAGTATCTAATTAAAGTTAACGTAGACCCTTCTTCGTAAAAAATTCAATTATCCGAATGGGATCCGATCCCATTTGATTCGGATAATTGGAGTTCTACTGTAATTGTCTCCTGAAAGCATGTACCAATGCTAAATTGTTCGGAAGTAGAAACGATATGCATCCAAAACTGTGTTTTAAAATATTTATTTATCAGTATGTATACATAATGAAGTTAACGAAGCATGTTGAAGTGTTTTCGGGTACTTTCTTTATAAACTTGTGAAGAGTTAGTTGAATAGCACCTTTTTTTTCTTTTCTTGAAAAAGATTTGTATAACACGCGGTGTCTTTCTCAGTTGTCCTACGTAATTAAGATATACGTTCTCCATTGGAATCATATTGTTCCATGATAGTAAAAAAATTGTGAAGATTGCATGAAGCATCATTTATATTTTTAACTGGACATTTTTTATCAGCTTCTTCTTTCTTACTTTCACTGTATTGTGTCACTCATTGTTGCCCATTTAAGGTTTCATTTGAAGGAGGCAATGAGTGAGATTCAGTCAACTCTTTAACATCTTCTTTATTGACATCCAAGTTTCCTTCATTCATTAGGGTGACTATTTTATCTTGTTACAGTTTCCGGTATTTCTTCAAAATTTATAAATATTATATTTATTATCATTTGAAGGAATAATTTTTCCAGGTACCTTTCATTGTCGACTATTTTATTCAGCCCACGAGTCTCTAGTATTGTTTATTGCGTTACACATATTCCAAAAATCTGTTAAATATTGGTCCATCATCCCGATTAATTGCCTTGATGACCTTAGTTCATTTTTGTCTTCATATAATATCAATTACATAGCTGTCCTCGTATAATACCGTATAATAACCTACCTATTAATGTTTCGTCCATGGCTGTGTGAGGCAGGTAGCATTGGGAGGAAGAAACTCAACTTTTGAATTCCAGGTATAAATTCTGCAGAGATTTGGGATGTCTTGTAGCGTTGTCTAAGATTAATAATGCTTTAAATTGTAAATTATTATTTTTACAATATTTCTTAGCTGTCGGCACGAAATGCAAAGTAAACCAATCTTTAAATATTAACGCAGTAGCCCAGGCATTTTTATTTGATTTTCAAATTAATGAAAGCATTTTTTTTTCTTTCTCCTTCAATACTGTGGGATTTTCCTCTTGGTAAACCAACAGTGGCTTAAGTTTTTACCAAGAAGCAATGTCAATCGGTTTTTGGAAGTTTTATATTCAGGAGCAACTAATTCTTCCTTCCATAAAAATGTTCGGTTAGGCATAATTTTATCAAAATACAGCCGTTTCATCTACATTGAATGTTTGAATAGGAGAATATATTTCATTTAGAATTATTTTGGACTACGAGGAAATAATAAATTCTTTCGCAGGATCTTTATCTGCCTCAGCTGATTCCCTATTGAATTTAGTATTATGTAAATAATATCTTATTTTAAATTGGTCGAACCAGCCATTACTTGCGTGAAACACGCTGTTTGAATCTGCGTTTAATCTAGTCTTCCAATCTTCGTAAAAACTAAGAGCATTAATCTAAATAATTGAAAAACTCAGACGAACATTATTTTGATACTAATCATCCATCTATCAAAGATGACAAAGATCATGACAAAATCATGATCAATCATGACAAAAATCTGTCGATTTCATCCATGACTATGCCATGTCTTTTGGAAACAACCTTAGAAGCTATATTTCCACAATTTTGAGCCTATTATTTAACTTTGCTCCTATTATGCAAAATTGATCGTGGATCTGTTTGCATCGTACCGATTGAACCAAACGCTTATTCGTTTTCAGAACACTTAAGTATTTCCGTCTTTGACGTCTTGCTCGGAACAACACAGTAATGATTGGCATATGATACCCCACCCCTACCCTCGTCACGGTCGCGAATGCCTCCTGTTGACTAGAGCAAGGGAGGGGGAACAGATGGAACGTGTGGGCTGAAAACAGTTGAACTCGCGTGCAAATTTTCTCATTGTCGACAAATTCTTTAAAATATTGAATTTTTAAAAACTTGCTAAAGTCGAGGACCGCCTGTAAATATAACTATATGGACCAGAAAACCGTATAAAATGTTTGATTTTGTAATTTTTATAAGACTTAGTTTTTAAATTTAAACATTGTAGAAGTTATTTTAAGTTTCTAACAGTTATTTTAATTTTTGAACATGCTTTACTGTCTGTTCTCGTTTCCCACCTGCTGTTCCCTACCAGAAGAAGTTTTTAGTATTGCGTTGCATGTAAATGAGGTAGAGAGTTTCGCTTACTTCAGAAGAAGAGCTAGGGAGTCTTTAGTGGTGCGTTTTTGCCTTTAGGCTACTTCGTTGTTAAAAGCTTACTATGTTCGGTCGTATTGTACGTGTCTGCTGATATTCGCCAGGTAATTTAATAAAGGACCAACTACGTTAGGTAATTTTGTACAGCTTTGGCTAAGTTCAGTTTAGTTTAGCATTAGATTAATTTCTTTTTTTCTTATCTTTATTTAAAGACCAAGTGGAGGCTTTTCTGTAAGCCGGAGACAGGGGCCATCTGTGTTCTGAGTTTGAGATAATAGAGGGTGAGCTTAACCCTTCTCTGAAATTTTCATTTACGTACTCGAACTCAGCGATAAGTCACTACATAGTTCAATTGGGCTTCTACGAAGTCAAGAAAAGACAAAAGTAGTTAAAAACATTGCAACTTACTCAAAAATGAGTACTTGCGTCACTGAAAATGCTTTAGCAACTGGAAGCAGATGTCTATGACAACAGTTGCGAAAATAAATACCGCATAAGGATTTTTATGCATACGGTGTGTATATATGTAACTGTATATCTTTTTCTGTGCATATTCTATAGGTGAGTTATTTCATTCGTAGCAGAAACATTATAGATCTTGTAAGTTTTGAATGTCCAAATTAAAAATATAATTAACTCTTTAACATTCGACTGCATTATTTTACAGATTTCCAAAACTATTTAAGGACACAGGCTGGTAATACAACAACAGTAAATGTGGTCATAAGCACAGTCGATTATTTACTAAGGCTGCAAGTGAGTTCCCCTATCATGCCTTTTTATAAACATCTTAATAGTTAATACTGTTTTAATCCGTTAGTTGTTTTTTTTTACAAATTTTATTTTTAAAACATAGCTTTTTACAATATGAAATATATATTTTTGCACTCCTTTTCAGGAATCGATCATGGACTTTTACTGGTATTATTCTAGTAAAGATATCATTGACCAACCAGTAAGTCGTAATTATTTTGTGTAATATTTTATATACTAATGCTATTTATACACTTAAGAATTTGTATTTTTAGATTAACTTTAACTGTGTCTTTCTTTCTGTACAACATGTAAGTCTTAACTTATCTGCTGAAGTTTCATTTAAGACTTAATCGCAAAGAAAACTGACTGAGGTGTACTTATTAACAGTGTACAATTAAAATTAAAACGAACATTTTTTAGCTTTAGAATATTTTTTAAATCTTGAATAGAACTTGAAATTTTGAGAAAATGACTTCTTTTGAAATGGATCAGCCTTAGCGAATTCGATGACTTAACTTATCACGCAATTGTTCTACGGAAAAATTTCTATTGTTAGTTTTTTCGCCACTTTTCCCCCATATAACTACATAATTTCAAGAGATGAACGGCATTGCTGCATATGTGAAGCGAGTAGAAAATGAATATGTTACAGAAAACATGGCAAGATTCTGATTATCGTTGTGATGTTAATCATGTACTAATGGAACGAGCGTAAAACATTTTGCAAATAAGCCTTGGATAAATTTCTCGTCACTTTACTTATTACTTGGGTTCATAAATTCGAGAAATAAAGCGATTTGAAAGTAAATGAATCATTCTGAAACTGAATTTTTTCTGGGAATATAGTGCTATTATTAGTCTATCAAATTTGATATAATTGGTTTTCTGTTGAAGAAGCGTAATATTTCCTCTGATGTTCATTAAAAACGTTTTTATTAAAATTAACATCTAGTAAAAACTGAATTATTAAAATACTGCATATTCAAAATTGTATTGTTTAAACAAATGCAGTATTGTTTGTATAAAAGCACTTATGAGTATTGTAATTAATATAAGGTACAAAATGTTGCGAACGCACTGAAACAATATTATGTAATCTTAGTATTATAGTGCATGGACTGCATATAATCTCTTTGACGCAATAACTTAAGTATTATTAAGTAACCAAACTATAATCTGAATTCGGTTTAAAGGAAGGGATCAGAATAAAGCTATTTTTAAATTTGGTATTTCTCATTTGGGGATGGTTTATGTTGATAACATATAAAAGTATGTTTAACTTCTATGTCCTGAAATTGTATACATAACTTCATCACTCATCCACATAAAACGAATTACGTATAAAAAGCTAAGTGTAATGAAATAGTTAATATAAGTTAACTATTGAATTTATATTTAATATAAACTTTTAATCATGACTGTAATATAAAAGTCTGATGTGGACGCTGCATGACTTTTCTACGGCCTATTAAATTACACACATTTTTTGCTGTTCATCATTTAAACTCATTTCCTCGCATTATTATAACTTAATTAAGCGATCTCTCAAGAAAAGCTGAAAATGACATCAAAAATTGCAAGTTTGTAAATTAAATATGCTGGCGACTTTTTTTGTCGTACGGTGGCCAACCATCCAATTTTGGTTTTTCATAACAAGTATAACGAGTCTTTCATAACCAGTATTTCCGTACTTACTTTGCCATTTTTTTTACCAATGGCGGGCCTTCGGCCGATTTCCACTTAGCCACTACTAAGGCCAGAAGTAGTGGTCACTTTATTATGGAGGCACCAAATAGGTGGAACTCCTTTGCCTTCTACGAAGGGAAGGAATGAAGGGATTTATCTATGAAGGGATTTATGGAAACAATTCCAAACCACACAGACAGTTGTCCGAAGGCCCGTAGCCGGTCGCCCAAGGGTTACAACCCCCACGGAAGATCGATATATTGCTATTGTAGCCACGCGGAATCGCAGAGCGACCTCCACACGTGTGACATCTATGGTTACAACGTCCATTGGTAAGGCGATATCTGCAGCTACAGTACCCCGAAGATTACGTATGAGTGGACTGTACGCCCGGGTACCTCGAGTTTGTGTTCCTCTATCCGTCTAATCAAGAGGGGCACGATTACATTGGTGCCGGGAACATGTCAATTGGAATGTATCTGATTGGGGCAATGTCATGTTTACTGATGAGTCAAGATTTGCTCTGGAGCCAGATGACAAGCGTATAAGGATAGGGCGTGAACAACGAACACGTGATCAGTCCCAAAACTTAACCGAACATCACGCATTCCGAGGCGGAAGCATTATGGTGTGGGCAGGGATTTCATTATGAAATCGCACCGACCTGCACATCTTTAAACGGGGTTCTTTGATGGCTGTCCGGTATCGAGATGAAGTCCTAGAACCCATGGTGAGATTGTAGGCTGCAGCAGTTGAACCTATTTTGTTTTAATGGACGATAACGCACGTCCCCATAGAGCTGACATCGCAGATGACTACCTGGAGAGTGAAGGGATTGCGCGTATGGCGTGGCCAGCATATTCGCCTGACCTTAATCCCATTGAAAATTTTTGGGATGCTCTCGGCCGTGCTGTATCTTCACGTTTCACGCCTCCAGCCACTCTTATTGAGATGGAAATTGCTCTACAAGACGAATGGCAATTGCTTAATTCTGCGGTGGTTGACTACCTAATTGCAAGCATGGTCACAAGGTGTAAACTTTGCATACAGATGATGGGGGATCACATACCCTATTAATGTCCTTTTTTTCATTTTATGCGGTTTATTTTCACTTTATACATAATTCTGTTTAAGTCTCCAGTATGTCATTATCTGATAACTTACAAAAGATTAATATTATTTTCATTTCTGTATATAATTATTGATTTTGTTTTATGTATAAATATATATGCTACTTTCCTGCCGAATGCTGTGTCAATCAAATCGGTATTTGTTGATTTGTTTGCATTTTACATCTTCGTGCTTAACGTTTGGAAGTGAGTGTATCTTGTCGAGGATGGCGTTTTCTACGAATAGAGGAATGCACTGTTTGTCTACAAAGAATTACGATGGGTTTGAAATAATTAAGTATATTATTTTAACTATGCCATTAAGGCAGTAGGGATCTTTTAAAAGTGAGCGTATTTTAAGGTAAATATAAAAAAGGTCGAAGATAGGTTTTTCTAAAGTATGCTAAGAAGCTGAATTTTTTTA
The DNA here is from genome assembly GCA_000611955.2 of Stegodyphus mimosarum. Lineage (NCBI taxonomy): Eukaryota > Metazoa > Arthropoda > Arachnida > Araneae > Eresidae > Stegodyphus > Stegodyphus mimosarum. The sequence goes on from KK115419.1 coordinate 552,456, forward strand.
TGCAAGCCATTCGATTTGCTCATGATACCAGTGAGTCAAAAACACATCTTAGTATTTGTAAACCATAAAGGTAAAAAAGTCACAATAAATGGAAAATAGTCATGTATGTGATTCTTGATAACGACAGTTCAGTTTGTATTTGCTCTCAAGAGTGTGCAAGGCAGATGTCTCACATTAGGGGGTGTAGGAGGCCTTAAAATTCAGGGGTAATTTCTGCTATAATTTTCAAAACTTTATCATTGATGTTTAACGGAAGAGATAAATGCTTAAATGATTGGATTATTTTATCCTGTACCTCGATATATACACTGAACTTCATTCCCAGCCGCTAAAGCTTGAATTCATTTTCAGGTAGTATTGAACACATATCTTTAGACAGTTTGACGGCTTTAAAAAGACGCCGGATTTTGTGATTTTAGAACAGATCATAAGCATTGTCTTACTTCCGAAATTTTCGTTATGAAACGAGTTGTCTCAACTGAGTCTTACTTCTTTTTAAATAACTTTTGATTTCCACTGCGCTTGCTGTGTCCATCGCTGACCTTCATATTAATTAATACAACTTTTTTATCTTATATGCCTACCATTCCAGTATTATCTTTCTTTGTCTTTATCTTTCTTTGTCTTTATCTTGTCATTTCAGAAACCTAAATGACATTGCATTCGCACATAAATCATTCGTAAACTTCGCATTCCGATATCTTCTTAAAGTCATTTATTAGCTGCGGGCATAACATAAAAGCTATCTTCAAAAGCTATTAATTCTATCTAACATTTATAATCATGTTGTTATGTAAATTTTATAATTCAGGTTTAAAGTATTGTATTATAACGTACTTATTTAAATCATGTATATGATTTTTAATTTCAGGGCAAAGATAATTTTTGCAAAGCTATAACTGTTGCAAAGCAAGTATTCAACACATTGACTGAAGTCATACAGGTAGGTTTTGAATTCACTTGCGAAAATTTCAAGTTCATTTAGAAAATATGTAACTTTTGTTAATCATTTCAACATGAGTAGTTAAGTTTGTATATTAAGTTATCGCTATTATCTGGCAGTTAAAACGGTTATCTAGGGGAACTCTCCTTCCAGACTGATGAATCTGATGTATTTGACTGTATTTCATATATTTGACCCAAATGATGAATCTCATGTATATGCTACCTGACTGATTTGCCCAAAAGAACCTGATGAATCTCATTTTGTTTTCGAATGTTCAAAAGTGTTTTATTGAGAATAAGTTAAAACAATTATTTTTGTTATATACTTGTTAATTTATCATTTTCATCGAATGTTACCTTTCTTAAGTAAACTAGAGTTAATTCAGTACTTTATTTTCTTATTTTTGTCTTACATTGTTTGCTAATGCATGTTTTGTCTAAGGCTTAATACTTAATTTTTTATTGTTTGTGAAAATTCTGCTAGGAGTTGCTTTTTTATTTCAAAAGTTGTATTCAACGTATAACGTTTTACATTTTATTTTAGAAACCTATATATTTTTTTTCTAGGGTCCATGTTCTCTAAATCAGCAAGCATTAGCACACAGCAGATTATGGGATGCAGTTGGTGGTTTTCTTTTTCTCTTCGCTCATATGCAAGATAAACTTTCAAAGGTGAGTTTTCTTAGAAATACATAATGCTATTTTGTATACTTTCCAAAAATGCTGTTTAAATGCTTTTAGTTTTCAATAACATATCACAGCCAAACCTTTTACTACATAGAGTTGTTTTTTCAATCGCATAATAATTATCTCTATTCATCTAAATGAAAGATTAATTTAATAACGTTTATCTGAGAGAAAACTTAACTTATATTGTAAAAAAGTGAAAAGTCATTATGAATGTTCATGATACGGCGATTATAAATTAAAAATGAAATTCTTTAGCGACTTGATCGTTTGCTTGTTTTGTTTATGTAATTTCTGCAAAGCCTCGTGGGCTATCTGCCTAAGGGAAAGGATGACTTCGTGGAGGACTTAATAAGGGAACCGGCTCGTCTACTCGTTACACATTGGGAAAACGATGAAAGCGCCCGTGCAGCCAGCCCGTTCACTGGATTCGAACCTTGGACCGAACTAATAGTGTTTAGCGTCTTTTCCGACTGTCGCGCAGCAAAATTGCTGGTGGACAGCCACCTGATCAAGTTAAATTACTTGCATCACCGAATCTTAGTATTATATGCATGAATTAGCTTAAATAAGTTTCTTATAGATTCGTAAATTATCATTTTGTAAGTTCTCTTTATATTGCATATTGGTATCCATAGGATGCTAAAATGGAAAACGACAAACAGTAGATTATATAGAAAAATGTTTTTAGCCCTCGTTTCCTCGTAGCCTAAGATAGTAAACGTCCGAGAGTCCGGCATTCAGTGATTCGATACCTCTGACAGAGCACCCGTTTCACCAACATTCCT
>KK115419.1:554908-586840 GCA_000611955.2 Stegodyphus mimosarum
CTTAATGTCTTTTACTGCTGTAAAATGCAACTACCTTTTTGGTAGATTTTAAACGAGTTATCGCTTAGTCTAAGAGAATAAGTTCAGGAACTTTCGAAAAGTATAAATGACCCTTTTATTTTAAACTTAATAAGATGAACAGAAGTCATTCTTGGTTCGTACTTAATAAGATGAACAGAAGTCATTCTTGGTTCGTATCATTTATGGTAAGAAACTCAAAGTAGAAATGCAAATGCAGAACTAAATTCAAATAGCCAATAGCCAAAGGCTGCACACAGCAATTGAATAGCTAAGTTGGCTCGGAATTCACCAGCGTTATTTTAACTGTCGGCAAGTAGCAACGCCGAAGACAGGAACTCTTATCTGAAATAGTGAAACTTGTAGCGTGGCTTTCAAACGGCAAAAAACATTCTGACTTAACAATCCCAAACCCTCACTTGAATACATACGAACCAATTTACATTCTAGTGGGGAAACGGAAAGGGAGAAGTGGCAGTAAAGATTCCAAACATAAAATAACTGTTGTGTAACTGTCTTTTGTTCTAAATATTGTATTCATTTATCATTTGTTCTCTTTATCTGTATATGTTTAGAATGTTTACTAGTAAATTATAAACATGTGCCTTAAAAATTAATTAAGTAACTGAATGCTATTAATCTAAGTTATGGATCAAAGAGTGAGTCAAGACTTTAAATACAAATACAGGAATAAGTTTATACAAAATTTATTAAACTCTGATTACTGTATCTAAAATTTTCAAATTCCTCCTATTGCTTGGAAATGTGCAACGTTACAAGAAGCTTCACAAAAGTTTTGACCAAATGCTATCAAGCAAAATTCTATCGTAGAAGTGAAAATAATGGTAATCCAATGGTTAATCGCTGTGGGTTAATGAAAAAGCTGAAAGTCATCTTTCGAACAATTTAATCATTCTTTCAAAAATCGAAATTATTGAAGAGATCAAAAATTATAAATATGACCCACTTGTTGTGACTGTTTATCGGAAATTCTAAAGAAGTACAGTTTTTATGTATTTTGTGATTTTGCCGTTGAATTGGGTTCTTTTTTGCGACGAACATGATATTAAATAAATAAGGTTAACACACAGAACGTTAATAATAAAAAGACAAAAACGTTTTGCAAGCCATCTTGCTAAGAATGAACTGAGAAAAGAATATAGAGAAAAAACTGAGAAAAGAATATTAGAACTGAGTAAAAAAATATATAGAAATTGTGTGCCAGAGCTTAACACTACATCGGGAATTCTGAATGTATGCTCTTACGCTGCTTTTTAAATTTTTGTGATTTTGCTGTTGATTTGTATATGACGAAGGTGCGAAGAAAACGAAGCTTAATAATAAAGCTAAAATACAAATAAAAAGTAAAGGATTAGCAGGAGTGAGTGCAACAGCGTAGTAATAGACTGCGAGGTCAACGAGAGCGGAAAAAGAGCCTTCTCTGGGCAATCTGAAACCTTTCAGCGGCATCTATGGAGTAAGTCGGCATTTGAATATTACTTAAAAATCTTCATTCACTACCAATACTGCTGAATTCAGAGTAAAAACTCATTAAATATTATTAAACTGTGATAAATGTTTCGCTAAGAAATTTTGTTTAATGTTTCCAGAATTATTGTGCGCAGTTTCGTGAAAATGTCATTTTGCGACTATACAATTTTTGTCCGATTAATTGGCATCCTAAGGTTCCTACTGTGCCGGATACATTCGAAAAAAGCTGAGAAATTATTTTTCAGATTTCCGGTTTAAATTAGGATATAATCTGCTGCTTCAGAAAGTATATTCCAAGCAGAATTGCTACGAAGATATAAGTACACTCTCTCACACACACACACACAAACAAAAAAAAGGGACATTTCTGTATCTCCCGTTTTACTGAGTCGATTAACGAAATTTAACTTGCGTTTTTCATGTCTCGAAAGCGCGACATAGGATCCGTATTGTAGCATTACTATAAGTTAGGTATTTTGATACAAAATCGATCTTTTTCTGAAATGACGTGCTATTGTTTTCTATATTTAGAGTCTACGACACTATATGCCCAAATATTGGATATTGTTCGGAGAACAGCCTTGACGCCAAAAAGGAAGAAACAGCTTATTGTGGTATGGCAGGCAATGGTAGTCATTCGATGACGTACTTCATCTAGGGAGATGTAAACGGAAAGTATCGTTGTGTTTACTGTTTACTTATCAAAGCAACAGCGAAGAGTATTAAATTAAAAATAGCACATAATTGAATAAAATATAATTATAGGTATTATTATTGATAATTTATATTAGCGCCTATTCCTCACATATTTACTTCCGTTGGCATGCTGAAATGTCGCCCATACCCTTAAAGAAGCCAAGTTGCGCAACCAAGGTTGTTCTCCGAACAATATCCCAAATATTAAATTTTGTAAGATTTGGTGAGAAACTTACCGAAAAATTCAAAAATTGGCGCAATTTTTTCAGTTTGCGCCAAAAATAAATGACTTGGCGAAATGATTAATTTATGGTAACCTAGTTTCCTTTACCTTTCACTGTGCACGAAGGGGAAAAAAAGTTTCATCTTTGATTCTTTCAAATGATTTTAACAAATTGCGTAAACCATACTCGGCGTTATTATCGCTTGTAGCAAATATGCCATATTTTAAAACTCCCCAGTATATAAATTCACATATATTTTGGGAAATTTTAAATAAAAAACTCTTAATTTTTCGCAGGTATGTCTAAAAGTACATGACTTTTCGATCACGGTAAAAAATTTATAGGTCATAAATCATAAAATGTTTTCAAAAAATTTATAAAAATTACAAAAAACATCGAAATTTTAAAAATAAATCAGAAAATATCTGCGAATTTTATTTCGATTGAACCTAAATTTCGAACTGTGAAAGAAGGAATCAAGTAAGTTTAATAAAAAGAGAGATATTAATAAATATATACCAAATTTAATTAACACTGAGGAACTAACATTTTGAGCGCAAATGTTTTAAAAACAACTCGAACTTGTTTAAAAACAACTCCTTTACGAAGCATTGCACTTTGGCATAACTTGAGTTGCAGAATCGAAATATTGGTAAAAAAACAGTCACACCATTTCAGAAAAAGTCCGATTTTGTGTCAGCATACCTGTGTTTATAAATCTAATTTATATCATAAGTCGCGCTTTCGAGACATGAAAAACGCAAGTAAATGTCCTCAATCGATCCAGTAGAACGGGAGATATAAAATTACCCCTCCCTTTTTTGTGCAAGGTGTGCATTAATTGACGGGGAGAAAACGTATAATGCGTTTAGCTATCCAAAGATATGTATATTAAAACATACTTTAGTAGTCGTAGTGAAGAAAAAGAAAAAAATTAAAATATTTGAGTTTTTATCACTAAAAAGTGAAATAGAGAAAGAGTAGTCGATGCGCCTACTGTAGTATACTTTAGCCAAGAGGATAAGTTTCTATTTATTTAATTGATAAATGGATAATTTTGTTGTGATTCAGTGTATTAGTCCATAAAGCGGTAAAAAAATGTTATATTTGAAGAGAAACCAAACGCGTCTAGTCATGTGACAAAATATTCCATGAAAAAGAAAAATGGTCAGCAAAACAGGAAAAGGCAGGAAAATTAATTTCATTCACCTAGGCTGTAACTGATTTGAATGAGACACGCCATTTTTTACTCTACTGCCTTAACTTAAATAATCTTTTTCCAATGACACATGCTTTATTAATAATATTATATAATAAACTAATCAAGCTATTTCGTTTGTATTAATACCAATATTTTCACAACTGGGCATAGTCTTGTGTATGTATTGTTAATTTTTCACCGGATTACCTTAACAGCTGTTTTTAATCAGTCAACTGTTCAAACGTTTGCAATAAATGGACAAATGGGCTTTTGTTTCGTTAAAAATACCTAGTTTATGGTAACCAGAATAATAAACTCCATTTCTATAAATTTTGGATATTTCTTTAAAGCGTAAAGGAGTATTTGATAGATCTGTATGTTTTTAGATTTCATAATTTGTGCAAATTAAATTTTCAATTGCTAAGTAAGTACTTGAAATGTTTTGTAGTGTTCTTTTTATACCTTACTAGCATGAATTTATTTTTCATTTTGCATGTAATATATAGTATATGTGGTATAAATTTTACAGAATGCTAGTCAGCTGGATCTCTTGAAAGAGCTGTTAGAACTGCAAAAGGAAATGGTTATCATGATGCTCAGTATGCTTGAAGGTAAGAAAACTAAGAAGCGTGGGTTACAATATTATTTTTATATTTCTTTAATATACTTTGCATTTTAAGCAGAAATAAAGCGAAACAAAATTATAAGTGCAATTTAGCATGTTAAAAGCTTTTCATGAAATCCTTTTTCAGGAAATGTAATGAATGGAACAATTGGTAAACAAATGGTAGACACGCTTGTAGAATCTGCAAGTAATGTGGAGGTAAAGATTCCGGAAACTTCCCCGATATTAATTTTAAAAACTGAAATATGTGTTAACTGAATATGTGTTAGATTTATAAATTACATGTTTGGCTTGCTTTCTTATCTAATGATATAATTTAACAAAACTGATTACTTAAGAAATATGTGATATATTAATTCCAATTTTCTGAAAAAGATATTAAATCCTAAGTAATTATAAAATAAGATTTTCTTTCATAGTAATTCTTTTTATACTGTCTTTAATGATATAATATTTTAAATGTTGTGAATGCATAAACGCAATAAACTATGAAATTGCGAACAGCGAATTCCGACGAGTGTTTCTAGTTGAATAAGGGCAGTTTCTTATTTTTAATCTAAGCTTTAGCTGTAATATTCTTAAAAAGGCCGACAAATTTTTAAAATAGTGTAAATATCATTTCGTATTTAAAAATGTTTTTTGAATACGTTCCAACAGAAAACTGATCCATAATGAGTAAAAGTATTAAAGCATATACATTTTAATTTTTTGTTACAATTGAATCAGGTGCGCTTAATTTTCACTTGAATGCGATTGTATTCAAAATCATTGCATTTATGCATTCAAAATAATTGTGTGTGTGTTCGGTGCATATTCACATTTAATTTGAAAAAAGGAATTACTAGTTACGCCTATGCACGTAACCAGAAAAAGTGCAGGCTGTAAATTTCTTAAGCCATGGTTATGAATTTTCAGAATCACTGTAAGTAAAAGCTAATAATGACACGCAAGAAATGATATAACTTTTATTTCATCATTCATGGAATATCGAAGTTCATTTTATTGAAAGATGAAGTCTTCCGTTGCAGCATTTCGAGATAACATAATGTATTGTAACTGTTAAAAAGAGAGATTTTATGGTGGCCTGTTGCCATTTCTATGCGCTTTCTATTCAGAAGAGTGTGCAGGGGGGGAACATAAAACTGAGGAAGACACTAAAAAAACGCAGATTAAAAAAACGAAGACATAAGTTCAGACAACATACTAACCAAGAATTCTGGCTTACAAAAAGACGTGTTTAGTTACTGAGATATCTGGAATTGCGCCTCCACGAAGCTTTCTCTGTGTAATATAAAACTGACAAAATAAATTATAACACAGTATTTTCAGATTGAAACTCAGCAATGTAAATATTTCGTAGGGTGAGGGAATGGGCCTCTATATTTAGATAATGGAATGAGTGGACCAAATTTGAGTTCTTAACGCAGATAGTGATTAGGCAGAAAAGCTTCCGCTGGTAAGCTAACATAAGCAGAGTTTGGTTTTTCTTTCTGTGATCCTGCGCGGGTTTCTTCGTTTTTACAGAGCTACAGCAGCTTTTAGACTAGAGGGGATAAATGCAATAGCTATATAATCTGAGAAGTACTAGATGCAAACGGAAATTTTTCGTAATTGCTTCTAGCTTCATGGTGACAGACATGGCCTCTGAAAATACCTGCCATGTGCGTGATAGAAGAAATCGTAGCTTTTCGTTAGAGTTTCAGAAGCGTAGATTACTACTTTAGTGCAATTTAAGTAATCAGTAAATAAATTCTAATCTTCCTTTAATAATGAATACAATAAACCTGTCTAAAGTGTTTGTTCTCGGAACGATTGCGAACATACCTAGTAATTACTGCAAGAATTAGCGGTTACTGTAATTGGATGCGTGCTATCAGCCCTACTTCTACAAGGGAATTTCTTATGCCCTTGTATATATCCCTAAGCTGTCATAAACTGTTATCAACTTTACAGGCGATTTTGCGCGTCATCCGAAGCTTTCTTTTCCTTAGAAGACTGCTCTTCTGATTGACAATGCTAGCAGCAAAATAATTTTGTGCTACTCATTCCAGCATAGTTAGAAATTGGGTTAAAGACCATTTGGTACCTGAACAATGAATGCTATAAGATTCCATTCAAAGAATGTAACGTCTTTATTTTTCCGGATATGACACATTCTGAATAGAGTAGCTTCTTTTCTTTTCATGCCTTGTATCTTAAACATTTGAATCCATTAAATGAACTTACATTTTGTTGTCATCGCTCTTATAATTTAATTCCGGTAGCAAGTTAGTACTTCTACTACCTATTACATTTAACACATTGTAATACGCTTTTTCGAAAGTAGTACGTTGTGCCAGAATATTTCTTTTTGTACTTTCCGCTTGTGCATATGCATCGTATTGTTTTAAAAAATTCACAGTTTAAAACATTTTTTAAATTTTGAAAGGAATTCTGAAAACTTTAATATTTCAATAAAATAAAAGAAATCATGTTGTTTTACTGAAATTTAGTTTAAAATGGAATGGATTATTCAATTAAGGCAACTCGCAAGAATTAAATTTTTATAAAAATGTAAATTTTATCGTCGTTTAAATTAGAAGTTATCTAAAACAACAATGCAATAAAAATTTTAAATATGGCAAAAAATGTTTTTTATGGAAATGCATATTTGTTCTAACTTATTGCTGTATATTTCAAAATTAAATTAAATGAATTGGGAAACATTAACATTTACAATAATATAATTTTTTGCTTACTATTTAAGAAAATTCCGAGATGTATTTATTATTCTTCCTGTAAACATGATTTCTTTTATCCTTTAATGTGCTTTGATTTAATTCAAATTTGCTGGAGAAATAAAACGAAAGCAGCAATCCTTTGGAATGAAAATAAGTCAATAATCTCAGGATGCAAAGAGTAGATTTTGTGAACACTTGTATTTCATTACCTACACGAAAGATATAAATATTTAAATTGAATTTTAAAATATAGAAATTCATGAAGTTTTTTAATCAAATTTACTTAATGTTTTTAATTAATAAAAATTCTCTGGGTTGCTGTTTTTCTTTTATTTCTTGGTTTAGTTACATGAAATTTTGTCAAGCTGTGGTGCTTTTTTGTGTAACCATAGGGCCCTTTTTACCTTAATTTTTAGTCGTTACTTTTTAGTACTGCATGCTCTAGATTTGTAGAAATAGAACCATGTTCCCTTTTTTCTTTCAGCTACACTCTGGTTTTTAAAGATCTTTAAGCAATTTTGTTTTTTATTTGCGATTTCACTTTCTTTTTGTGACATTTTTTTAGTTTTTGGTCCTTTTTGCAAAACTTTTAGAAATAAAATATTTTATAAATACATTTATAATGGATGCTTTCTTTTTGAAATTTTTTTGTATGAAGATTATAAGTTTGATGCAGCCGTGCATTTTACTGGCATTATTTTGCAACCATTTCTAAATGCAGTTTAAACTAATTTTGTGGTTTTAAGTAAATTATATGAACTGTATTTAGCGTAGAAATTTTTATACAATTACGAATCGTGCATTCACAGATTATACTTCGCTTCTTCAACATGTTCCTCAAGCTGCCATCTCTTGTGTCTTCCCCTACAGTAGCGGTATGTAGTTACTACTAGTAGATAATCCTTTTCTTTTCCTTTAACTAACTATGTAGGCACTAACTGAACACTACGGTCTTGACTGGACATCACGGCCCCTACATCTCTAGTATAAATTAAATTGGAAAACGTTCTTTTTCATAATGTGCATAAACTATGACCTTTATAGAAACACAAACAGCATGTGAATAATGAGTAAGTAATAATATGAATGTAAGAAATAATTTGAATGGTAATGTGAATAATGAGTAATGTAGTGGCCGTGATCAGATGTAAATGAAATTCATCCAAAAAAGAAAGAAAAAAGAGGTTAATTTTTTAGATATGTTTTGGAATACCATTTTTTTTGAATCTTATCTACAGCTGATCCTCAAATTCTTCGATATGTTCTTGAAACTGAGGGAACTTACATCATCTCCAACTTTCCAGGTAAACTGTAATAATTTACTCTATTGTAGCTTTAGCAAAGGACGGTTCTGCATGCGTATTTAACATATTTATGTATGTTGTTTAATATACTTTGTGAATTAGTGAATCAAACACACAAAAAAAATTAAAATTCTGCATCGAAATATAATTCCGTTAAAACACACAAAAGTTGATCAGTGCTTTAAATTTCATTCGGCAATTGTTTTATCCCCCAAAATTACAATGGGGCATTTGCAAATAATGTTTGGCCAAGTTTAAAATATTTATTACGAGTTGAGTGAAATTAGCTGTAATTTTTGCAGTTTTATATATATTAATGTGATATATACCTTTTACAGTTATGTATACTTTCTTTCTTCACACATTCAAGTTTATTCAAACAAATACAATATTTAATATTATACATTGCTGCATTTATTTTCATTGATTAATGATATTTTTAAGATTCTTATTCAAGTTAAAAATCCTCTCAGATTTCTAAAATTATTTCAAGGAAAGAGCTGTACATTAAAACTAATACAGATTTTTAAGTTAACTCCCTTAATGATATAGTTATTATCAATAATGCATAAGATATTATTATAACTTACTTGATAGCAATTGTAGTACGAAGAATAAAGTTCGGTATCACAGACTCTACAAATGTAGATCATTGCAGAAAATTTTAAAATCTTTACTGCTATAGGGGTATAAGCATATCTGATGCTATTTATAAAAGTATATATTGGAGTTATTCGCAGGAGAATTTTTCCCATGAATAGATGTAGAATATTTATATAGAAACACCAGAAAAATGGTAAGAACCAAATTTGAGAGAAGCACCTTTTAAAGTACCCGGTATGAAAATATACACTTCAATAATATATTCCCAAGATAAATAAGATTTGTTTATAAAAAAATTCTATTTTAAAATGTAGAGCAGTTACATTGATTATTTTTACAGCACCCACAAATTTAAAACTCTTTCCAATGTTATTTAAATTCTGACCGGCACGGGGTTTCGCTGAGAAGACCAGGTTCCCCAAAACTGCCATGAAAAAGAAATTTTATTCTAATTTTATGCCAAAATGCCCCTGGTACATTATGCTCGGATTTTTAGTAGATTGCCGAAAGTTTCTGGGACATATTTTAAGATGCACATGTACCGGGTGCGTCATAAATTCGTTCAAAGTTCAAAAATTCGTAATAAAAAAAGGAATGCGCGGAAAAATTTTCTTGTTTGCGCCAATATGGTCAGAAAGACATTGGATTTTTTCCATGTAAAAAAAATCTAAAAGTAACCGACAGAGGGCGCTCACACGTCATACTGAAACGTTTTATTCAAATCACGCAAACAGAAACAGACAATCAAACAGATCATAACAACATGACACTATGCATTTATTTTATAGTAACAGATGTTCAACATTACCACAAGGTAATAGTCAAGTTAGACGCGTCACTATGCCCATTACAACGAAGTGCAGCATGTCGCTGTCGATGACAGCGAAGGTCAGTCGAATGGCATTTTTCAGTTCCACCAGTGTGGTTGAGGAGCCCGGTACACACGAGACATTAAGTATCCCCTCAACCAAAAATCTGCCGGGGTGAAGTCTGGTGATTTTGAGAGCTACTGAATCTTACAACCGCGACTTATCACGCGTCTTTGTTGAAAGATTCCAACAGGAACGTCTTGACATCGCGTGCAATGAGGGGCGGGGCACCATCTTACATGAAGGTGACAATAGGTAAGGTGTCTTTCCTGCAATGCAGGCACAACGTGGTCACGCAAAAGCGTAAGATACCGAGCTGCAGTGACTGTACAGGTTTTTACGCGGGATACAGGACAGTGTTCTTCAAAAAGAAAAAGGCCGAGAGTAAAAGACGCGGTGAAACCACGCCAAACAGTCACATGAGGAGAATGCAGTAGCTGGCTCTGGTACTCACGAGGGTTTGACGTCACCCAAATACGACTGTTTTGCGTATTGACGTCACCATGCAGTGAAAAGTGAGCTTCATCCGTCCACAGGACGTCCAGCAACCATTGTGGGTTACGTTCCATTTGTGCCAGCACCCATGTAGCAAACTTTTGTTTTGCATCTGTATCTGCCGATAATAACTGATAAAGTCGCTGGTTTTGTATGGATACAGATCCAACATTCCGTGCAGAATACGTCGAATCGACGCTTCCGAAATCCCCGTTCTTCTCTCAGCTTCAGGAGCACTGCTCTACCCGTTGATGTTTCGGCTTCCATATCTTTCATGGCACATTGTACCACATAGACGCGGTCTGCTCTCAAGGGTGGTCTGCCACTTCGTTGCAAATCCTCCAAACTCCGAGTTTCCTCAAAACGTCGTACTAAATTCCGTATCCCAATCAATGAAATAGGGCTTTTTTGCGCCTTCAGTCCTGTCTCCGTGCGAAACTTTCGCAATGTAACAGTTGTGGATTCACCATTTTTGTAGAACAATTTAAACACCAACGCCCGATCTAGTAAAGAAAGCATGCTACCGGCTTCGAATTTATTGATAGCCTAAATTGGATAAAACATCTGAGTATGACGTGTGAGCGTCCTCTGTCGGTTACTTTTGGAATTTTTTTACAGGGAAAAAAAGCCAATGTCTTTCTGACCATATTGGCGTAAACAGAAACTTTTTCCGTGCATTCCTTCTTTTATTACGAATTTTTGAACTTTGCATGAATTTATGACGCACCCGGTATATACTTTCTTAAAGACGCCACAAAAAATATTCTAAGACATATATACACAACTTTACCGGTCAGAGGGTTTCAGGGAAAAATTTTAAATAATTCAAATAGGAGATGTGTAAAGTGAAATATCGAGCATTTATTTTTTCAAGATTCTTTTAAATTTATACTTATACGAAAGCTCTGAACTTTTATCCAAATTTAAATTTAAATAAATATTCTAGCTAAAAACACGAATAAAGCTTCTTTAAAAAAGAAACTAAATTAATTTTATTAATTCAGATTTTTTTGTTTAATCTTTAAACATATTCTGGGCCGATCCTAGCGAGGGGCAAGATGGCGCACAGCTCGTGAGCATCCAATTTAAGAGCGGCGAAATCATTATCAAATATATTATATTTCTGTAAGAAAGGGCGGTCAGTTTTAATTTTCACGTGGGCGGCAGACGCTCTAGGATCGGTACTGAATATATTATATCAGTGGTCTTCAGACTAAATTCCGCGGAACTCTGGGTTCCATACAATTACTCTACCTCTAGCTGATTGCGAATTTGAGATTTTCGCAAGTCAAAATTTAAGTATAGTGCCTGCCGGCATAACACCGCTTGATGTTTCTATTCTAGTTATTAAACTGTTGTAGAAGGTAAGTCCCATACAGCTGCTGAGAAGTTAATAAAATTATATTGTATTAACTTTAATGTCTTGAAAGTAGATATAATGACTTGCAAATCTAGTAAAAATATGTTAATGAAAGTGACGACATAGAATTCACTACTACTATAGTTACGAGACAAATTGAGACAGTTCCATAATTATATAAAGACAAATTAATAATTCGTTTAATATCTTCTCTCCATCATTTTGCAATGCAGCTGGATGATTCAATGAATGTTTATTAGTTTGGTTGTTTAGAGAGTATCGATCTTTTATGTTTTTGATTCTAAGACGATATGCTTTCTTTGCAAACATCTTGTACAGAGAACAAAAGAGGAAAAACATAAATGAACACGAATGTTGTGAAATTTATGTACCACTTCTTCAAGTGGAGCAAAATCATTATTAAATCTGAAAAATAAAGTTATATAACGAATAATTGTAGAGGCCTTGCAAGTTAAAATTCTTGTTGCTGTTTTTACCGTTATGCTTCCGTCCTAAAACTTAAACCGACTACCTTTGTGGAATTTTACTTGATCTGGAAATAATAACCCTTTTAGACGTGAAGTGAATCTGGCTCAGTAATTGCACCGGAGCATCAAAATAATATTGTCAGCAGCGTCATAACACAAAGCCGAATAATTACAATTATCAGAGCTGGCGGAAACTAAACGTAACGTGTGCGTACGCAGGTCAGAAGCACACGCTATGTTTTACAATCCAAAACATCAGTTTAAATGCTGTCTTAACTGATTCTGGTGAGGAAATGGGAAAGAGAATTTAGTAAAGGCTGAAAAAAAATAAGTGGTTAGTTTATATAATAAACATCAAACGTTGCTAATTTAAATGTGTATTATTAATTCAAATAATAGACATTTCAATAATACACCTAACACGTTAAAGAAGGTTTTAAATGATTTTAAAACGTTATTTATTAAATTCAGGATTATTTGTTTGTTTAGGTATACGTTTTCCAGCAACTTTAAAGCACTGCTTTTGCGTTCAGAAATATAGCAAGTAATATAAAAAAAATTGAAAGTTAATTCCTAGTTAAATCAACAAAGAAAAATTTAAGAAATACAAAAAAAAATTAAAAATACAATGTATTTGAGCTTGAGTGGATAAATAAAAAATGTTTTATTAAAGATTGAAAATTAATTAATTAATTATTAATTAAGTAAAAAAATTGAAGACAATTCCTACTTAAGCCAACAAAGAAAAATTTAAAAATGCAAAAAAAATTTTAAATACAAACAAAATTTTTAAATTTTTAATATGTGAAAAAAATGTATTAACATCAAGTGTCATCACCAATAAGTTTCAGAAAATGTATTTGAACTTGAGTGGATGAATAAAAAGTATTTCATTAACGATTGAAAATTTGAACAAGATGTAGGAAGAGTGTGAGCTAATAGTAGGAATTTATAAAAGATCTTCGAGAGAAAAAAGTTAAATGAAAGAAGTTCAATAGTTTTCTAATGGTTCCCTATTAAAAAACTATTGAGTTTCCACTTTAAAAAAGGACAATTCAGTAATGCAATTAAATTTGAATTAAAATATGGATATTACATCGCAATTCTCAGTTATAAATCTCTGTAAGAGACTTTTAGCAAAAAAATAGATTTAGGACTGGATAGAAAATCTGTTTCAGAATTTTAAAACGTGAGATCTCTTTCCTAATTGAAGGAAAGAGAGAATAAATTTGTACCTGAAACCAGGCAGCATGACCTCGAAAATCCGTATATTATTAGTAGGGGGATATATAATATATTTATCTACCAAAATATACGTATTTTTGGAAGCATGGTATCTGAGACCCAACATTAAAAATCAAATATCATCAAGAAGAATTCTTTCATTTGTTATTGCAATTCGTGCTGGATATTCAAAAATTTGCGTTAAACCCATAAACACTAGCAAAAAGACACTTATGCAACAACAAAAAAGAAATGCAGAAATATTCTGAATGCCGAATGCGAAATATGCTTATAGAGTCATTAGAGCCAGAATTCGCTATTTAATTTTACAAAATTCAAGGGCATCGTTATTAAACTTACGTAATGTATTATTAATTAATAAATTTATAACTCCAACTATGAGACATGTGTTCAGAGTGTTCTATAACAATACATTGTATGGAAAAATATCTCTTCAATTAACATTCATAGATTTGTCATTCGCTGACAAAAGTGATAAAGCTACGAGTGTTATTTAGCGTAATTTTTCTATTTAATTCATTCCAACACTCAATTTAATATTTTGATAAAACTTTATAATGAAATAAAGATTTTCTTTCCCATTTTCTGCAGAAAGCATATGAAACATATTTGCGTTTTCGATAGCTTTTTTAACATTTAATTTTTGGAAGATTATTAGGGATTCCACCGAGGAAAACAAATTATGAGTTCCCTGAGCTGATAAAGTTTGAAGACCACTGCGTTGTGTAATATACAAATATAGGACATTTTGTAATTGTGTTTTCCATTATTCCCATCAGGAAATTGATTCCAAAAATACTGGGTGGATTACACCGAAAGATTTCCAAAAGGCAATGGAGCAGCAAAAGATTTATACCTCGTAAGTCTTTTTTTTAAATTCCTTTCAGATTCGGAAAACATAAAAGAAGAACTGTCAAACAGTACTGCTAATATGACATGTACTGACCAGTCCTAACTGTGTTATTTCTTTTTCAGAGACGAGATACAATACTTAATGGGTTGCTGTGAACCAAATCATGACGGTCATATTGATTATAGGGAGTTTACTGAACGGTTCCATAATCCAGCAAAAGACATCGGTTTGTATAGCAAAATAATTTTAATACATTTAAGAATAAAAGAGGATTTGTCCCACATTTCTTGTAATTTATGCACAAAAACATGAACTATTGTTTTAAGACTTTCATAAGTAGAATAAGTAAATGGCATGATGCAGAAGATTTCTATATGCCATTTGGTTCAGTGCAGTGAATTGAACTGTGTTTAGAAAAGTGTTTCGGGAGATATTTATTACTAATATAAAGGTGTATTAAGTGATCGAACAATCTAAAAGAAATTCTGTGTAATTACGTTTTAGAAAATCAATCATTTTAGGAATCTTAACCATGCTTGCCTTTTAAAACATCTGCACCGAATAAACATTATCCCAACTTCAATTTATAAATTGTGCCTTCATGAAGAAACGGATGCCTTACATCTGAGTCATTGCTCTGCACTGTATGTTAAATCACTCTGGGAGAAGTACTGGCAAGCGAAACGATATTATATATAAAAAATTTATTTTTATATACAAAAAAGTTTAAGAAAATTGACTGGGAGGTATCTCGAAATTAATAGTCAACCTAAAATTTATTTTTACCGGATGTTTTATTTAGCAGCGTATCCTCCATACGGATGTTTACATAAATTTGCAAAAGTATTTATTTTTTCGATCTTACGAGTAAGCAAGTTCAAAAACTGATCATAAATACCTTTTGTATGGAATTCATTTCACATTCCGTCATTGCTTGCTTTTAAGAAAAGAAATCAGAAGAAAACTTAGGAAGTTCAAAGGCTAACAATCCGAAGAAATAATATATAAATAAAATATGTTGAAATTTGTTATGTCTGTTAACTATTTAGACTTCATGGTTGAACTGCAATTAATTAAGTTACTAAGTATATTATTCGAATATGCGAAGCACACAACTGCTATCTGCCGTGACGACAGGAAAGGG
Source organism: Stegodyphus mimosarum (assembly GCA_000611955.2). Classification (NCBI taxonomy): domain Eukaryota; kingdom Metazoa; phylum Arthropoda; class Arachnida; order Araneae; family Eresidae; genus Stegodyphus; species Stegodyphus mimosarum. The sequence continues at coordinate 570,245 of KK115419.1, forward strand.
AAGGCACGACTTCGTGGAAGACTTTCTAAGCGAAACTGACTCCCAGTCATGTTACACATGAAAAAACCACAAAACACAACCATGCAGCCAGCCCGTTTGTTTGAAATCGAGCCCATGTCTAACTTCTAGTATTCAGGGATCTGAATCGCTCGGCAACTGGTGGGGCTAACTTCGGACTGAAAGTCATTACACAATAGTCAAAAGCATAAAAATAAATCAGTATGTTACTACATCATCAATTTTAATCGTTGCATTCCTGTTTGCCACACTAATAATGTAAACCTTTTTACTTCTTCTGTATAAAGTAAAATGGAAGTATTGTAATCGCGAAAAATTTCGGGTATCCTATTTCAATGAAAATATCCATTTTGACCGCTGTCGAATGCAGGTTAACGATGTTTTTGCGTAACATCTGTACGTAAGGACAAAATAAAAGACTCTCCCCCATCCAAAAAAAATTATAAAACTCATTTAAAATAGATTCTAAAGGGATTTTTTCGTGGCGTCTGTGCTTACGTATGTACATATGTATGTATGCATCTCGCATAACTCAAAAACGAGTAACCTCAGAATGTTGAAATTTTGTACTTAAGACTACTATAGCATGTAGATGTGTGTCTCCCATTTTGGTTGCAATTGGCCGCACCAAAAGTATATAAATATGTGTGTTTATGTATATATATATATATATATATATATATATCCACTCTGTTACTCGGTTCAGTGAGCTCAGTTTCTTTTATTCTTATATGTTTGTAAATTGTGCATTTTTTTCTTTAAAATGATTGAATTATGTTGTTCTTATCTTCCGGTTAAGGATTTTTATGCCTTTAGTTAAGCTGCATGTTATAGTTGTAGAATTAGCAACAATTGAAAAGTTGTTTGAATGCGGCTAAGCCTAATTTTACCTTATTAATTTTACCTGGCCTTTTTTACCATAGCGGCCATTTTTGTTTACATTTGAAACTTAGCAGAATAGTGGATTTGTTGCCAATCTAAAGAAACTAAGCTTCGCAACAACAAAGTAACGTCTTCTTTTATTATTGAGAATTAAATTATGCTTAATTCATTCTGGAATTATCATTTAAGTTATTAAATTATCCCATATATTGACTCAGCATAGCGCCCACAACAAATTAAGTCAGTTTCTACGCCTTCAGTGTCTATTTCCGAGTGAGACCAAAAATAAACTTTCAGTTTTGTGCACCGAAAAGTCTCCCTTCTTGCTCGCTGGTCGACTTGCTTGTTTTTGGGTAGAAACTAATTTTAATTGTAAATTTTTTAACATTGTTTTAACTGTATTTGGTGTTTTATGTTTTTCTATACTTTTCAATATTTGATGCAGATATTTTGAATTTTCGTGTATTTTTTCCCTTGTCGCGAAGTGAGAACTGAATTAATTGAATGAGAAATATGTCTGTAATGAAATTCGAGGAAATATGTTAAAATGAAAGGCAGGGGAAAATGCGGAAGTTATGTGGTGTACACATCAGGTTTTTTCATCGTGTAATCGGGTTTAATAAGCAGCTAATTTATTTACTCAAATATATCATGAACTGACAAAGCTGATGAAGTGAATGATGATGTCATTTTAGTGTGTTCAGTTATTCCTGACTGAAAAAAATTAAGTGATGCTGTAATTTTATAGTGTTCAATTATTATTGATTGAAAAAAAAATTAAGAAAGGGATATTTGAACTTTATGTTATTGTTCAATGGTATTTGCGTTTGAAATATTTTTTCACAAAATATTTTTAATAAAAATTCCATAAGTAACCCTGTTTCACCGTTTTTTGAACAGGTTTTAATTTAGCTGTCCTGTTAACGAATCTCTCAGAACATATGCCAAACGATCCAAGGTAAGCATTACATTTCTATATTCTGTATTCTGTTTTGAATTCGAAACAATTAAGATAGAAGTTAGCCAAATCAAAAGAATAAAGCGTTTTTAAAACGCGCTGCACATAAAATTTTATAATTTCTTAAATGTGTCATGTGTAACTATCGTAACTAACTAATTTCCAGTTTTAATTATCTTTTCGTAAGTGAACGCTTTGTGTGTAGATACTATTTGGCGTTTTATTTCGGAGCAGGAGACGTTAAAAATGTACAAAGCCTTTACGAGATTCAAAGCCGGGACCTTCCGATGCTAGCTGGACACAAGGATGGTAAAACAGGATAAAATGCCTGATATTGTCCCCACTTAAAGGTGATTGGAGAGGAGGGGATGCAGTAGCCAAATCCAGGTGGTGACGAATTATCGTCAACCATATTTTAGTTTGGGTGCAATTATGGAAACATTTAAGATTCTTCGATTGGGGATAAATGAGAAGTAAACGATGGCTTCGCAAGGAATCGAACTCCAGACTTTTTGATGCTAGTCAAATACACAGTCCAGTCACATTAATGTGACCACCACGTACTTTCCATGTCAGAGTTAAATAACCAATCATAGAAGGCAGGTGGCAGCACAGTGCAGTTGAGCGTATATAAAGGGTGTGTGAGGGCTTCGGAAAACATTTCAATCGTTGGCGTAATGCAGAAACGAAGCGATTTATCCGACTTCCAAAAGGGCATGATCATTGGCTTTCGGGCCAAGGGTGGAAGCATTTCCGAAACGGCTGAGTTTGTGAACTGTTCGCGTGCCGCCGTGGTAAAAGTGTACCGTGCATGGCAAAATGGGACTGTCCAAAATCAGCGACGTGGCAAATGTGGTGCACCACGGGCCATAGATGACAGAGGCGAACGACGGTTGCGGAGATGCGTTCGGGCAGATAGACGGGCTACCGTTGAGCAACTGACCACCAAAATGAACCAAGGGGCTACCAAAAGTGTCTCCCAAAGTACTATTCAGCGAACATTGCTGCGTCTGGGCCTCCGAAGCAGACGCCTGGTTCGTGCACCTATGCTGACTGCTGTTCATCGACGGCGAAGGCTAGAATTTGCACGCCAGTACAGCAGCTGGACGTCCACTGAGTGGCGACAGGTTGCGTTTTCGGATGAATCGCGTTTTATGCTCCATCGGACAGATGGACGTTGGCGTATAAGGCGTGAAACCTCTGAAAGGAACCACCCTGCAACCATTGCCGGAACGGTCCAAGCTGGAGGCGGGAGCATTATGGTCTGGGGAATGTTTTCCTGGCATTCTCTAGGTTCACTGATCATTGTGGAAGGCACAATGGATCAATACAAGTACGCATCTGTCCTTGCGGACCATGTTCACCCCTACATGCGCATTGTTTTTCCTCAGGATGATGGCATCTTCCAGCAGGACAATGCGAGGTGCCATACAGCTGCCAGTGTACGTGCGTGGTTCGAAGAGCACCAGGATGAGTTTACCGTCCTCCCCTGGCCAGCAAACTCACCTGACTTAAACCCAATCGAGCATCTGTGGGACCATCTCGATCGAGTTGTTCGCGCCATGGATCCTCAACCGCGTAATCTAGCGCAGCTGGCCACGGCATTAGAGTCGGCATGGCTCAACATCCCAGAGAACACCTTCAGGGACCTATGTGACTCTCTTCCTGCACGTCTCGCAGCAGTCCGCTCTGCGAAAGGTGGTTATTCTGGCTTTTGACAGATGGTCACATTAATGTGACTGGACTGTGTATGTTTTTCAATTACACCATGAAGACACATTGTAAAGAAGGAGAAAATACCTTACACCTATAACTAAAATATAAACAAATCTAAAGCTGTATTAAGCACACAAATGTAAAATTTAACAATGTGATATCTATAATGACTACAACTTAGGTACTACGAATTAAACATATAAAAGATTGCATTTGCTATCGGAGAAGTACAATACATAATTTCACATAGTTCAAAACATAATTCAAAATAGCATCCTGAACTTATTTGAATCTGGAGGGGAATTTAGGAGCTCTCACAAAACTTTTGCCGTTTAACTAACAACAGTCACGCATCCTTACAAGGACCCAGAAAGCAATAGTAACACTGAATACGAGAAGCTTGTCTCATCCTGAACTTATCTGATTCTGAAGGGGAAACTTAGCTGGCTCCCACAGAACTTTTTCTGCTCAACTAACAACAGTTAGAAGGAAACAAATATTACTGGTAACGCTGGACACAAAGAAGCTGGTCTCATCCCGAACTTATCTGAATCTGGTGGGTAACTTAGCTAGCTGTCACAGAACTGTTGCCATTCAACTAACAACAGTTACAAGGCAACAAAAACATTGGTAACTCTGAACACGAGAAGCTGCTGTCATCTTAAACTTATTTGAATCCGAAACTTAGGTGGTTCTCACAGAACGTTTGCCGTTCAACTAACAACAGTTACAAGGCTAGAGATACCATTGGTAAACCTCGTATGAGAAGCTCGTCTCATCTTGGTAAGCATGAATATGAGGAGCTCGTCCTATCCTTAACTCATCAGAATCTGGAAGAAAACTTAGCTAGCTGTCACAGAACTTTTGCCATTCAACTAGCAGCAGTTACAAAGAAGCAGGTAACATTGGTAATCCAGAGTGCAAGATGCTTGTCTGACAGGTAGGACGATTAAAGTAACGTCATTGCAATTAATCCTATTTGGTAGTCTGAATTTTGTAAGATTATTATTTAGATTAACCAGTTATTAATTATTTCAGATTTTGATATAATTTCTCCTTTCCGTTTTGTCACCAGAATGTAAATAAGTTAGATAGTATTTAAACTGAGGAGTTTGGAGTTTAAGACAAAGCGTGTTCTTTATCCTATGTGTACACACTATATTTAGTTTCTACCTGCTTTGATAAGCTCTGATAAAATTTTAATTATTTGGGTTTGTGTTTTATCGCTGCCGACACTTAATTTTGACTTGAATTACTGAGCCAGCTTAGAGTATATTAAAATTGTGTAGTCTTTTACTACTAGTTTACGTTTTAATTTGAATTTGACCGTTCCTTTAGCTGCGTCACAACGAATTGTGGCTGATTTTGTTAGCGCAAAAAGTGCATTTATATTCTAAGTTCTCTTTGAATAAAAAGGGTTTATTTAAACCTTTCTGTGACTTTGTAGTTATTTTCAGACGCTGCCATAATTCGCTTAACGTCTGTTAGGTGTTTTGGACTGATTAACTTTTAACAACGAAGGAAAACCTCATAGCGTAACTTTTTTTTACATATTTTTGAAGTGAGCGATGGAAATGTGCAGGAGCAGATTAGATAGAAAACCAAAAGGCTAACTATTAGTAAAATATTAAAATTGTATTGCTGATTTTAATAATAAATCTTTGAGTAATCAAAAATATATTGCGGAAAGTTAGCTTTCTAGGTTTTATAAAAGTCTTTTGTTTCTGATATTGTATACTTATGTATAATATATCATTATTCAACGCATAATGTCTTTGCTTAATTACACGCGACTGTAAAATCTCAAAAAAGCACTTCATGGAAAATTCGTATTATTTAATTTAGGTTGTCAAGATTCTTGGAAACTGCTAGCAGTGTTCTTAATTACTTCGAGCCATTCCTTGGTAGAATAGAAATCTTAGGTAAGTTAAAAATGCAGCTATTTTTCATTTGACATTTTCTCTGCATTCCAAGTCTAAGATGAGAGTTCATGTCTTTCAATTTAGCCAGGGAAAGATATGCTAAACATTTTAATAGCCTTTAAATTCAGAATCAGTTTTTAAAGAGAAAAAAAGGTAGAATTATTATAATGTTGAAAATAACATATATATAAAATATAAAATAGCAAAAGCAAAGTTATTAAATTTAACTGTAACCAACTAGCAATAGACCTTTAAAATCACATTTTTTGTTAAACCAATCCCCGCTTCAAGGAATGTGCATAAACTGTTGCTTGCTAACTGGATCTACGAATAGTTCTTCTTTTTGAAACGCCTTTTTGCGTGAGCTGCTGTGGAAGCGAGTGCCTTGTATCGTGCGATCACTAAAGTTATTGCTAGAATTTCGAAAAATGGCAACGGTAGCAGCTATACATGTAGAGCTAGGCACCACGTATTCGTGTGTTGGTACTTTTGAACATGATAAAGTAGAAAGTGTTAGTTAATCAAACTATTATAACTGGGATCAAATGCAAATTAAATTCTTATCAAGATAATATTGCATGGACAAAATTGTTACCTGAAGTTACTGAAATGTACACTGCGAAAAAATGGTACAGTTCTCCGATTGACGAAATTCAAATTGCGTTTTTCATGTCTCGAAAGTGCGGCTTAATATATATATTATATTTATGCATAGTTATTTTCCTAACATTTCAGCCATTTTCTGCTGTTTCGAGACATGGGAAACGGAAGCTGAATTTGTCAATCTCCCCAGTAGAATGGGAGATATAGAACTGTCACTTTTTTTCCCGCATGTACAATAACACACCCCATTCTGTAACACGATTCCCGCTATCTTACTTAAGGTATGGAAAGATACTTATGATTCCTTAATTGGAAATCGAGATTTATATCCACCAACTGAGGAAGCTTGGAAAATTGTTCAAAAAAGTCTATTACCAATTGGTTCCAAGAACGTTTAATAACTTTGTTTCTTACTTTATATTTTACATATATTAATTAAATGTAATGATTTGGGAATGACGCTGATAAATGATGAAGCACAGTTAGTAAATTCGGAATGAAGAATGAACTTGGAAGTCATAGAGATGCAATAAGACGCACTCTTAGCAGATTGCAGATTCAAAACATTCATTAATTCATTTATTCTTTTATTGTAGTTAAACATTCGGCGGCCACACTTCATTAGCTATTATGCATCGACGTTGCTCCGTCTTTTCCTTGCATTTATTACATATATATATAAGTAGTAAATAAATTCTATGATAACCAAGAGAATGAAATAAGATTATTAAATGTTTAGAATCAAGACCTAACCAGTAAACCAATTCCAATTTATTCTGAAAGTTTAATTTTTTAACATACCACTTTCTTCCTGACACTGAAACTGTTATGTTTTTATTCTAATGTTTAAACGATTTGCGTAGAATAAACTTAAGTTTCCTTTAACTTGATTTCGATAAACTTTAACCTCTTATCTTTTTTGAAATAATATGAGGGCATATCACTTGTAATACGGTAACATTTTGCTTTCATATAAAAACAGCTCTGAATGATGAAATCTTTCTGATAAATAAAAGCATAATACTTTTGGATGTGATACGTTTAGAGTTATCTGTTTAGAACACAAAATTATTTATGGGACATTAAGCAAGAAAACTTGTATTTCAGTTACGAAGGAAATTTTCTTCAGATGCAATTAATTTCCTAAGCCAGGGATGAAAATTAAATTTTAGTTTAAAGAAGGAAATTTCTTGAGCCACATTTCATTTCGCAAATCATCAATGAAGAAAACTGCTAGCACATACAGAAGAAAACATCGATTCCCTCCAAAAACTTAATGCTTATAGAAATTTACTTATTTCATCATTAAAGAATACTGAAGCATTTTTTAATTTTACTTGTTAATTTTGTTATAATACATTTGCTAGTAATCCTCAAGCAATTATCAGTTTTGATTAATTTACTGAATAGGATAATATAAAATTCTATTTATTAAAGAGATTTGTTTTATAGGTGGAGCAAATAGAATTGAACGAGTATATTTTGAAATAAAGGAGTCAACGATTGACCAATGGGAGAAACCCCAAATCAAAGTGAGTAACTCATTGTTTTTATAAATAAACCTTGCCTAATAAAGTTTGGGGTATATCAGTACAAAATGCTATTCCCTTTTTGCACTTTTTTTGTTCTTTTATGTGTGCATGTTCCTTTAAATTTTTATATATTCTTAAGTATTTTCTAAAATTTAAAAATATATTTACTTAGGAATCAAAGCGAGCCTTTTTCTACAGCATTGTCACAGAGGGAGGTGATAAAGGAAAATTGGAAGCTTTCGTTAATTTCTGTGAAGATGCAATTTTTGAGGTAAATTTGTAAATTATTGATAAATGGAAATATTAGTAATAAAATACCGTGTAATAGAAGGAAAATATAATAATTAAAAAGACATTAATGTTTAATGAATTTTTACTTCTTACTGAATACAATACCTTCGTACTGTATAAGACACATAATCAGTTTTAAAATAATAAGAACTATATCAATGCACAAATGATGCATTTTCTTTCCGATTACTGATCCATATATTTTAATACTGTTAAACTGAAATAGTACAGAACCTTTCGCTTGCTGACTTTACCGGAAAGACAAACTGAGGAAAAAGGTCATTTGTTGAAAATCATATTATGTTATAAAAAATCCTATGAATTTTCTTATGCAAAGAATTTTTAAAGCGATTTTATGGGATGAGTTTATAATAGAAAAGTAAATAGTTTAGCTAAAAATTTCCGTACTCTGGTAAACTTTTCTAATTTTTAACAGATATTTAAGTTCGGAGTAAATAAAAGAATTATTGAGCAGGAACTGCCCATGTGAATGACAGTAATTTATAATTACTTTAGCTGTTACTCGCTGGCCATTTGAATAGTACTTGAAGTAAATGAAAATATTTCTTCAGCAGTAGTTTTCAAATGCTGTAGATATAAACTATTCGAAAGTTCAAGTTAAAAATTCATATGTAAAAATATGAGTACATCTCTTGAGTTAAAAATTCAAGTTAAAAATTCATATGTAAATATATCTGACCAGACGGGAAAGTAGTTAGTGACTCTGATTGCCGTACCAAAGGGCCCGGGCGTTCCGCAAAGTTAACATTCAATGCAAAAAAAATATATTTACATATTAATGCAATCACCTCGGCGCAATATAGCAATTCTTTATAGGTGAAAAAGTAAAATTACTTATCAGGTTCAAGTTGGTTTATTTTTTGCGACTTTTTTAAAGAACATTGCCAAACTATCAATATTTATCCTAAGCTAGTAAACATTATCAATATAGGAAAAGGCAACATAATTTAACAGTTTAAAATGCAAATTTTAATTGGTAAATTATGATGTCGTGACACATTAAAAGATAAAACACTTACGTTTATCTCCAAATCCTTTCTGTTTTTTGGGGGGGGGGCGATATTTTTCCTCGAGTACACAGCTATCTGTTTTCCATTAAAAACAACACGAGACAGAAGCAGAGACTCGACATCCCGCAAACTTTGTCGCACAAACAGGCTGTCTACCGAATACATGCCTTGCTGTTCTCTTTAGAGATTTTACGGTGAAATTTAGTATTCCTGCAAAAATGTTACCAAGGTTTCTTCCATTGCTGGCAAATTCTTCAGTCGCACATTTTAAAATGAAGTTTAACGCAAATAATGTCACACTTTAGTTATAAAAAACGTTGGAATTGGAATGCAACAGAAAGAATGCGTACGAAAACGGCGACGTTGTTTGGCTGAAGACTGCTATCAGAATGGCTGCCGAAAGGATGGCAATGCGCATGGTTTCCAGATTTTGCCATATTCTGAAAATTAGGCGACTTAGCTAAGGTGGTTGAATAACACGTAAATACCGAGAAAAATGGGTTAGATATAATTCATATTTAAGAAAATATGTACAATTTATACAAACCTAAATATTATTGTAATTAAAAGGGAAAAGGAAGCAAAGGGTATTTAAAAGGATTTCTGTTACTTCTTAAATAGAAGATACATAATAAAATTATTTTTTTTTTCAAAATAGCTTGTGATTTTCGTATAGGGCAATGCCTGACTTAATTCATTAAACGTTTTGCGATAAAGAGAGCAAAGGTTTTCAGTATTTATCATGAAAGTTCCCTTCTTTTTCTGTTATAAAATCAGACAGTTCCTCTACTCGTTGTGCACTATTCGTTTAACTTCTTGTATATTAAAGGCTGTTTACTCGTATTTCCTTCACTACCTCTTTCACCATCGGCTGGTGTTATAAGAGCATCCAGTTTTGTCAGTTGTTACTTCGTGGTCATCATTCTCGAGTAATCCTTTAATTTCGCCTTCTTCCGTATCTGAAAGTCCTCCGCTGCCTTTCTCTTCGCCATCGACAGAAGAGTTGGCCCACTGGGTTAACTGCTTTTCAGCCTGTTGGATCCCGTCGATGGAATTAAAAATAAATAAATATAAATAGCGCTTAGTACTATGTCCTTCAGGAATTGTTTACATTTAGAACTAAGTGCTGTGTCCTCCGGGAATTGGCCACGATAAACGAGGAACATATTTCCCTATTGTGGTACGTGTTAGGCATATAGATATATTAAAAATATGGTATAGACTCTGGTACAGATGTAAAGATGAACAAATACATTACACATTGTGAAATACATGAAATGAGTTCTGGATTAATCATAGTATTAAGCATAAATAAAAACAAAACAAACAAAAACAAAAAAGGCATTAAGTAAATTAATATATGTACAGGGTGGGCTGCTGACGGCACGATGTCCAAGGAAAGAAGTCACTCCAGGCTGTCAGGAATGCTTTTAGCAATGGTAGTGCAGCCGGTAATGCGGCTGAGCGCATATTTATTCTTAATTGTGTTCTTTAACCATGCCGTCGTATAGATTACAGCTGATCTTTTTAAATGCGAATTCATTGGGTGCGGGCGATCATACAGATAGTGATCTGGGTCACCAGGCCTCCGCTGCCTGTTTCTTTTGTAACTTCTGCGATTTCCTTGTCTTCATTTTTAATAACTGAAATCCTTTAAAACTGCTGACAGCTTCCGCCCAGCGCTGATGCCAGAAAGCATTCAAATGTAGATTACTTCACTTGTTCCCATGCGAATTTAATCCTTTCTGTGCAGTGTCTTAGCTGAATTGCTTTCAAAATACCCTTAGTGCATCGTGCCTTCCTTCGTTTACTATTTTACTTGCAGAGATGTAGACAACCACTGGCGTAATAGGATTTGAATGTTTTTATAGTTTCTTGACCCATTTGTTGGATTAAGGAAGTGGTGTTTGGTGCAAGGAATAAAACCTCTATATTTAAATGCAATGTTGTGAGAGCTTCAGTACCGAGTCCTAGAGCATTATGGAGAATTAGGAGAACTTTGAAGCTTAGATTTTGCTGTCCTAAATAATGCTTGACTCCTTTAATAAATGAATTTTCAAACCAGCCTTTAATGATGAGTATCTCAACGCGGCCGACGCTCTGCACGTATCGCGTGTAATTGAAATTCTCGCGTTGGACAGATTAAATGCAGACATTTAAGATAACTCGTATACACAATATCATATTCTTCTTCAATTCTGCACTCGGCAAGAGTGTACTGTGATAAAGATGCGTTACGAAATTTTTTATGTAGAAGAGTTGACTTTTTTTAATGGAAACCTTGAACATTTTTTCGTCGAGGAAAATTTGTATTGGCGTGTGACTTCAGAAGAAAAGGTAATGAGATTAATATTTTTTAACGCATTATTTAAGATTTTTACCAGTTTTTTAACCCATTATTTACGATTTTCTAATATAAAATGACATACTCTTTAGTGATATCTTCTTTCAGTGATCTTTATAATAGAAAGTATGGATATAAGTTCTAACATAAACATCCCGCGTTATACGAAAGTTCGCTTTAACTTTCTTAAAATTTTTGGTTTAAGAGAAAGCCCCCCCCCAGAAAAAACCGACAATCATTATGGAAAAAACACTTCAAATTTAAACTTTCAGTTTTTGTTTTTCATAATGATTATAGAAATGTATACGTTTTATAGCGCAAGAACTCCCGAGTTTGGGATAGATTTTAAGATTTCCTTGATAATCTGAAAAGAAAATCTTCAAAACAAGAAGTATCAATCTAACAACAGAAGATACTGTCATATTTCAAGGCTTTCGCATCAACCAGAAGGAAAGACAAAGGTCGACTTTTGACTGTGGTGTTCGTAGACTTAGGGAATCGTATATGTAATGACTCGAACGTATGCAAACAACAATTAGATATTAATAAATGACATTTTACGTGCTACCTTCTGATCTTCAGTGTTTGCCATTGTCTCAGCTTAACACTCCGTCACTGTAAGCCTTCCAGGGTGCTCTCTGTGTTCCCAGTTCTGAATGTGAAATTATATTGCACATAAGTTATATCTATTTAGATGTAGCAAGTACTACTTATCATATACTGTATTTATATCCAGTTTTCCTTGCCTGTTTTCGCTGATTCCATCTCTTGAAATTCGAGAAGAGGAAATTTTGCGCATATGAACAAATATATTAATATTATATGAGTAACTGTATTCCATAATTCATGAAAGTCAGTTACAGTTTTTATTTTCAGCATATCTCTTTTACTTATGTAATGTATATTGTTATTTATTCATAACTTGTAAGCTGCTACTAAAATTCAGAAGCTTCTAAATTTACGCTAACAAAGCGAAGGGGTGCATGAAAAGTAAATATGCGAAAGTAATTAGGGGTGCTTGCTTTTTATTGTTATTTGGTAAGTTTCTTTTTGCAACTGCGAGGACTCGGAGTCTTTTTTCCATGCAAGTTAAAAGTAAATTCTTTTTAGGTTTACAACATTTCAGCCTATGAATAGTTTTATAAAAAAACAGTTTACTTTCGCAAACGGAGAAATTCTACGGATACATAAAAGACAATCGAAGCATTTAAAATAAATTTTATTAATATTCAGAATTCGAGGCTAGTGTAATAGCTGAGCATTTTAATCGTAGTTTTTTACACTTTATAGCTTAAAGTAGAATTTATATAGTAATTTGTCATAAATATGCACTTTTTGTCATCTATTAATCAAAGCATTTTGCAGGGATTAACTTACTTTTGATGGTCAACCACTGGCAGAGTGGCCAGTAACAAATATTACTTTGTTTCCTTGACAAATTTAAAGTGATTGTCTACTTTGCAATGAACAGACTTCATTTTTCAATACCTATTTTCCTTACTTAGATGCAACATGCCAGCAGCATTTCTATGGAAGACGAAGAGGAAGCTCCAAGTTGTGCATCAGCTTATCCATTCCCAGGGGCAGATGACGAGCCACCGTGAGTATTTTTATTAAAAATCGAATAATTTTAGTTGACATATATTAGTTGAGAACTGTAAGGCACGTAAAAATAATGAAAAATGGCTGCTGAAACGAAATGCATTCACGATGCATATATGGTTGCTGTTAACATGCCTGATGTGCGATTTGATCCATCCTAACATTTTCGAGTGCTGTGTATATGTGTGAAATAGAGAATGTGAGATTGTAAGAATGAATGCGTGTAATATAGTGAAAGAAAATAAACGAGTTAGAGGAATTGTAATAAAACAGATGTTTATACTTACACCTTCTTAGGAATTGAGATTTTCTTGTTGTAAAAGAGAATATTTTGAAAGATTTAAGTTACTGAAATGCTTTTGTTCAAATTTCATATTATCCTCAAAACGTGTTTTCAGAATTCATTTAATTCCAAAATTTTTTAACCGGTTAAGCAAACGTATGTGCACGAGTATTATTTATTAATATGCACATATAAAATATATATTTATTCATTTAAGCAGGTAAACCTTCTTAGTTTAAAGTCTCTTGTTATGCTTTGCCTTTCTATGAATAAATCTGTGAGAAGTTTTTTCATACCACGAAACCGAATGTACCAGTAATCTTAGTAGAACATACGTTTTTAAAATTTTTTTATATTTTTTTACGACGAACGGCTCTTCTATGGTGGTTTTTAAATGAAGCTTGTTTAATAACCAGTAACTTATATAATAACACGTCAGCTTACTGTTACACAAATTGTATAGTTACAGAAACTTAATAGCCCGCTATTTGCAGGCAGTGCAGAAGAAATGTTGAAATCAAAATATTAAATGCAAAATAACACGCGCCTTTCAAATTTTGACTTGACTGTAAATATTCATGAAGCAATTGCGACGAGCGAATCTAAAGCTGATGAATTAATTCAATAGCAAGGTAGTATAACAGCGTAACCGATCAACGATAGCTTTAAAATCCCAGAACTATCTGATTATATACATTGCATCTTGGTGAGAGCTGACGAAAGCAAAATAAAGGCAAAATGCTAAGCTGAGTGGGTTAATTAATGTAAAATCCTACTAAACTTTAAAAGGTAAAATTTTTCTATAAATACTCATATTATAGTGATTGACAAACTTTAAAGGGCAGTTCACACTAGGGTTTATTTGAGTGAACGGAGCCATTTGGCACACCCCACGCAGAACAAAAACCAGTTTTTCCTCATAGCGGAGTCAATCGAAAAATCTGAACTTGTAGAGACATAAGGTATATTTTTGAAGAAGAAGTATAAAAAATGAGCAACGCCTTCGCCGGGAATCGAACCACGGACCTCTCGAATACGCGTCGATAGTAAAATTTCACATATAGCGGAAATACTCATGGAACTGACTTCGTTAGTTCAGATAAACTCCTGTATGAATGGCCGTTAAAGGACCTGTTGTTTTATTTTATGTTATGCACCTCATATGGTTGTACTGTATAATATTATACAGCAAATGGTGAACCATCAAGGATTATTTCAAGACTTTTAGATGAGAGAGGAATATTATGTTGTCTCTCAAAATTTGCAGTCATTGGCTGGTTTTATGTTACATTAGCTGAATAGTTATTATAAAATGGAAAAAATATAAAACTATTTTAATAAATCCAGTTAGTGTAATTTCATAAAAATATGTAATATTTCTAATTAGATATCATCTGATTTAAATGCGATCTTATTTATGTTAAACAGATTAAAAAAGTAGAAAAAATGTACTTAAGAACTACATTTAATATTTTTAAATCGCTTGCTTTATTAATCAGTAAGAGACAGCGTAAATATTTTACTCTTTACTGAATGACAATACGCTGCGCTTCGAAGGTAAAAAGTATTTTATTTCAGACATTGCTAACGTATAACTTCTAAATAGCTTCCATTTCAGTTTCATTTCTTCTCTTAATTCTAACTGCCTTTATTGATTAAAATTGAAAGATAAATAGCTTTCGTTTTGCCCAATTGAAACAGTCTAGCACACCTTCGAAGACTGTTGCCACTGCTCGCTTTTAAATCGTTGAATTTATTAATCAAAAATGCGTTAAATTCGTGCAAAATAAAAACAAATTTGAATTCCTGTCTTCGAGATGCACATTTTGTGATGAAGAATTATGTGTATTTAAAATTTGGTGGTTACATGTGCCGTCGTTTTCCCAAAGTGCTTCATTTTCCCACGAAACGTGTATGCATGCATATATACATACTGATCCTTCATTATTTAATAGTAGAAATAAACTCTTTAATCTCTTCTTAATCAAATTCTTATGGATACATATAAAATTCCGTAAACATTTTAATTAAATTCCATGGATTGTACATCATAAAAAATGAAGAATATTTTAATGAGATTTCTTGGATAATTTAATGAAAGTTTGAAAGTCTTAGTAAATATTTATGAGTATTAAAGTTTCGTTCAGTTTTCCTGTCTCGCGTGTTAGTGAAATGTCTTTTCGTGAAAGTGTATTTAATTGTAAGATTATAAAATAATAATTTTAACGCTATTTATGTAATCCGAGTTAATTCAAACTTAACTTTATTTTAATTTTTGGATCTGAAGAACAGTAAAATAGTCTGTAAGAGCATTAAAAATGCATTTCGTGCGAATTAAAATACAGAAAAAAATATAATATGAAAGATAGTTGGAATGGACGCATAATAGCATCAGTTTATTAACATACTATTGGAATAGTGTTCAAGCGTATGAATATGAAAAGAAAAAAAGAATAGCTGGTGAAAAAAAAATTTACCAAAAATAATTTTAGCTATCTGCAAAAAAAGTAGTAAGTTAGCCAAAGATACATAAAAAGTTAAGAAGAGTTAGCTAATGCTGTCACTTTCAAGTTCTGAAACTCGATGAAGCAAGGTTATTTTTGAATGTCTTGGTTGCATGGGGGCTTTTAAATTCAGTAAGGACAAAGATTTCTTTTGGGTGGTGAGTGGTGAGGAAAGGAGGGAACCAACCATACCCATGTATTTACATCATCTGATTTAAAATGAAGTTTAATCAAATAATCATTTTGTACTTTGCCGTAGTTAAAAAATTCAATCCAATCCAAAGATTTAAATGCTCATACTTTATAATTTAAGAGTAGTGTTAAGAACATTTTAAACCTGAAATATATGAGCAATAAAGGTATTTAACGAGATTTGTGTTTTAAGTTCAAAAGATTACAATTGAACAGTTGATTTTTATGTGAAATATGAGTTAATGCTTTATTTCGAGTGGCTTATATTCCAGTTGACATCTAACAAGAAGTAATCTTAATGTTTTAAAACACTGCTTTAAATCAGTGCATGAACTCTTACTTTGTATAGAATTTTAGAACTTTTAAATTTCACCTTTAAGTTCATCAATATCTGTGCTTTATTTTTTCTTGTATTTCCGTAATATTTATATCATATGTTGTACTTTTTTTATAGATCAGCATTTGACCCAATCAAGAAAGGTTTGAATTACTTGAAGAATCAACTATTTGGCTTTCTATCTTACTTGACTCCATCCAATATCAAGAAACAAATTGCTACCATGAAAACAAAAACATTGCCAGAGCTTATTAAAGGATTTTTCTTCACATTATTCTATAGCATGTTTTACACAGGATGGCTATTCTATTCCACAAGCAAGTAAGAACGATTTTAGAATAGTTGATTTATATTACAAAGGCTATTTATTATGTACCAGGT